>CM062807.1:1345543536-1345927694 GCA_031772625.1 Pinus tabuliformis | reverse complement strand
ATATTTTTACCATGTGGCCATCAGGGCACAGAAGGACCCTACGCTGAAATGGTATGACTTGCCTTACCTGGCAGGGATGATGCCATTGATGCAGTACTTGATTGATGGCCGACAGATTGGCGTACCACTGCAGACTTGGCGGTGGGAGGGAGCAAGTTTTCCGTGCAAAGAAAGAAGGAGGAGGCCAAGCTAAAGATGATGCAACTAGCCAAAAAGAGAAAGAAGGAGGCCACTGACAAGGCCCGGGTAGAGTGCGATGCCGCTCAACAGGCATAAAAGGAAACAGAAGGAATAGAGCAAGGCTTCGACAAAGGCTCAAGGTCACCTTCACCTGAGACAGAGGAGTAGACAAACAAGTAAATAGAATAGCACGATGTGGACCCACAGGCGACGTCTGCCCACATCAAGCGTCCAAAAGAGCAGGAGAAAGGAGGGTTTGAGAAGAAATCAAAGGCGACTAAAACATCGCTGGACCCAATCACCCTCACTAAGGGTGATGTGCATGACATCAGTGACACAGTGTGAGATGTCACTGCAAATGCCCTACAATAGTTTGAGCAGCAACAACAACTAGTATTGGGGGCTATCCAGACACATCTGTAGGAGTTGCAGACCCATGCATCACAGGCTGGCACGGTGTCTCCCAGCCTTGCTATCAAAACTTCAGAAGATGCTGAGATGATGCACACTAAGGCGTCCAGTGCGATAGTGCTACCTGATGGAACACTGACCATGGAGAACGAAGCTGACAAGCCAACTTCTAGCACCCTAAAGGGAGTAGGGTTGAATTTGGCAGCACTCCCTAGTGGAGCGCTCCACCTACTACAGGATGGGGTGATTGCAGAATTGAGGGCCTATGAGCACCTCGCCCTACAGGTGATCAATGAGCAACAGATTAATAATGAGTAGATGGCACTACAGCAAGACTCCGCCATTACCACTGTGACCATGGAAACCAACTAGAATAAGCGTATAATGCCAGTCGTTGAGGAGGCATGTTGAATGGTCCTAGAGTTGGCCATTTCTGAGGAAGAACCAGTCGAGGTGTGCATCTGCAAGCTGGCCATAGGGGTGCGCAATGCTCGTACAGAAATGGTGAGGATTCATTTGGAGTTGAACCTACAGATCACAGAGTTATAGTTGAAGGCCTAGCCTTCAACTCCACTAGAATTAAAGGAGCAGCAAGCAACCGCTGTCATAGAAGCAGTAGTGGCAATTGACAGTGCAGTAGCAGAATGCACACAACTTTTTGAGCAGTCCTTTGAGGTCCTTACAAGCTTCCAAGAGGACCCTAATGTACAACGACTAGAGACAGAAGCGTGCAAGCTACAACAACACTATGGTGAGGTCAAAGGCACAACGTGATCTATCATGCTCACACATAGATTGGTGAAGCTGCAGGAGGCCAAGCATATGAAGGAACAGGTGGATGCAATGCTGCATAAGGAAGTAGTGTTGAAGGCACGACTAAAGCCCTGGATGGATGAGGCTTAGACGGTGACAACCTATATTGAAGGAAAGCTTGTGACTCTGCAAGAAACTTAGCAAAACACTTCAGGGCGACAGTTCTGGAGCAGTGACCCAGCAAATGGTGGAAGATTCGAAGCAAGCAGCTGCAGAGTGCACGACCGAAGTTGCAGTCATAAGGGTTGAGCTCAGAGTTCTTCGTGCTAAGATCTTCATTCCTGCTGACTATTATAGCACCATTTACCACCCTTGGTATTTGTGATGCTCAGTTTATGGCCTAGGGCAACCCCTCCTTCTAGACTTGGTCCAAATATTTTTAAAACAATGTTTTATTCCCTGTACGCTACTTTTCCCTGAGATAAAAGTCTGTACATGCGGGTTAGTCAATACCCAACCCGTGTATATGTGTTAAAACACTAAAAAAATTAAATTTCCTTAATTATGGGCGAAGTTCACATTTTTTACTTGTTGATTACCTCCTATTTCTTGTGGCCCAATTATTTCCCAACTAAAAAACTAACTGGGAGAAGTATAAATAGACTTCTATGGGAAGAACCTTGGGAAGAGAGATAGAATTATTATACTGAGATTATCCCTGACTGAGTCTGAAGTATACCTATGCTTCAAGCACTTCCCCAAGTTTTAGGAAACCCTTGTTTCCTTGATTGTTGATATTCTCCCACTTGATTGAGATATCATGGTATTGGTTATGGAAGGAGGTTGTTGAAGACTGGGACTGGACGGATCTAGAGGACGGTTCCGCTTGGAGCTGGAAGAAGAATACTCAGGTGAATTCTCTCCATGTTAGTTATAACTTTCTACAATAAAAAGAAGCGTTGTCTTGTTCCTGAGATTAATTGTGTTTATGCATCAGATAGTGTTATAATTCATATATGAATGTTATTTTGATGTATAACTAATCATTTGCTTATATGATACAAAGTTAATTTCATTAAAATTATTTATCTAAATGTTGTTATGTATATTCGAATTGGTTGATTTGCAGATTAGAAGATCACCAGGAGTTGTGGAGGGTCTGAACCCTACTGGAACTACACAAATGAAGGACATCCAAGTATGGTCGCTATCACAAGTTTTTTTTTTATCTAAGCATTTTGCCTAAGTTGTATGAGTGCTTCTTACTATAGTTTTCTCTTGCTCTATTGGGGTTCCAACCCAAGCCCTAGGGTACTTATTCCTGTAACAGAATTGGCGAATCTACTGGGGCTAACAATCTTGTTATTCCTAGTTTGGATTGTTCAGTGTCAATTAGGTCTCAGTTCTTGGTTTGCTTGCTATGACAATATTGTTTGGTTCAGTAGAATATCAGACCTTAAGTCTGATCTCTTTGATCTGTCTTTGTTTTTTATTTTTCTTGCAAAGTTTTTTATACGCACTTTAGTCTATTTATAGTAGCGTGCACACGCTCATTTCTGTAAAGTGAACTCGTGTATATCCAAGTTTCCTTTATTAGAAGCACATGTACCCGTGTCTGTGCTTGAACACAGTCGCATATACCATTTTTTGCATTGTTTTTTCAAATCTCTCCTTCCAGAAAGATTTGTTTCTTGGTCTAGTTAATCTCTGAGTGGTCAATTTATGTCTTTAGAATTTTGTTATTTTGCGAGCTTACTGTTTTGAAATCTCTTCCGCTTTAAAAATATTTGGCCTAGGTTCTCTTTTGAGTGAGTTTTATGATTTGTGTTTTGGCACACAAGACTTCTTATAGAGGTTCTTGATTGTTCTCGTCCTCCATAACAGCGAATTGTTTTCAATCTTGGTGTCAAGCTCGGTTATTGGTCTACTTCCTTTGCTTTCCATCATTTTGTGGCCTTATACCTTTCTTGCTTTTTGAAAGTTTCTTTTTGAAAAATTTGAAAGTGTTTCTTTCCTGACTTTTTGGTTAGTTTGACAATCTCTTTGTTTCTATTTGGGTCATTTAGTACAAGTTGAAGCCTTTTTGTTCAAGTTTTCATTCGTTGTCAAATTTGTAACTTGCAAAGTTTCCTTGTGCTCTTCTTTCAGCCTCTGAGTCTTAAGCAGCATTTAGAGTGCTTTCAAAAGGTTGTTTTCATTGCTTCTTGAAAAAGAAAAGATCTTAAAAAACATTGTTTTTGTCTTCTTTTGCCAAATTTGAATTTGGTTTCTTTTGATTTTTTGAAAGTGAATTGTGATCTTTTTTTATTTGTCCTTCTTGTTTGGAGAATATTTTTGTATTCTTTTCAAACATTTAAGTTGGCTTATTAATAGTTATAAACAATTTATTTGGTTCTTTTTAGAGTTATCTAGGATCTTGCATCTTCATTTACACCTTGCATTAGGGTAGTTTTGCATTATCAAAGAATCAATAGTCCTTTTAGTTTTTGTATGTGTGAAGTGTGTTTAAGAAAATAAAAGAAAAATTTTTTTGCTTTATAGAAGTTTCGTAGAACCCAAGTAGAAATATCTTTTCATCGAAGAAAAAACGATTGCATTAATATAAGTTTCATTGATTTCTTTTACGTCATACAAACACCATTGGTTTCATTTCCATTTATCCCTTTGAATTAAAAGAACAACCATTAAAAATCAAGTTCTTAATAAAATAAACTAGAACTTTTGTATTGTCATCAGAATACACCAACAAGTTTAGGTTTATTTAGGGCCTTGGATTAGGTGAGAGGAGAGTTAACACTCCAAGGTCACTCTAAATTGTAAAACATAGAAGTTTGATTAAAGAACGAAATACAATAGCGTTAGGGAGACCGTGAAAGCTCTGTGACTGGAAGTTAAGCACGCGGGTTAGTGAAGATAAGGATGAGAGATAACCCCTCTCTTACTTGTTGGATCTTACCTCACGACTGTTCCGCCCAACTTCTGATACGAGTTGGTGACCATAGTTTCCTGTCTTAGGGATCCACATAGGTGGCTGCGTAGGGGAATCCCGTGGCACCTGAGGTTGACGTTGTATCATGTTCAACAGTACTTCCAGAGGGAACCCTTGCAAAGCTTGGGGGCTTGCACCGACAAAGGATGTTGTGTGGAGGTCAGCGTAACTACCTCTAATACCTTCGCTAGAAGGCTTGGGGCATAATTACCCAAGTCTATTTTCAAAAGGCCCTTATTATTAACTTTCTTGTATTTTGGTGTCTGATCCTAATCACCCAGAGCGGAAATACTTGGTGGTTTTTTTATTGCTGATATCTTTTAGGGACATTTTAGTGAGTGTTTTGTGATCCTAGTCAGCCTATCTTTTAATTTTCTTGAGTCTTTAAGTAGATTTTATAAAAATAATTCAAAGTGGCTGATCGACCATCTTGATAGTTTCAGAGACTTCATGGGCTTTCACCTATGAGTCTAGAGCCTTCTCCTGGAAGGCATAGGAGTGATTCTCCCAGTGGTTTCTAACCAGTGGCAGCAGGTGCATCAGAGATTGATACTCTACTTGGGGGCATTAGTTCACAAGATAGACTTGGTACTAGTACAGAGTTAGAGAGGAACACACCAGTTCTGTCCTGAGTACTCTTCCAATCAAAAGATAGTATTGAAGTAGAAGAGCTTTCAGAGTCGATTATGGCTCTGAATTCTCCTCTCCCTCCTGATCATCCAAAAGTTTTGTTATACTTTGGAACTCCGACTCACACGCCTTCGAGCCCAAGTCCACATACATCTATCCCTTCGATGACCACTACTGGAAGCATGGCATCCACGACGAGTGTTGCGAGTATGTAGACTCCCATATCTATGCAAGGTGGGGGGGGGACTATTTCCATCCTTTCTAACACTCCCAGCACATTTATATTTGGGTCTACTTCCATTCCGTCGATGAGTGGAAGTTCGTAGCCTAATGCATCTAGTTTTGGATTTTTCCCTTTTGGAATGCCCTCTCAAGGTATTCCTTCAGTTCCTTTGAATATACCATCAGCCACCTCTACATCCATGATGATTGGATCAGCTTCTTGATTCGAATTGGATCCATGAAATTTATCAAAGTACCATGACTGTATCAAATCAGGACAGACTTCGAATTTATGAACAAAGAGTGATCAAGAAGACCTCTAGACAATGGTAGTTTGTAGTCAGCAAGGAACGACGAGGACCTCGATCAAAGCGCACTGATCTAGGCCCATGGAGACCATACAGGAGGCAAAACTGGCAGTTAGGAATCCCGGATCGGGAAACAGAGGTCATTTTTGATGCGCAATAAGCACTAATCACGAATCGCTAGGCAAAACCCCTCGAGAAGGAAAGGCCCCGAGTGCTCGGTTGCATGGGAAGCTGAGAAAACTGTTGGGAAAGAGCTAAGGCGAAAGACGGGTCCCACACTCTAAAACCTCGGGTATATCGAAGGCACATTGGGGTGGTAAGCAGATTTTGTAAGAATTTACAGGGTAAGTTCCTCAGAAAGAATACCAAAAGGACACCGCTCACAACCAGATCTCAAATCAATACACCAGTATTTTTGACGTGGTTAAAACCCTCAAAGTGCAAGGAGGGAAACAGTCCACGGCCTGTCCCAACGTGGGTACTATAGGCAATTTATTAATCAAAGAATGAAAATTTACATAAGCTTCTCTCATGCACGAATTACCCGAACAATGACCCTCCATGCGCTTTAAATAGAACTCATGGACCAATCGGGTGTCAAGCCACGGATCAAGTGTCGGTAATACCGAGGTGAGAGTGAACCATCGGATCACTACAAATCGTGACCGTCGGATTGTAAGTTAAAAAATGTACAACGGTAAAGAAACACACTTTACCTAACTCTATACCTAACTCTAAACTAGACCAAGTTGAACTTAACTATATCCTATGTGTCGGAATATCCTAACATCCCCCCTTAAGAACAACTTGGGATAGGATTGAAGGATTTACAAATATGACACAATAGGAGAAGGAAGGAGGCACTAGAGCCTATCCCCCCTTAGTGACAACTTCCTGAACTCCAAGCATATATCGAAGTTTAGTGAACTTCGCCTCTGTGAGAGCCTTTGTGAAGATGTCTGCAACCTGATCATCTGTTGGACAATATTGCACTTCAAGAACATGGTCATGAATGAGCTTTCTGATGAAGTGCATGTGTAGTTCAATGTGTTTGCTGCGCTGATGCTGGACTGGATCTTTGCATAGCTGAATGGAACTTTGATTATCACACCAAAGTGTGGTTGGATGCTGCTGCTCAAAGCCAAACTCTGATAGGATCTGACGAAGCCACAAGGCTTCCTTACTAGCTTCCACGGCACCACGATACTCTGCTTCTGCTGACGAAAGAGAAATGGCAGCCTGTTTCTTACAATCCCATGTAATAGGTCCTAAACCAAGAGTGAAGACATAACCGGCAGTAGACTTCCGATCATCAGGGTCACTAGCCCAATCAGAATCAGTGAAACCAACTAACAGAGGAGCTGCTTTGGCACTGTAATGAATCCCAAACTGTACTGTACCTCAAACATAACGAAGTATTCTTTTAGCTGCTTTCCAATGACTTTCACGGGGGTTTTGCATAAAACGTGCAACAAGGCCAACAGCAAAGGAAAGATCAGGACGAGTATGGGTTAAATACAAGAGTTTTCCGACAAGTTGACGGTATAAGGTAGCATCAACTTTAGGAGAAGTACAAGAGACTGAAAGTTTGACTCCAGACTGAAAGGGAGAAGGGCTGGCTTACAGTCTTCCATGTGAAAATGACGAAGAATATCACAAGCATACTTGGACTGGGAAAGGAAAATACCCTCCTGGGATTGCAAGACTTGAAGACCGAGAAAATAGTGTAAGTGTCCTAAGTCTGTCATTTCAAATTTCTTTTTAAGGCTGGACTTCACATGGTTTATAAGGTTGGGATCACTACCAGTAAGAATAAGATCATCAACATAAAGAACAAGGATGATAAGAGAGTTTCCCACTTTCTTGGTGTAGACAGTATTGTCAGAATGACACCTAGAAAAGCCAGATTCTAAAAGAAAGCTATCCATTTTGGCATACCAAGCCCGAGGAGCTTGCTTGAGGCCATAAAGGGATTTCTTAAGTTGACAAACAAGGCTGGAGTCTGTTTGTATGAAGCCAATGGGTTGTTCCATATAGATTTCTTCCTGCAAGTCCCCATGCAAGAAGGCAGATTTAACATCCATCTGATGGACTTCCCATTTTAAAGAGGTAGCAAGGGAAAGAACAAGGCGGATAGAGTTCATTTTGGCAACAGGGGAGAAGGTTTCAGTGTAGTCAATGCCTTCAACCTGTGAAAAGCCCTTCGCAACGAGACGAGCTTTATGTTTGTCAACTTTCCCATCTGGTCCATACTTGGTTCTGTAAACCCATTTACATCTAACAAGTTTGCGTCCCTTTGGTAGAGGAACAAGATCCCATGTATCATTTGTCATCAATGAATGATATTCTTCATTCATGGCTGCTTCCCAATGTGGATGGCTTGAAGCTTCTGCAAAAGTGTCAGGATCATGATTTATTGGAGCTTGAGCCAGTAAAGAAGAGGCTCTTTCGAACTGAGAATGTGTACGTCGCTGATCTGTTGGATCACCGGCAAGATCACCTGCTGCATCCTGAGTAGCACGGACCCGTCTTGGAAGTTGAGGATCCTGAGAAGGTGGGGGAGGATTATCATCCTCGCTTTCATCATCTGAAGAAGAAATGTTTTCAAAAGTAGAAGAGATAGAAAGAGGTGGCACATCCGCCGGACTAGGCTCGCAGGCCGATTTATTTTCATCAAATTTTACATCTCTTCTAATGATAACATTTTTGGACTTAAATGGAATAAGTCTATAACCTTTTACATCTTCAGAATATCCAACAAAAGTACATTTCTCACTCTTAGGTTCTAAAGCTTTATGCTTTTCATCTGGAATATGGACCCATGCTTCACTTCCAAACACACGAAAGTGACTTACATCTAGTTTAATGGAACTCCAAGCTTCTTCGGGAGTGATATTCTCTAGAACCTTAGTAGGAGTGCGATTGATTATATAATTTGCACAATTAATTGCTTCGGCCCAAAAACTAAGACTGAGTCCTTTAGATTGAAGCATACAATTAGCCATTTCCTTTAAGGTGCGATTTTTCCTTTCAGCTACACCATTTTGTTGTGGAGTGTATGGAACAGTATGTTGCATTTGAATTCCATTTTCGGTGCAAAAGTTGATGAATGTGTTTTTAACATATTCTCCACCATTATCAGTTCTTAGCTTAAGAATTTGATGTCCAGATTGTTTTTCAACAAAGGCTTTGAAGGCCAAAAAGGTGTTAAATACTTCACTCTTGAGTTTTAAGAAGTATACCCAAGTGCGTCTGGAGAAATCATCAATGAAAGTTAAGAAGTACTTGCAGCCAGAGAATGAAGCAATAGGAAGAGGACCACATAAATCACTGTGCACAAGCTGTAAAGGGGCTGAGGCGTGCCAAGAGGCACGTTTGTCAAAACTATCCCGATGATGTTTTCCGAGTACACATCCGGAACAAACACCATCTCTGCAAGATACCATAGGAAGACCTGTCACCATATTTTCTTTACATAGATGCTGAAGGGAGCGATAGTTTAAGTGACCAAATCGCTCATGCCAAAGTTTGCTCACTTCATCATTATGAGCAACAAATACTGAGGGAAGATTTGATGACCCAAAGGTGTGAAACTTATACAACCTTTTGGAATCATCAGCAAGACCAGTAGCTAGAATCTGTTTAGGATCTTTTAGATCCTTGATTACAACATCATGAGGTGAAAATTCAACAATTTTACCTTCACCTGAATGAGTTATCTGATAGACAGATAGAAGGTTGCAGGATAAGGTTGGAACACATAATACATCATTAAACTGACCATTGTCTAGATGAACAGTTCCAGTCCCTACAACATTAAGAGATCTATCATCACCAACATATATATTTTTGGTGTTACAATCATTTAAAGAAGAAAACATGGCTTGGTTTTTGGCCATGTGACAAGAGGCTCCAGAATCAATGAGCCACTCATGAGAATGAGAAGAAGAAGAAGATACATTTAATGCATAACCAGACTGAGATGATTGACAATGACATGCAGAGAGTGCCATTCCGGAAGTTGAAGTTGAAGTAGGCTCCACATGGATGTTATGTTTCTTCATTGCGGCTTCCAAGGTTTCCATCTTCTTAAAGCATTTAGATTCTAAGTGGCCATCTCGATTACAAAAGTTACAATGTCTATCAGTCTTCTTCCATTTGTTTTTATTGGTCTTATCATTTTGCTGAAATGATCTTTCATTTTGAGGCTGAGATGGTTTAGGACCATTCTTTTGAGGATATGACTTCTTAGGATTCTTTGAATTTGGTTGCTGCTGGGCGGCTAACGCTTTCGTGGAAGAGTTTCCAAGATTAAGAAGACCAAGGTGTAAGAGTTTTTCTTGTTCTCTTATTAAGGAATCACAAAAGGAGTCAAAGGAAGGGGCCTTGTAGTCTTTTCCTTGACAAATGAAAGCTTCCCTTGTAGAATGGAAAGTGGAAACAAATACAGAGTAGGCTGGTCCCAATTTAGTAAGGATGGAATAAATAAGGTTACCATCTTCTTTCTTAACTTTAACACCTTCCAAGAGATATCTAAGGTTCTTGAATTTGGACAAGAAATCTTCAATGCAAGAAAAATTATTAGGATCCAAAGTAAGCAACTCATTTTCAAGTTGATGGGCTCTAATTTCATTTTTAATCCCAAAAATTTTAGCAAATTTTTCTAATGCTTCATGAGGAGTCTCAAGTTCTGCAACGTGGAATCTAAGATCAGGAGAAATAGACATCCCTATCAAACCACGTGCTTGATCTTGTCTATTTTCCCATTTTGCAGCCTTGTCTTCATCTTTTGGTTTCTTCTCTTGGTCTGTGGCTATTCTGAAGAGACCTTTGCTTCTAAGTAGATCTTCCATGTAGGCTACCCATTGGAAGTAGTTAGTGCTGTCAAGAATGAATTGGCATGGACTTTCCATTTTTTTTAAAAGCTGAAGCTGAAGATGCTGAAAGTAAGTGTTCCAATGGATAGATCTCGAAAAAATAGGCGGTTTTAAAAAAAACGGCTCTCAAAAAAGGCTTCCGGATGAAGAAGTTATGGCTTTTTGAAAAAAAATTGTTGACGTTGCCGGCAAAGTGCGCGAATGTGCGGGAATGAAAAAAAATCCGCCCCCACAAAATGGAGACTTGAACCCAAGACCTCTACTCTCTTAAAATAGCTTTGAACCAATTGATCTATACAAAAAATTTGAGAGAGAGAGAGAGAGAGAGAGAGAGGGGGGGGGGCGCCTTGGTTTGCGTGCTTGCCTTAAGAAAGCTCTTTTTCCCTACAAAACACAAAACACAAAACCCAACATGAATATGCAAAGAAAAACGAACCTTGCGGCTCGAAGTTAGCTTTAGCCAAAAAACTAGAAATTTAAAAAAAAATCTCAAAGTTAGCTTTAGCCGAAAAACTAAATATTTTTCTCAATGTTTCTGATTTTCCGAGATCACACTAAGGTGCAAGGAAAAGAGCATACGCATGAGAAAAATCCTTCCTTTCTGTTTCTGATTTGCCCAGATCGCACAGAGTCGCAGGGCAAAGAGCATACGCAGAAATGAAAGGTATAGATCCGGTTAAAAAAAAAGGCTAAATAAACTAAGACCGAAATAAGCAGAGAGAAAATAACAGTAAACTGCAAAAAACACTGTATACCTCCCGATCTGAAAAATGACGCAGCTAGGGCTACCGGAAACCTTTTCGCGTGAAACGAAAGGGGTTCCTCACTGGAACAGATGCTCCGAACGCAACAGAGCAGTCCTCTCGGCCCAAAAGCAGTCAGAAACAGCAGATCTAGGAACTGACAGCCGCATGCATTTCTACCGGCTTCAGATTTGGATCACCAACGAACGCGGCCCTCAAATAGCTCTGATACCATGTAAGAATTTACAGGGTAAGTTCCTCAGAAAGAATACCAAAAGGACACCGCTCACAACTAGATCTCAAATCAATACACCAGTATTTTTGACGTGGTTAAAACCCTCAAAGTGCAAGGAGGGAAACAGTCCACGGCCTGTCCCAACGTGGGTACTACAGGAAATTTATTAATCAAAGAATGAAAATTTACATAAGCTTCTCTCATGCACAGATTACCCGAACAATGACCCTCCATGCGCTTTAAATAGAACTCATGGACCAATCGGGTGTCAAGCCACGTATCAAGTGTCGGTAATACCGAGGTGAGAGTGAACCGTCGGATCACTACAAATCGTGACCGTCGAATTGTAAGTTACAAAATGTACAATGGTAAAGAAACACACTTTACCTAACTCTATACCTAACTCTAAACTAGACCAAGTTGAACTTAACTATATCCTATGTGTCGGAATATCCTAACAGATTTGGCAGAAAACGAGTGATTCCACTCATCGTACGATGCGTGTCAGACAGATGAGAGAGAAAACCACCTCTCATCGCACGCTAATGGTCGAGCATGTCAACCGTGTGAAATGAGCAAACACTGTAGGATCTAGGGGCTCCAGATCTGACAATGGAGATTGCGCTCGATGGAGAAACTGGATTTGACAAGGGAATTAAGTCGTAGCATGCAAAAGTTTGAAGTCTGATTTTACTGCTGAGTTGGTGGATGAATCATTCCACGGTGTAACTGAAATACCGAACCATTGAGGAAGAGCTAGCGCAGTTCGTGAGAGGACAAGTGGCCACTCCTTGTGAGACGTTGGCAATGACGCAAAGGCAGGGAACTCCAAGTGAACAACAACAGGTGATCCGAAGGGACAAAAGAGAAAGCGAACAGTTAAGGACAGATTGGCTTTAAGCCATGAACAAACAGAGAACAGTGACATAGAGAAAAGAGAAGGAAGAACTAGAGAAGAAAAACAGTGAAAGAAAAGGCGAAAGAGACAGTGAAGCAAGAAGCAGAAAATAGAGAGCTGAGCTGACCTAAGGTAGCATCAAGCAGACAGAACCAGGCTTGAGAGGTTCGAGCCATCCCTGGGAGGATATCTGTCAGGAATTGAGCACCATTGGACTCATCCCATTAAAGACTAGAGAGGTCAAGATTTGGTAAGAAAAGAGTATGTGCACTCTACTGGCTTGGAGAATCCAAGAACCACCCTACCAAGCATTATCTATTTTAGGAGACTCAAATTGAGCTCCTCATTGCAAATCTCCACTTTAAAGACACAATAAAAGAAGGCCACCACTGAGAGTTGGACCGGAGACGTAGCCCTAGAGAATAGGGTGAATTCCTTATTAATGTGTTGTATTCTTGTATTTTCTTACTGTGTTTCGCTTACTATTTTCCATCTTCCAGTGTCTGTGTATTTTGCAATCTGATCGATCTGTTGCCTAAAATAACATATACACACACCGGCACATGAGTTTGTAATACCTTCATTCATTAAATGTTTAATTGAGATCACTCATGAGTGATTTTCAGATCAAGTGGTATCAGATTTTTAGGCTGTTAAGGTTAGACAAGCGTGTGTTGGTTTAGTTGTTGAATTCTAACTAGATCAAAACTCAAATTAGGAGAAGGAGAGTTGGTCAAAACTAATCCTAAAATTGGGAGAGTCTATCCTCAGAATACAATGTCAGAGGAAGGTTCTATGGGTCCAGAACCTCAATTCATAGATAGCTTCCTAGCCATAAAGTCCATGGTAGAAGAAATGTATAGGGACTTTAGAAAACATAAGGATGAAGATTCATCAAGCTCTAAACAAGACAAAGGAGAAGATGAGTCACACTCCCATGACCACTCAAAAGGCAAAGGGAAAGAAGAAAGCTTTCTCACACCTCCTAATAGCCCTAAAAAGAAAAAATATTTGATCAAACTAGATGTTAAATTTGATTTACCTATATATGATGGAGAGTTGAATGCATAAAAGCCGGATAATTGGATTAGACAAATTGATGTCTATTGCAGAGTATAGAATATCGATTCAGAAAAGAGAAAGATTCAGTTGGCAAGCCTATGCCTTGGAGGCACTTCCTTGGTTTGGTGGGAAGGCAGGACCCAAGCTGACATGAAAAGACATGGTAAGACTATCTCTGTCTAGAGTGAATTTGTTTCTGCAATCAAAAAATAGTTTTATCCATTGGCCTACATGTAGCAAGCCATGATGAGTTGGCAAACTCTTCGACAACTGAAAGGGAAAAGTGTGCAAGGGTACACTCAAGAATTTAGAAAGAGAGCATTGATTCTAGGAATATCATTAGACTCACCTTAGACTTTGTTGAAGTACATTGGTGGTCTACACAGCTACATGAGGCACACCATCCTCATGTTTAATCCCACTAGTATAGATGAGGTATCTGTACAAGCTACTCATCTAGAGGCTAGAGGAAATAATGGAAGTCTAGAAGTTGGGGGATCATCCCAACCCATTGCATGCAAAAATAGGGAGAAAAGAAAGCAGAAATGGAAAGCAAGGAAGGCTAACACTGCACAGAAAAGCAAGGCTTCATGCACTCACTGTAAAAAAGGATGGTCATGATGATGAGCATTGTTGGATTCTGCATCCAGAGCTGAAACCTAAGAAGTTCGAGGGCAAGAATAAGAAGATTGTTGTAGCTATTCAGAAAGGTTTGGGGTCAGACTCGGGAGATGAAACAACCATTGCAGCCACAGGTATAATAGGTAAGAAGTCTGAAGCATCTACTAGTAATTCTGCACAATCTACTATTGATGAAGAAAATGAGAGAAAAAGGCATGAGCTTTTCCATATTCGAGTTATTTCCAAACATCAAAAGATTGATACTTTGTTTGATAGTGGCTCACAAGTAAATTTTATTTATGAAGCAATTGTAAAGAAGCTGGGATTAGTAACTACACCTCACAAGAAACCATACCCATTAGGATGGTTGAATGATAAAGCACAAATACAAGTGTCTAGACAATGCAAACTCAAGTTTTCTTTTGGGTCAGCATTTGTAGATGAGGTTGAGTTAGACATAATTCCCTTGGATATATGTGGAAATGTTTTAGGAAGTCCTTACTTGTATGACATAAAAGCTATTTTCTATAGAGCTAAGAACAAGTATCTACTTGTTAAATATGGAATCGAATACTTTGTAAGAGCTCATAAGCTCAAGAATAATTATATTCTCATAAACTCAGGGCAGATGAAACGAATGATAAATTCATGCAAACAATTCTTACTAATGGTTGTAAAGGAAAAGAAACCTGATAAAACCAATGTATTTGAAGGCTATAATGCTAAACAACAAGCTGATTTAGAAAAGGTTTCTTCAGAGTATGATATCTTGTTTCAAGAACCTAAAGGTCTGCACCCAAAAAGGAAATAGTGCATGATATTATTTTGCAGCAAGATGCTCCATTACCTAAAATTGGAATGTGCAGGTTATCTGCTTTAGAGAATGCTGAAATCAAGAAGCAGGTGCAGGAGATGCTCAAGAAAGGGTTCATCTGGCCTAGCACACCAACATGTGGGTCACTAATTGTTTTGGTGAGAAAGAAAGATGGCTCGTGGAGAATGTGCATTGATTGCCGAGCACTCAATAAGATAACAATCAAAAATCGTTATCCCCTTCCTCGCATAGATGATCTTTTAGATCAATTGAAAGACGCGGTTTATTTCTCCAAGCTGGATTTGCATAGTGGATACCATCAGGTCAGAGTTGCAGAACAAGATGCATGGAAGACTACTTTCAAAAGAAAGCAAGGATTGTATGAGTGGCTGGTTATGCCTTTTGGCTTAACTAATGCTCCTGCTACTTTCATGAGATTAATGAATGATGTACTCAGACCCTTTCTTGATGATTTTGTTATTGTGTATCTGGATGACATTCTAATATTTAGCAATATGTGGGAATAACACTTAAAGCATGTTAAGCAGACACTAGATGTTTTGAAAAGAGAAAAACTTTATGTTAAACTCTCAAAATGTGAATTTGGAAAAACATCTTTGAATTATTTGAGTCATATAGTTGGGGGTGGTGAATTGAAGATAGATCCCTCGAAGGTGGCAGTCATTGTAAACTGGCCTAAACCCAAATTTGCTACAGAAGTTAGAAGCCTCTTAGGAGTAGCACAATATTGGAGGAAGTTCATTTCTAAATTTTCCTTAATTGCAACTCCCTTACATGCTTTAACAGGATTGAACAAGGTGTTTCAGTGGGGAGGCAAACAACAGAAAGCCTTCGACACCTTGAAAGAAAAGATTAGTACAACACCTGTACTAGCACTGCCTGATCTTCAAAGACCATTTGAGTTCCAAATGGATGCCACTAACTATGCCATGGGAGCAGTGTTGACACAACATGGTAAACCCATATGTTATCATTCTGAGACATTTAATTCTACGGTAATTAACTATCCTACATATGATAAACAATTGTATGCATTAGTACAGAGTGTGAAAAAGTGGAAACATTACGTAATGAGCAAAGAGACAGTAATGCATACTGATCATCAACCACTTCAATATCTACACTCCCAAACTAAGTTGCAGCAATCAAGACACTATAGATTGATGGGTTTTCTACAATAGTTTCATTTAGTCATTAGATATAAAAAGGGCATACATAATAAAGTTGCAGACATGTTATCTAGACCCATTATAAATGCATCTACTATACTTAAGCATAATTCTGTGTTACATGACAGTTACATTGAGAAATATGCTCAAGCTATAGACTTTAAAGATGTATATGCAACTTTAGGTCAAGGCAAAGAAGTAGAAGAATTGGATTATCATGTAAAGGCATGACTCTTATATCATTGTGGGAAGTTATGCATTCCACAAACTGAAAGAGTAAAGATAATTTGAGAAGCACACACTTCTCTAATATCAGGTCACTTTAGGGTAGGTAAAACAGTTGCACAACTACAAAGATTTTGTTATTGGCCAAAAATGAATGAGACAGTTTCTAGATATGTAAGAGGGTGTACTATGTGTGCTAAAAGCAAGTCCAGCAATAGAAAACTAGGATTGTACACTCCATGACCAGTTCCTTCTCACCCTTAGGAAAGTGTTTCCATGGATTTTGTTGGAGGACTGCCTAAATCTAGGAAGGGTCATGATTATCTATATGCTGTTGTGGATAGGTTCAACAAAATGTGTATTTTGATACCTTGTAATAAATAGATTACAGATGAACAAACTGCAAAACTATTCTTTGAACATGTATGGGTTCATTTTAGATTACTCACTTCCATTGTATCTGACCGAGACACCCGATTTGTGGGGAAATTTTGGTCAAGTCTGTGGGAACTGATGGACACCAAACTGAAGAAAAGCACAACTTTTCATCCACAAACTGATGGCCAGACAGAAGTAGTTAACAGGACAGTGATCCAGTTACTCAGAGGATATTGCAGCAGATATCCTAAGCTTTGTGATGAACATTTATGTTATGTGAAACATGCTTACAATAGAGCAAAACATTCTTCTACACAGAGATCTTCTTTGAGACCTGTTTTGGTTTCACACCAAAGTCTCCTTTGGATTTTGTCTTTGGTAAAGATACCATATTTGAGGGACATAGTGATGTGGACAGGGCAACTAGGTTCATTGAACAAATCTAAGAGATCCACTAGGCAATACAGGAACAGCTGGAAAAGAGCCAAGCCAAATACAAGGCAAGGCATGACAAGCATCGGATGGAGCATAGTTTCCATGTTGGTGACCAAGTCTGGTTGTATATCAGCAAGGATAGGATGTAAGGTGAAGGTAAAAAACTAAAGCCTATAAGAATTCAAGATACTTGAGAAGATTGGTGAGAATGCTTTTTGCCTTGATCTACCAGCTTACATGCACATCTACTCAGTCATGAATGCATATTGCTTGAGATTGTTTGAACCCTCACTAATTGAGGATCCTAAAGAGCAGAGTCAATTGCCTTCTATTGATGACCTGCTACCTGAATATCTTAATGAATTGTAGGAAGACACAGTTCTGGACAGGAAGGTGAGGACAACACACAGAGGAGATGTTGAGTACCTTAGAATTGGGTTCAAGGGTTCAAAGTTGAGTAGTGTAAAGTGGATAGAGATTGGACAAGTGAGACAATTGTACCCTCACTTAGTCGAAGCTTGAAAACCAACTTTTGGTGGTCCAAAAGCTTTTTCAGTGGGAAGGCCATGATCTGAGTTGGATCCATGAAAAATTATCAAAATACCATGACTGTATCAAGTCGGGACAAACTTCGAATTTATGAACAAAGAGCGATCAGGAAGACCACTGGATAATGGTAGTTTGTAGTCAGCAAGGAACAACGAGGACCTCAGTCAAAGTGCGCTAACCGAGGCCCATGGAGACCGCGCAGGAGGCAAAATTGGTAGTTAGGAAGCCTGGATCAGGAAATGGATGCCATTTCTAATGCGTGATTAGCACTAATCGCACATTGCTGGGAAAAACCCTTCGAGAAGGAAAGGCCCCCAGTGCTCAGTTGCATGGGAAGCCGAGAAAACTATAGGGAAAGCGTTAAGGTGAAAGGCAGGTCTCGCACTCCAAAACCAGCAGTATATCGGAGGCACATTGGGGCGATAAGCGGATTTGGAAGAAAACAAGCGATTCCATTCATCGCACAATGTGTGTTCGGTGGATGAGAGATAAAACCGCCTCTCATTGCGCACTAATAGTTGAGCAAGTCAGCTGTGCGAAATGAGCAAACATCATAGGATCTCGGGGCTCTAGATCTGATGACGGAGATTGCACCCAATGGAGAAACCAGATTTGATAGGGGAATTAAGCCGCAACATGTAAAAGTCTGAAGTTCGATTTGACAACTAAGTTGGCAGATGAATCATTCCACAGTGTAACTGAAATACTAAACCGTTGAGGAGGAGCTGGCGCAGTTCGTGAGAGGACAAGTGGCCACTCCCTGTAAGATGTTGGCGATGATGCAGAGGCAGTGAACTCCAAGCGAACAACAGCAGGCGATCCGATGGGATGGAAGAGGAAGCGAACAATCAAGGATAGATTGGCTTTAAGCCATGAACAAACAGAGAAGAATGATAGAGAGAAAAAAGAAGGAAGAACCAGAGAAGAAAAACAGTGAAAGAAAAGGCAAAAGAGATAGTGAATCAAGAAGCAGAAAACAGAGAGCCGAGCTGACCTAAGGTAGCATCGAGCAGACAGAACCAGGCTTGAGAGGTTCGAGCCATCCCTAGGAGGATATCTGTCAGGGTTTGAGCACCATTGGACTCATCGCATTAAAGACCAAAGAGGTCAAGATTTCTTAAGGAAAGAGTCTGTGCACTCTAGTGGCTTGGGGAATCCAAGAACCACCCTACCAAGCATTATCTATTTTAGGAGACTCAAATTGAACTGCTCATTGTAAATCTATACTTTAAAGACACAATAAAAGAAGGCCACCACTGAGAGCTGGACTGAAGACATAGCCCTGGAGAATAGGGTGAACTCCTTATTAACCTGTTGTGCTCTTGTATTTGCTACTGTGTTTCCCTTACTGTTTTCCATCTTCCAGTGTCTGTGTATTTTGCAATCTGATCGATCCGTTGCCTAAAATAACATAGACACACACCAGCACATGAGTCTGTAATACCTTCATTCATTAAATGTTTAACTGAGATCACTCACGAGTGATTTTCAGTTCACTTCTTTTTAGGGTTTCCTATTTGGAAGTGGTCATATACCACATTCCAATCTGACAGTAGAGTCAATGCCTTTTCCTTTTACAGGTCAAGGTAGTAAACCCTTCCAGATTTGAAAAAACCTTGCGGTTGGTGGGATAGGAACTAGGAATTATTTTTTCGGCCAACAAGGGAATGTGCCGTATTCTTCAGTTAATTCATTTCAAAAATTTTCACCTTTTGCTAATGCTTGGAACCCTAATGAGGGGTTGTCAACTCCTTTCAATACTTTGTTAGGGGGTAACTTCACTAGTTACGGAGGATTTTCGATAGGAGTTGGTCAAACTCCAAATTTTGCTGGACCACAAGGATCACCCTTTGGTTCAGTAGGCTCTATGAGTTACTTCGGGAAACCTGGTGCGTTTCAAAATCTAGGTCATTCTTTTTAGACCTATGGGAACCCCACCCATTCCAGATGGAATTCCCAAGGTCCTCCACGACTTTGTTTTCTGGCCACACTTAATTTGCTAGGCTTGACTAAATTGACGAATGATCCAATTAGGTACAATCCATCTTAGCCTCTGGTCCCAACCAAACTTCCATTGGATATTCCAAAATTCGAAGAGAAGAACAGTGAATACCCAGGAGACCAGGTGACCACATTCCACTTATGGTGCTCATCCAACTCCCTGATAGATGATTCAATCAAGTTGAGGTTATTTTAGCACACCCTAACTAGGAATGGGACCAAATGGTATATAGACTTTCCAGGGGGGAACTTTACTTATTTCGCTGATTTGGCTAATATTTTCTTGAACCATTTTCAGTTGCCTGTCCATTATGAAGCCAGAACTGAGCTTTTGGCCAATTTTCATCAAGACGTGACAACTCAAATTTTGGATCATATCCAAGAATAGAGACAGAGAAAAAGGCTTATCAAAGCCGAAATTCCACCAGAGTTCCATCCCGAATGGTTTCTCAAATCTTTACAACCTGAGATCTCCAAGGATGTTTCTCTTTCCAGTGTTTATTTGGAAGACCAGGCTATTTTTCAAGCCCAACAATTAGAACTAATATATTCTTAGTCTGGGACCCTTAAGAAAATCGTACCTAACACTCATAGATCCAAGGTTGATTTATCCAAACCAAAGCCAAGCCCTCACGCCGATGGTATAGTTGGATCAATTGACACAAATACGGTGAACCTTTTGAACCAATTGCAACAGTTGTCTCTACAAATTGCTTCTTGTAACCAGGTAGCACCATCCACACCTTCGCCTTCCCAACCTACCTCCATAAACATTGTCCAGGCTTCTAACCCCAAAGGAAATCAACAATCCGATGGGAAGAAGAAGGGACGAGGTAAGAAGAAGAACTAGGTGTTGTGGGGAAAAATGCCTATGCAGGACGATCCTATCCACCTAAGGCATGACAGTACCTTAGCAACAAACGAATACAGCTACTTCGGTTTCTTCCTTTATGAAATGTGAAAGAGGGGAGATTGGTAGACTTACCGTTGTCTTCCGGTTGTCCTTCGATCTAGATCCTCTTCTCTTCGGGTGTCCACGTCTACTTGCCTCCTCGCTTGCTCAAGAGAACAGCTACTTGATTTCCACGAGATCACAAGAGAAAAACTACGTGTGACAAGAGAACAGCTACTTACGACAAGAGAAGGACACAACACAAAGGCAAATATACATATTCATAAATGATTCAGGATTAGAAGTAAATCAAATATACTAATGCAAATCATACAATATACACCAGCATATAGGAAAGAACCAAGAAGCTTTATTGATTGATAAACAAGGTTCAGGAAGAGATACAACCCATAGGGCTCCAACCCAGCATCTCCTTCCCAGCAGAATGGAATTCCTTCTTCAGCCCCTTTCAAAGCATAAACACCCAATGATCTAACCACAAACCAATAGCAATTCTTTGCAATCACAACATTCCAGCCTCCCCTTGACCTCATGGAGAGAGATCTATATATAGGAGTTTTGGAGAGAGGATGAGTCAGCTTGAGGCTGGTATGAAACTGACTAGTGTCCTCTCCCTCTTCAGTTCTTGAGTCCACTTGGAGGTTCTTGCTTCCACTTGGAGATTTGGAACCTCTTACTCATCACCAGTCGAATTCCCTGATCCAAGTGTCATTTTGGAAGCTTCCTGGGCATTGACACCTTGAGAAATGAGCCTGCCACTTGTCCAGTTACGCTCAGCACAGGTAGCCTTTGTTGCAATTGACATTCAACGCAGGTACACAGTGGAGCAGTTGACATTCAGCACAGATGCTCAGTGGAGCAGTTGACATGATCCAAAATTGGCCTGTTTTTGAGTGTTTTCAGGTGGAGAACTTCAGTGAATTGCTGTGGTTTGCTGGCCTTGTTCCTCTAGGGGTAGGAACAACATGTTTAGGGACTTTGGATCCCTTGATTATTGACATTTCATGCTCAGTGAGCAAGGGACAAAAATGTCTATAACAGTTGCCCCCTAAAGTATGAGGCCGTTTATCGGGTGAAATGCTTTATCCAGGGGAGTCCGAAGTTCATCCATTTGCTGGGAGGAGACCTATAATAAGATACAATACAATACATTATGATTCATACTGCTTTCATGATCTAGCTGAGGCGGGCATTCCCATGCTCAGCTTTATAAATACATTTTGGTACATAGAACAGACGATCGTCTGATGGTAGACGGATAATTCTGGCGAAACTATCATCCTTTGAGTAGGATGATCATCTGCTGCAATGATGTAGATGTCAAATGTCTTTATTTTTCCTGAATATATATCGCAGCCCGGATGGATGAAACTAGATCCGGGGTCTTCAAACTCGTTCGATCTTCACTCTAAGTACAAGTCGATCCATGTGAGAATTGCGCTGAAGTCGAACATGGAAAGACATCGCTTGATTACCGGTCAATGATGTAAACCATTAACAAGCGCGAGAGGAATCACCGATAATGATAATGACCCTCAAGGTACTGCAGTACAATTCACGTGGTGTGAATAAAGGACTTGGCGTCGAACACCACGCAAAATCTTCTGGTCGAAGTTCATTGATGTATACCTGTCGCCGGAAGTGAGAAACTTGCCATTGAGGCATGCAAGCTTCAAAGTACTGAAGGGGTTGTTCCTAGATCAACTTCTTGGATATTGAGCTGATGTCGACAAGAAGCGATCCGTCAAAGGAGGGCCTTAATGAATCCCACATCAGTGACATGGAACGGAGCTAATGATTTTAATGGAGGTGAAAACGATCTGTGACATATGATTCAGGGTGGTGGTCATGAATGGATGAAGGATAATGTATGGCAGTGGATGGGACCCGGTTGACTCTTTCTGAACGACTTCTCTTGAACATATGGCGACACTGATGCGATGGATCGGTAGCATTACCCCAAATATGGATGGTGTGGCGAGACCATGGTGATGTGACCGGTGAATGAAACAACCCAACCCGATTGTGGTACGGAAGAAAAGTGTCATGTTCAAGAGCGACCTGCTACCATCAAAGTTTTCTTGATTCTTTCCCAATTTTTCCCCAGTCATTTCTGACCAGTACCTCTTTATTTTTGTCAAGCTTGAGGAGGATAACATATGCTTGTTCTATAACCTGCCCTTCGGGCAAGCCCATCGCTATGTTTTAACGAGCCTAGCGATAGTGAAACTCGTTCTCATCTAAAGACAAGTTTGTCGCTATTTAGTGATTTTAACGAGTCTAACGACAAAGAAAACTCGGCCCTTTTCATTTTTAGAGAGTCTGAAAAGGTACATAAAGTTAACTCCAAAATTCCTTTTTCGTCATCTAATCCCTTAAGTCCGAAAAAGTATAAAACAATACAGAAGGGAAGAGTTTTCGATAGTTTTAACGAGCCGAACAAAACAAGCGCTCGATCTTTTTGTGCAATAATCCCTCAGGTCCAAAAAGATTAAAATCTAGAGGAGGGATAGCTCTTTCGATCGTTTAACGAGCTGGAAGGCCAAAACTCGGCAATCTTTTCATATTTTACGAGTCAATAGAAAAGAGCTTAAAGAAGACTCGTCTTTCGAGGAACGAGTGATGAACAGGGTTAGCAGCTGATTCCAGGTACAGGTTGGAATTTTCCAATCACGGCAGTGTCACAAGGATGGCTAGGTGAAATCACTCTTCGCAGTTGTTCCTCAAAATGGGTAAACAATCATATGGAGGTAAACGATCGGCCAAATGAACGGTGGAGGTGACGGTACACAAACACGACCAAGGCTTTTATGGTTGATCAGGTTACATACTCAATGGTTATTTACCGGGATGGGTTCATTTTTTAATGAGCTTGAATGCGCCAAAACACTGCTCAAACTTATGTTTATTTTTTAACGAGCATGAACTATGTGCTAAAACTGCTCGGATCTTGCGTTTATTTTTTAACGAGCATGAACTTTATGCTAAAACTGCTTGTTAAGTTTGAATGCCCCAAGCATAATAACGCAAATCGAGGTGCATGCCCCCCAAGCTTCATTGCATTCAACTCGGTGGTTGGAATGAAGGTTTACCTTTGAGACTCGGAAAGGGGATTTGTTTCATTTTTTAATGAGGTTGACACAGTAAAAGAACTATCCTCATGACTCCTTGTTTCATTTTTTAACGAGGTTGACACGAGATAAGAACCGTCCTCGGAGCCCACTGTATTTACAGTATTTCCATTAGGGCGATGATCCACGCTGACAAAATGTTTAGGAATCTTCTGAATCCATTAGATATAGAAGATTTCATATTGTAGGTTTCCACTGTGGCCACTTCCGCCAGATTACTTGCAGGCGGTAGGGAAAAAGTACCCATTAAGGCAGGGTCTTTTAGGAGACCTACTCCAATATTTTGAAGCGAATGATTGCTTCCATGGATCATTGGAATGCTTCCCGTAACTTGTGAACTGTCGGGGAGGAAAGTTTGTTGGTCGACGACTATAATTCCTCCTTGAAAGGGAAATGCAATCTTCCTAAAATAAGTCGACACTACAGCGGCCATGGCATATATCCATGGTCTTCCCAGTAGGATGTTGTAGTCAAGATTCCCATCGATGACTTCAACATCAATTCCTACTGTTTTGCCCCCTAGTTCAAATTGCAAGTTACTTAAAATCCCGTATGGAGTGTATGATCGTCCATCAAATGCTTTTAACGTCGTTGACGATCTCGACAAGGGTGGTGAGCCTAAATTCTTCCAGCAACTCATCGACATAATACACGTAGATGCCCCCTCATCAATAATTGTTCGATGAACAGTTTTGTTGAGGGCTTTCACTTGAATAAGGAAAGATAGTTGAGCTGGTAACTGAGGGTCATATCCTTTATGATCAAAGGCCACAAGATTGGAGTCCATTGGGTCAATTTCACCTATTGCTGGTAATAAAGCTTGCCCTTGGGAGAGGCAATTTTGCGGTACGTCAAGGGTTGACATAGCGGACGGCGATTGGGCCATGTCCTCTATTATATTATAATTCTGTGCTATTTTTGCACGAGGATTAAATGTCGACTTGTACACTACTCCCTTTGGCGACTTTATCATTTGTTCAGGAATGGTGGGTGGCACAACTTTGGTCAAAGTTGTTGTCGAACTACTAGGTTGTTCATTAGCCTTGTTATTCGACACCTGTGGATTCCCGTAATCTTTATTCCTTGCCAAAGCATCATTTTGCTGCTTTGAGATAGACAACATAAGCACTTGGGATCGGGAAGCATTTCGATTAGCAACCAGTTTGGTTCCCGGGCTTGGAAACGGATCAGTCAATACTGCTAGGGTTTTTGAACTCTTAAAGATTTTCTTAACTTCAGCTATATGTGGACAATCTCTCGTCCAATGATCCTCATCGCATATATGACACCCTGCAGGGGGTTTCCTTTTTCTCCCTTTCTTTTTCTTCTTGCCCCCTGGTTGCTTCAGTTGTTTGCCCTTGTCGGTCGACATGACATTTACTTCCGAGGCAAGAAGTTCCTCATTTGCATTTTGACTAGAAATCTTACAGGCCTTTTTAGATGTAGCCTTTGTCGATTTCGTATCTATTTTGCCAATCACGCCATCGCCGGCATGAGAGTCATTGTTTGATTTAGGAGGAGGAGGAATTGAGAATTCCGGTCTAGGGGCGTCAGGTATTTTGTCATAGAGCGTGCCAGACTGAGTATAGACCAAGTCCAGATATTGCGCACGAGCGATGACTTGCTCTTTTGTTACGACTCCCCCTTTTGCCACATCTTCCGTGATTGTAGGAAGTAAGGATTTGATAAACCATTCAGCTAATAGCTGATCGGGAACGTACATTTTTACCATCCTACGACGACATCGCCACTCATGTATATGATCAGATATGTGAGTGGCCGTTGTTTGTTTGAAGTTGGTTAGGAGTTCCGTTCCCATTTCATACCTTATCGGTAATTGAAAATGGGTTAAGAAAGTGGTGGCTAAGGTACTGAAGTTGTTGAACGAAGTTCTAGGCAATTCAATATACCATTTTGCCGCTGGACTAGTTAACGTCCTCTGAAAAAGGTGAAGTCTAATCGAATCATCGTTTAGGGTGTTTGATGAACACCACAGATGAAATGTCATCACATGATTCGACGGATCTTCACATGGATTTCCATTAAATTTAGGAATATCTGACGGAAGTTTATGTGGAATCGCTGGCCACCAAGGGGCATAAGCAATTGGATCATTCATCAGCCGGTTTAGATCTGGTAATTCTAGAGTTGCTACAAAGGGCAATTGTTGATTCAGGTTAGGCGAAGCATACCCAGGATAAGATGGAATCGCCTGAGCAGTGGGTCTTTGCATACCAGCATAATGTATTTGATGCTGGCAACTTTGACAAGGTTGATGGGCATAACCGTTATAATATGGTTGTTGATAACCGCTTTGGAAATGCGGTTGCCCATTACTTACAAAGACTTGCTGCTCAGGTCCTTGATATGATTGCTAGAATTACGGTTGTTGAGTTCGAACCAGCTCTGGTTGTTGGACCATTTGCTGTTGTCCAATACTGGATGATTGACCAAGATGAGGAGTCATAGTACTTGTTTGAGCCTGAGTCGCTCCAGATAAGGAGGCACTAACCGGAGGTTGTGATTGAGTTGTCGAGACAAGAGGCTGTTGTATGGCAACCTGAGAAACTTGGGGTTGACATACAACAGGTAGCGCTTGTACTTGCGACGCAATCACCATTCCAAGTATAGTGGCAACATTCGACACAGGGTGGACTGGTTGCATTGAATATGCAACCCTTGGTTGCTGAGGCAGTATTGGTACCCAACTGCTGGATGTAATTCCAATTTGACCTGAACTTTGTTGTAAACTCCCATATGGTTGTTCTCCGGGAGGGAACAATGAAAAGGCATACTGCCCTCCATATGGTGGCAATCCAGTACTTAAAGGGTAGATTGGCCTTTGAAGACACATTGGATCAATTTGTTGAGTTTCAACATAAGAAATACCAGATGATAATCCGGATGAAGAAATAGGAACTAACCATGTCGTCAAAGCAGTCCCTGATGGGACTCCGGCTTGTTGTTGATAACCTGCCTAGACAGATGGTATACCATCGAACATCGTTGGGGTAGCAGCAGGAGGCTCTATCGCTGCTGTGTCGGATGACACAGTCCTGGATGTCGACGGTTGTTCAGACATATCTAGTCTATCCAAAATATTTTCTAGCGATTCTACAAGAACATACGATGAAAAAAGACTAACTTCGAAGATCAACGAGGGAATGGTGATGATTATTCCGTTTAAAATAAATTGTTAACGACGCTTTAGACACAACTTGCTTTTTCAGTTTTAAAGAGTCGAGAAAAAGCTAAAGATGACTCTAGTCTCCTTCGATGTTTTAACGAGCCCGAAGTGACAAATGCTCGGATGGACTTTTTCTGTTATAGAGTCTGAAAAAGGCCAAAAGGAACTGCTCTGGAGATCTAGGCAGAGGGTGTGCCAAACTTTTCGCAAAACCACAGAATACTTTTTACGGTACGGGTGGTCGATCTTCGTGAATGCTGTGTTCACTGCATTGCGATCAGTAAGGCGGCCGACACGGCTTCCTAAGGATAAAGGATGTATGCCTATAGGGGTCTCCCAATATATACGCGACAGTACGTGGGAGCACAAGTCCGTACTAGCGCTATCGTCCCTTAGGAGGAATCACCCACCTTCTACGAGATCGACAGTCACTAGGCTTAACGACGCCGGAACACGTCTCTAGCCTAGACCTCTATGTTGTGCGTTATGTTGCAAAGCGTTGTTAGGTTCATTCAGTTTATTTTAAGTTGATCTTTTTAAAGTTTGTCTTTCAGGATCACCACGAGATGTATGGTACAATTCCTAAATGCAGTCTAAGATGATAAGCAAGCTTTATAATCTTTCGACTTTGAAAATCCTAGCTACTAAGGGAAAAGAGAGCGACTATCTTTTCTCAAAGAGCAATCAGCACACTCTAATGCACTTCTTCCTAAATCAATCATGCAAACTTTATCAAAATGCAAATGCACAATGCAGGTGTTTGTTTTCCACTTTCTTAGTATAAATGCCTACAAAGAAAGCTTTTTGTACAACTTTGAATTTGCTTTTAAATGACTGAAATAAACAAGTTTACTTTTTCCAAAATCAACAAGGGTAGAAGAGATTACAATCACTTTGCGATTTTCGAAAAGAATACTTGTTTCGACATTCAAAAGTGACAAACTCAAACCAATAAGCAAAAGCAAATGATAATCAAACTGCAAACAGCCAATGAACTCTCTCCTAAGATCACAATCAATCAATCAATCAGATCTGAATCAAGGGCTACAGGATGATTACTTTACTCATGCAAAGGAAAACTGTAAATGACGCCACAAACACATAAAAAAACTTACAGTCTTTTTGTACAAAAACGAGGTGGAATTCAAGCAAAGAAAAGGGGCTATTAGACTGGTACCTATGCTGGTAAAAGGCTGCAAAAACAGAGATCAAAACAGGGAAAAAAACAGCAAAGAACCCCAGCTGCACAAGGCCACACTAGTTCAGCGCAAGCCCAACACTGTCAATTTGACATTCAGTGCAGGTAGCCTTCACGGGACCTGCGTTGAAATGCAGACTGCCTTCACAGTGTCTGTGCTGAAAGGAGAAACTCTCGTTTCTCTTGGGTTCCGGGTCATAAAATGCTCAAAAATCAACTGATTCAGGCCAAATCAAAAACACAAGCAAGGTATAAACAGAGGGATGCTTTGAGAGGGTACTAAAGACTATCACAAAGGATCATCAAGTCATTTGTGAGTCCATTGTTCAGATCATAGACAAAAACCCAGTGAAGGATCAAAGCAGCAACAGTCTACTTTGCGAAGCAGTTCGATTGTTGCCGTTGAGTCTATGAAGTAAACAATGATATAAAAACAAAAAAAATGACTAAAAAAATGTCCCTAGTGGAGTCGCCAATTTGTTGTGGGGAAAAATGCCTATGCAGGACGATCCTATCCACCTAAGGCGTGACAGTACCTTAGCAACAAACAAATACAGCTACTTCGGTTTCTTCCTTTATGAAATGTGAAAGAGGGGAGATTGGTAGACTTACCGTTGTCTTCCGGTTGTCCTTCGATCTAGATCCTCTTCTCTTCGGGTGTCCACGGCTACTTGCCTCCTCGCTTGCTCAAGAGAACAGCTACTTGATTTCCACGAGATCACAAGAGAACAGCTACTTGCGACAAGAGAAGGACACAACACAAAGGCAAATATACATATTCATAAATGATTCAGGATTAGAAGTAAATCAAATATACTAATGCAAATCATACAATATACACCAGCATATAGGAAAGAACCAAGAAGCTTTATTGATTGATAAACAAGGTTCAGGAAGAGATACAACCCATAGGGCTCCAACCCAGCATCTCCTTCCCAGCAGAATGGAATTCCTTCTTCAGCCCCTTTCAAAGCATAAACACCCAATGATCTAACCACAAACCAACAGCAATTCTTTGCAATCACAACATTCCAGCCTCCCCTTGACCTCATGGAGAGAGATCTATATATAGGAGTTTTGGAGAGAGGATGAGTCAGCTTGAGGCTGGTATGAAACTGACTAGTGTCCTCTCCCTCTTCAGTTCTTGAGTCCACTTGGAGGTTCTTGCTTCCACTTGGAGATTTGGAACCTCTTACTCATCACCAGTCGAATTCCCTGATCCAAGTGTCATTTTGGAAGCTTCCTGGGCATTGACACCTTGAGAAATGAGCCTGCCACTTGTCCAGTTACGCTCAGCGCAGGTAGCCTTTGTTGCAGTTGACATTCAACGTAGGTAGACAGTGGAGCAGTTGACATTCAGCGTAGATGCTCAGTGGAGCAGTTGACATGATCCAGAATTGGCCTGTTTTTGAGTGTTTTCAGGTGGAGAACTTCAGTGAATTGCTGTGGTTTGCTGGCCTTGTTCCTCTAGGGGTAGGAACAACATGTTTAGGGACTTTGGATCCCTTGATTATTGACATTTCATGCTCAGTGAGCAAGGCACAAAAATGTCTATAACACTAGGAAGGGAAGGGTAATGTGAACAAGCCCGGCAACGATGTCGGTGAGGGTAGAAAAGAGTCTAAGAAAAAGGTTAAATTTCCATGTAAGTTATGTAATGGAGATCATTTGACTCACCTCTACCCCAAGATTCAAGATGCTCAGTGCTTGTTAGTGCAGCAAGGGTCCTCTATCTCCCAAGTTGTCCTAACTAACCCTTTTCTCCAAGGCAGCAATTACTTGTTGACGTGAACTCGAACGCTGGTACCTTCGTAAGGGGCAGCCAAGAAGGGGAAAATTCCTCAAATGTTTATATGATAAACTCTCATGTCGACGTTGCCACACGAGCAGGCGATTATGGTGAAACAGAAACATCTAAGGGTAAATATCTTCCCGAAACCAAAGACCCACTTCATATTGAGCGACCCTCTATTGAGTCTATACCTCGGATACCGGAAGGTTCCACAAAGTGCTTGACTATTAACCCTAATGCTAGGGTAGCCCAAAACTACTTGATTCTAGAAGATCTAGCTCAAAGTCTTTGCGCTATGTTTGCATTGGAGGTACTCTCATCGTGTCCTACTTAGAGAAGTGCTTTGCTTTCGGCAATTGGGACAATGGATCCAAAAAATTCTTTAGTGCTCACTTTTGATATGCTGGATGTCAAAAAGAGACTTCCTCACCATATGGATTTTCAGATAAAATCTACTTACCAAAAAACCAATATTTTTCGGGCAGTTATAGATATGGGAGCTTCCACATGCGTAATGTCTATGTCATGTTGGAAGGCCATTGGGTCACCTTCAACTGTCCCTTCACCAATTCTCTTAATAGCATTTGATGGTCATTCTCATAGGCCACACGGAATTATCCCGGCTTTACCTATATGTGTTGGAGGAAAGGTCGTTAATATTGAGGTAGGAATCATTGACGCCAACCTAGATTACAACCTCATCTTAGGAAGGAATTGGATTTATGAGATGGATGCCATAGTTTCATCTTTATTCTGCATCCTCTATTTTCCTCATGAGGGGAGAATTATTAATATTGATCATTTAGATTATTCTCCGGGTGACTCTTGAGCAACTTCGGATTCTACCATTCCATTGGTGGATAATCCACGTCAACCTATAGAGAATTTAGGAGTTGGGATGTACTCTTCCTTGATGGGTATATTTGACCTTCCCCCTCCTATAGCTAGAATCGATGCAATTTCATCCTCCAAGGGGCCTTTAGACCCTTGTACCTTACCTTCATCTACGACCACATTAAATGGAGGGCAGGTTGGTCGAATAGAATTTCACATGTTTGTAGAAGAACTTAGCTATCAATCTATCGTTGGTTCTACAGATAACCATCCCACTCCTTTTTCAAATGAGGAGTTAGATGGTGATGTGGCTTCAACTTGGACCCTTGACTCTACTTCTACTCTAGATTGCTTAGATACAGCTTTAACATCTGAGGAAGCAATTTTATAAGCAATGACGAGTGTAGATTGACCATGTGAAGATTTACATCATCGTTCATATTTTCTTCCTCCATCGCATGAATTTGAATCCAGGTTCTCCAATCTGCTTACTAGCGATGTTTTATAGTTTCAAACCCTTTGGCTCTAGCACAATTATTTGCTGAAGGTCATATGCTGATTAGCTCAAGAACTATACCTATAAACATCTCTAGGAACAAGCTGGCAAAACCCCCTGATGGGCTCTACCTTAAGAATTATTTTGCTTAGGTTTCAGCCAAGCAATTGCTTGTTTCTATATATTGTATTTTTGTACATATTTGTCGGGAATTTTGTGATATCGATATTTTTTTGATCTGCTTTGGCAGGTGTTGATGGATGACTTGATATATTTCATATCCATCGATGGTGCTAGTTGGCACACTCGAAATCTTGCTTCCGCAGCTTGGGTGATTTATTATCCATCTAGTCAATTGATGGTGTCGAGGGGAGTATGTATTGTCCCGCTTCAAATAACATTTCCGAATATACTATCTTTATTAATTTATTATCCGAAGCAATTTCTTATGGAATTGATTCATTGGTGGTTTATCTTGACTCACAACTGGTAGTGTCACAATTAAATAACATTTATTAGGTTCGTGATCCTTATTTATATCACCAATTTTTGAGAGTGAGAGTGTTGCAATTATCGTTTGTTTATATTACATATGTGCACATTCCACGATCTAAAAATTCATTTGCGGACTCTATTGCTAATCAAGCATTAGATTGACATATCAATCATTCATCAAATTAAGCAAACATAAAAAATTTGGATCTGTATATATATCATAAAAATGTTGTTGAGTTATGAAAAAGGTATGAATTTTCCATTTATTTCATCATCCTTTTAAAGATATTGATATATCAAAGGATTATAGTAAAAACTAGGGAACTATTTATTATTACAATTTAGCTAATTATTGTCTTTTCTCATGTAGGAAAGAGATGAAATGGGAAAACTACCATTCAATACCCGAGAGAAGGAAAAAGACAAAGTGGAGTAACTGCCATTCCTTCACCAGGAAGCAACGCACAGGAATCAAGCCAAGGATGGAGCGTGCAGTTATGGATAAGGACAAAGAAGATCACAGCATCAGTGCAAAAGACAAAGAGCTAACTGAAGATGGAAGATTGAGCGGATCTGTCAGGATCTCTTGATATTGATGGATCGTTGTTACTATTCTATCCGTTGTTACTATTTTATCCACCTGGCCATTATAAAAGGGACAAAGATTGTAAAGAATAGAGGACGGAGATTATTCAGAAATTACTTTTGTACTTTTACTTTGATGATCGACTCTCGTTGTTGAAACAGTGTATGAACTGGCTGTAACCATTTTGCATTTGATTAATATATAATACAGTCGTTTTTCTTCTTTCATACTGAAGTAATCTGGCAGTGTTCACTCGTGGCTAAGGCCCCAACCCTGATGGATTCGCTTGTTGTTCTTGTATCATCCCTTTACAATTTCTGTCGTGTGATGGTTTGGTTTCATTTCTATCTATTGTAGTCGCATCGCTTTACTGTTTCTTATTTCCAGACTTAATGAACTGATTTGTTTTATATGTTGTAATTGAATTGCATTGCTATTCATTTCCCTCATAACAAGAGCATTGCCTTTTGCAAGTATATTGTTATGCTGTTCATTTTACTTATAGAGCTTCGTTGTTCATTTCAGTAACTTAGCTTTGCTGTTCATTACAGTTACATAAGTTTTGATATTCATTTCTATTATATAGCATTGCTGCTCATTTACTTTATGCACTCATTTAGGTTTGCCTTTTAGCATTCTTACAGTTTGCATAATTATCTCATTTCGATCAGTTGCAGTAGTATTATTGATTTAACTCATTGCCATTTCCAATTCGTTATTTAGTGTGGTGTGTGTGAGATCAACAACTGTAGAGAACATTGGCTATTACTATCAAAGCTCTCAGGTTGAGGATCTTATTTATGATTGATTTAGTTTACATCAGTTAAACAAGGAATATGGTATTGCTACTGTATCCTTGACTGATAATTGTTGTTACTTTGTCGAATAAATAATTTAGTTTCAGAGAATTGAGTTTCCTTTAATTGCAAGTGAGTTTTATTTAAAGAATCTGTTTACTCTTGTATTTGAAAGCACTGTACTACAATTTAGAAAAATTACTCTTGAGTAAATAGTCGCCACAAACTGTGTACACTCATGAAATAGAATATCTTGCTCGGATTGATAACTAATGTGAAGATAATTAGGAGTTAAAAAGACACCTTTTATACCTCAACATTTTGCCACCGTTGCCGAGGAGAGTGTATCCATTTCTAAAAGAGTAGTGTGCATCTCATGGGTGCCTGTTAGGAAAGAGTTGGGTATTAAAAACGGAAGGTAAGAACCTACGTACGGAGAATGTAAAAGCCCTGCTCCTCCACCTGCTTTCTAGAAGGATTGTTAAAGAACTTAGGGTATAAATAAATATTTGAGTTGTGTGTATGACTAAGAAGAAAAAACTTGAAAATAATCCAAAACCATTACCCAAACCTGACAAAGCTAAGGGACCGGTGACCCTTGGTCGATCAACCTTCATAGAAGATACCATTAAGAAAGTCGAATCTCAACCATTAGTAAGCCCTAGAAAAGTTGCTTCTAGACAACCTACTGGCTCCCTTCAGGCCACAGACTCACCATCTATAGCATTTGCTGAGGTGCAGAGCAAAACAGAAGAAACTGAGCAAGATTTTCTAGAAATTGAGAATTCTCGCCCAATTTCTTTACAAGAAGGGAATTCTAGTAATCTCCGTGAAGGAGGAGGAGAAACAGGGGAAATAAAAGAGCGAAGATCCCATCTCGAAATAATTCAAACACTCAGCAGCCCAGATAAGGGGAGTTCTCTTAAGTTTATCCAAAATGAAGCAAGAGAACCTGAGGAGCCAAGATCCCCCTAGGTAATAGTTCAGCAAGGAACACTCATTATCCCAGAACAGGGAAGTGCTATTAAGCTCATTCCTAATCCTTCTAGTCATCCTAGGAATAACTCTTTGGCAATCCCAGAAGGGTATTGGCACATATTTGGTCAAATGGCCCAGAACTAGCAAACACCTCAAATCTCCACACTGCAGTATCCCATTGTGGACACAGTATTTAACGCACCTATGAAAGTCGATCCTCTCCAGAATATCCCTACATTCCATGGCCTAACATCAAAGGATCCAGATGCATTTCTGTTTGAGTTTGATGTATTATGCCGAGGGTATCACTATACCACTGATCCCCAAAAATTAAAATTATTTCCCTCCACATTAAAAGGAGCAGCTTTACGATGGCTTATGGGGTTAGGTGGGGACATTGTAAATGACTGGGATTAGATGAAAACTACTTTTCTAAAGAAATATCAGGACTATTGCAGATCCAGAGAATTAAAGGGTGAGATATTTCAAATGACAGCAAGACCTAGTGAAACACTGGAGGAATATGTAGAATGTTTTCAATACAATCTCCAGAGATCTCCTTATGCATCTTTACCCTTTCCTGACAATGTGCTAAAAACTACACTAATTAAAGGGATGAAAGAACAATGGATTGAAACATTAAACATTATGGGTAAAGGTGACATATATCAGGAAAATTTTGCTGATATCATTGATTTGTGTATCAGGAGTTCAAGAGGCAGCACAAGACTAAAGCCAGTAGAACATGACATGATCACAAGGGATAACAAGATCTCTGGTGGAGGTATAACCCGCACAAAAATCAACAATCTACCAGAGGATTTCAAAACCGATATTCTAGGGAATCTGACAACGCAGTTGGACATTATGCAAGCTAAACAAAAGCAAGCAGAAGTGGAACAAAATTTTGCGATATTCTACCCTAGATGTAAAAAGAAACATAGTCACAAAGAGTGCCCGCTGAATACAGTCAAAATTTGCGCTATTTGTATGAAAGATCAGGCCACAGAAAGCTTCCCATCACTCCCAGGACTGAAAGCAATGTACAAAGAAGCAAAAGAAGAAGCATAACCGATTTACCTACTAAATCAACGCCACTAGTGGCAGTCACGACAAACAGGTATGCCCATTAATCCATCCTCTTCTTTTCAACCTCCTCAGTATAATGCTCAACAGTATAATGGAATGTGGAAGAATCAGCCACCTCTCTCCAGTTGGTCACAACAGCCATCCCCCATATCACCATGGCCAAATAGAACCAATTGGTCTAACTTTCCTTACTGTCCACCATTTTGGCAAAATAATGCATATTCAACACAATGGTCACCGTCCACCTCGCAGAGTCAAAACTGGTAGTCGAACTGGGAAAGACCTATAAATCAGCCAGCTGGAACAGTCCCTCTCCCTCAACCCACACTGCCAGCACCTTATACATTGCAAAAAAACCCCCAGACCAACTTAAGACCGTAGCTCCCAGCCTAACCCAACCCAAACCCCAATAATAGACCGGTTCAATCTGTGAAAATAATTGAAGGACCAGAACGAGAAACTGAGTTAAGGGAGTGCAATGACCTTCAATTAAGATCTAGGCATATAATAGAATCAAAGGGAGATAAAAATGTTCAAACTGAAATTCCGTTACCTATAGAACAAATGCTACAAGAAGAGAATCTACTTAGACAGAACACTCATGAACAAGCAACCATCTCTTCTCCACCATTACCAGAATGACTGATCATACCTTGCCCAATAGAACATCTTGATTTTAATCTTCTGGGAGAACTAAAAAAAAATTGTATAAAAGTTCCACTCATCCAGGCTATTCAAGACATCCCAATTTATGCAAAAACTATCAAAGAATTATGCATGAAAAAGCCAAAGAGGAAAGTAACAACAAATCCAACTATCCATGTAGTTAGTACCTTATCTGACTTACTATCAGGAAGAGAAGCACCTGTAAAATATGAGGACCCAGGAAATCCTATAGTCATGGTGAAAATCAATGGATTCTCCTTCCCCGATGCCTTAGTTGAATTAGGAGCCACAATCAATATTCTTACAACCACCACTTGTCAAAAACTTGGCATTACATCATTAGACCCAACCACAACCTTATTAGAGTTGGTTGACTGATCAGTAGTCAGACCAGAGGGCACATTACATGATGTAATGGTATCTGTAGACTCCTGGGAATACCCTATAGACTTTTTGATCATCAATCCTAGAAACCGACTGGATGGACACCCCTTAATTCTAGGTAGACCTTGGCTAGCAACTACTGACGCTTACATTGGTTGTCGACAAGGCAACATGACTATAGCAAGAGGAAGCAATGTAAAGAATTTAGCCTTATATCCTCTATCCCAGCCAAGTTTAACAATAATAGAAACAAAAAAACAACCTGTATCATACCTAGCTGAAAACATGAGATCACCACTAACCATAGAAGATGCCCTCGAATTTAAAGACCAAACAAAGGGTGACATCATTAACAGCATCATTAACCAACCAGAAACTAGATCCCATCTAAAATGTCACATGATCGAAGTAGCATTCAATAATGAAGTAGAAGAAGATCCCTAAAAGATACTCATGATCAATCAATACCAAACACCTTTGTTTATAACAGCAAAACCATACAAAATTGAGCCAGGAAAAACTCTAAACATTAACAAAAACCTGACTGCTGAACAAGAAGAAAAGTTGGTTCAACTCCTGAGAAAATATAAAGAAGCCTTTGCATGGGATTACCCGAACATGAAAGGAATTGATCCCCAGTTGTGTACGCACCACATCTATACAGAAAAGGATGCTAGACCCGTTCGCCAACCCCAACAGAGATTAAATCCTCATCTTAAGGATATTTTGAAAGCTGAATTGCAAAAACTTTTAGATGTAAACTTTATCTACCCAATATCTGACAACAAGTGGATCTCTCCATTATTAGTGGTGCCGAAAAAGAATGGGAAGTGGCAGATATGTGTTGACTATAGAGAACTGAATAAAGCAACCCAAAAATACCACTTCCCCCTTCCATTCATTGATTAGGTCTTGGACACTTTAGCGGGAAAGAAATTCTTTTCTTTCCTAGATGGCTTTAGTGGATACAACTAGATCCAGATTGCCCCTGAAGATCAGAATAAAACTACCTTTACCTGTCCTTGGGGAACATTTGCTTACAGGGTCTTACCCTTTGGGCTATGCAATGAACCTGCCACATTTTAGAGGGCTATACTAAGCATTTTTTCAGTTTTAATAAATGAAGGGCTCAAAGTGTATATGGATGACTTCATACCTTATGGGGATGAATTTGAGCTAGCATTACAAACATTAGAAAAAGTACTGCAAAGATGCATTGCCACCAGGCTATGTTTGAGCCATGAAAAGTGTCATATGATGATAACCGAGGGACTCATCTTAGGTCATTATATCTCAGCAGCTGGAATACAGGTAGATCTGGTTAAAATTCAGATAATTTTGTTAATACCTACCCCTTCCACACAAACACAGGTACACAATTTTTTGGGATTTTCTAGTTAGTATAGAAGATTTATAAAGCATTTTTCTTAGATTGCTGCACCTTTATATGCACTAACAGGAAATATTGATTTCATTTGGACAAATAAGTGTGACCGTGCTTTTGAGGATCTAAAAAATCTTGTATCAACAGCCCCAGTGCTAGGGGGGCCAAACTGGGATTTTCATTCCAGATTTCATCTGATGCTTCAGACATAGCAATCGGAGCAGTTCTTGGGCAGGAAGAAGATAAAAAGCCATATGCAATATATTATATCAGCAAAAATCTATCTCCCGCTGAATTAAACTATACTATAACTGAAAAAGAATTTATAGCTTTAATATATGTTGTAAATAAATTTAAACACTATATAATTGGATATCCTGTAGTTTTATATACAGATCACTCTTCCATTAAGTATTTAGCAAATAAACCTGTTACAAATGGAAGAGTGACAAGATGGTTGATTCTCTTGCAGGAATTTCACATCACAATTAAATATCAACCTGGAAGAGAAAACCCTGTAGCATATTTTCTCTCACGAATGCCAAAGTCAGCGGATGCAGCAACAATTGAGGATCAATTTCCTGATTAACATTTATTTGCTGTTACTATCAAAACACCATGGTATGTCGATGTTGAAAATTACTTGGTAGTGGGAAAATTACCCAAGCAGCTAATGCCTAATGAAAGAAAACAAATAGTGCAGCATAGTACCCAATTCTCTTAGATTGGGGGCTACTTATTCCATACAGGGGCAGATATGCACATCAAAAGATGCGTCCGGGAAGATGAAGTGTTTGACATTCTAAAATCATGCCACGTGTTATCACAAAATCACTACTGAGGGCTGCAACCAAGCAAGATTTCATGTAACTCTTTCAACCTAACTTTAGACCAAAGATTAGCCTCTTTGATCAGAGAGGGCTCTCTCACAAACTCTTGATAAAATCCTTCACTACAATAGATGGCTAACTCTTTATTCATTCATGAAAGCAAAGCTGGTTGGAAACATATCAAACTGGTTCTCATTGGGCTATGGAGTCTCATATATTAAGTAAACAAGGAAAACATAGTCATCTCATGGAAGTCAAGGCTCTTTGCATTACATGTCAAACATACTCCATCAAAACATAGCTTGCCAAACACACAGGAAGTCAGAGCATAAGATTATGAATTCTGAGTGATTGTGTTACAACAAGGCTATAAAAGAACATAAAGTATAAAACACCATCATTATATTTGAACATAACAATCCATCGAGAATCTTGAGTAGAGAACAACACTGTTTTACTATTACTGTCAAAAAAGTCTTACAATGGCCCAAAACAACTCTGTTTTTCTATAAAATGTCCAACCTTTTTTACATATGAGTCATTTCTATATATAGCCAATCAAAACATTACTACCTGAGACTCCTCAACAAGCAAGAAGGGAGCTCGGAACTCTGTCATTAATGACCTTATCTATATCATAAACAAACTAATTAATTACAAGAGATATTGTGCTACGAAAACAGAGGACTCCATTACATTGACACTTCAAGTCTATCTCCTCGTGTACTTTGCTGTGTTCTGGAAACTTGACACTTGTGGCACTTCAATAATAGCCAAAACAAACTGAAAACAGATTCAATGGATGAGCAGCTTCGGATGCCTGATGTGTAGATGATTCATCGACCAATAAGAATATGTACCCTACATTCACGGTTTCTGCCTCCCATTAGTGTTTATGCATTAATGATCATGTTTCAAGCCATTTAATCCCCTGATAGTCCCGCATGACTGAAGAAAACTAATGACCTGGCCATCCCATAACTGAACATGTGTACCACTCAACACCTCGGCAGCTCTATCAAAACCCTAAAAATTCAGTCATAAAGTGAAAACTTTCAACAAAAGACAAAATTTCACCTTTTCTTCGAATACTTACACCTGGCATCCTTTTTAAACATCTGACTGAATTTCTATAGTCTCCATGCTGGCATTAAGTCATCCCTTTAAATATTTGCTGACCTCAGCATTCAAACTCAAGTTTTCAATATAAACAGTCATCTACAGCAGTTTCGTAGCGCGCTACGAAACTGCTGTAGGTAATCAAAACTAAGCATATAAACCTTAAAGCAACAATAACTTAACTCAGTGATTTCTTCAGTCATTCTACACAGGTGTAAGGACATCAAAAAGTCTCAAAAAGCTTTAAAATGTTGACAGCCAAAATATACCAAAATTTGGAAAGCACATTTGTCCTTGGATCATTTAGCTAGTTTGTCTAGCTTCCCTTTCAAGCTGCTGACTTCTTCCTTTAACATCTTGTTTTCTGCTCTTAAACTTGCATTCATTTGTTTCATGATTTTTGCCTGCTTCAGAGCTGGCACTGTCCACACATATGCATCAGATACTGAGTCAGCTTGACTGATCAAACTTGTTCTGCCCTTCATTACAGCCTTCTTATAACTTGTATATCTTACTGCCTTTTCCTTAAAAACATTTTGAACCTGAGGTATTTCTTCCTTTGTTGCTCCAGCTTGTTTCTTAATAGCAATCACATTTCCACTTTGACTGATAACAACCTTATTATCCTTGTTCTTGCTTTTGGCTGCTTGAACTATTTCAGAGAAGATTTCAAGTGCCTCTGTCCTAGGCACTTCCAAAGGTGCTTTCTCTTTCTGAGCTTTCTCCACTTCTTTAATTTGCCTTCTAGTCACTGGTCTGCGTGGTTTAAAGGCATATTCTTCACTTGGTTCTTCAACCTTTAACCTTTTAGAAGCCCTTGATTTTTTAGAACTTTCAGGTGAAGACTGAGTTAGATCAATATGCATTGGTGGTACCAATTGATCTTGCTCAAGTTCAAGTGGTTCAATTTGTATTGGATGATCTTGCTCTAGTTCAATGGCTTCAAGTAAGTCATTTAAACTACCCTTTGAAATAGGACTTTCTTCCACAGGGACTGACTTTCCTTTCTCTTTGCTTAGTTGGCTTCTAGTTCTCACCCTTGAAACCTTTTCAACTTCACTGGATTTAGTTTCATCTTTCCTTTTGTGAGTCTTCTGCTTTGATGACTGAGGTGTTTCCTTAGGTGATGACTTAGGGGTTTCCTTTTCAGATACTCTAGATGATTTAGGAGTTTTATCTACTGATGCTTCAGGTGTTTCTTTAACTGCTAGCTTAGGAGTTTTCTTCATTGATGCTTCCGGTGCTTCTTTAACTGCTACAGACCTCTCTGATTTCTTTGTTTTAGCTTTAGGCTTCTTATGGTCTGTCACTTCTCTTCTAAGTTCAGCCAAAGTAGGTTCCTCACTCCTTTCTTCTCTTTCTCTCACAGGTAACGGAGTGAGGCCTGTTTTGCTTGGGAAACCGGCCATAAACACAAATGAATCCCAATCTTTACCAATTTTTTGTAAACTATCCAACACCAGCAATTTTACTAGACCATGATGAAAAAGGGATGTTTCATAAGCATCTTTCTTTAACTGAATCTTATCACACATTTTGCTAATACTCCTGAACAAATAGAAAGGTATGTCTATTGAACTCTTACCAGTGAAGTGTAACAGAAGTTTGAAGTGGTAGGAGTAAACTTTATTGTACCTACCTTCACATGTCAGGTACTTCTGGATGCATGTCAATAGCATAGCATAATTTTCCTTTAGATAGCTCCTTGGGACTGCTTTAGTGAGATCTTCATCTACATAAGGTGCCTTCAAAAACTCTTTGCATGGACCCATGTCAAACTTGAAGTTCTTGAACCATTCTTGGCCACCCCTCGGGATTTCTGTGACAGTGGAAATAACTTCAGGGGACACCGGAAACTCCAACATGGCCACCTTCGAATTCAGTCCAGTGAAGTTTAATGCGAAAGCTTCGGTCACTTCTGCATGTCCTCCCTTCAATTTTTCGCAAAATCGCCAGCATCCAGCACTTCGAAATGCCTTTGCTACCTCTTCATCCCTGAGAGTAACATCTAACCCCTCCGGCTCTGTCCTCACACATTTACCAGAACGGTGTTCCTTTCTTTCCATGCTGCTTTGAATATTTTAACACAAAGGACTAATGGTGGCTTGTAGCACGAAAACAAACTTCAGCTTTGGAGAGCAGGCTCGCTTGCAGTAGTCCGTTTAAATAAAAGCTTGAGCTTTTCATATAGCAAACACGTTCATATGATATGAAGAACCCATTATGAAATGACCACCTCTTATAACATCCCCTAAACTGACACACAACTACATGACTTCGGACCTTATGGCGAAATAATGGCTTATCATGACATGGAGAGGGTGTGAAATGACAATCATGAACGGACTTGTGACTCACTACTCTCGGATTTGACATTCAGAGAAAAACGCTGCAAAAAACCCTGAAACCCCGATTTCGTAGCGCGGGCAGTTCAAATTTAACAGGATGCGCTACGAAATCGCTGACAAACAGAGCGCTGCGAAAACACGAAAACATTATTTTGCAGCTAAACTGACCAATCACACCCGCGCTGCGAAACTGCACAAGTACCAAAGACATCATACCCACACTGCGAAACAGCACAAAGTACCAATGACATGACATGCTTTAACTAACAATGATGGAGGGTGTCTAATGATTTTTCCTTTACACGAATTCACATCAATAGCTCTTGAATTTCAAATTTGAAATTGACATATGCTAATAAACCTATACACAAGACTTCAAGACTTTATATAAAACTTATGGACAACCTTATATACATGAACTACATTTCGAAGTGATAACACCACGATGGGCTGTGTGGCAGACATTTTGCAAACAGCAGAAATGGTCACAAAGTTTTACAAATAGGCTATTATTGGCCCACTATCTTTAAAGATGCTAAAAAGTTTGTTCAATCCTGTGATAGCTACCAGAGGGTAGGATGCCCTAGACAATCTAATGAGATGCCTCTAAACCCACAATTAGTAATTGAGCATTTTGAGTGGTGGGTGCTAGATTTTGTTGGTCCTATTAACCCATCATCCAATCAAAAAACATAAATACTGGTTGCAACAGAGTATGTCACTAAATGGGTTGAAGCAGAGGCACTGCCAAGAGCTACAGAGGATTTAGTAATACATTTTCTTTTTCAATTATTTGTGCGATATGGCCCGCCGATAAACATCATTACAGATGGAGGACCGTAATTCATAGGTAACAAGATTGCTACAACATTGAGCAATTACCATATTTCACACAAAATTACCACTCCATACAACCCACAGGAAAATGGCCAAGTAGAAAGTACTAATAAGGTAATTAAGGCAATACTTACAAAAATAGTTGCATCACATAGACGTGACTAGGCTTCAAGATTGCTAGAAGCCTTGTGGGCATACCACACAACATGGAGAAAAACCACGGGATATTCACCATATCCATTAGTATTTGGTAAGGAACCCATCTTCCCAATCGAATTAGGGATTCAAACATTAAGAACAACGCAAGAGGTGGTTTGAATTTAAATTAAGCTCAGACCAATAGATTACAAAAAATCAATGAATTAGATGAAATTAGGCTCTCAACTCTTCAACACACTGCATTAATTCAACAACAAAGGGTGAAATGGCACGATGACCTTATTAAAAAGAAGATCTTACATGAAGGAGACTGGGCACTCCTATGTGATTCAAGGTTCCAGGATATCCCCGGAAAACTCCAGACCATATGGCTAGGGCCTTATGAGATACAAAAAGTGCATGATAATGGCACCATTACATTGACAACCATTGGTGGATCTGGATATTCTTTCAAAGCGAATGGTCATCGAGTGCAACTTTCTCACAAACCGCTTTCCAGGGAGTCCTTTTACCAATAGCTACGAGAATATTCCACCATGCAAATTCTTGCTCAGGAGGTTAACCCATCCTCAGTATCAATCCAATAAACAACTCATTTGTTTTTGAATTTTGTATATAAACCTTTCTTTTTTAAGTATTATTGTATAAACTATTTTTTTGTACAGATTTTAGTGTTGTTCCATTTAAGGAATAGCTATTGTTCCTCTTAAGGAACAACAGCCATTCCATTTAAGAACAACACTTTTCTCTTTATTTAATTTTCATGTTATTCCTCTTAAGGAATAGTTATTGTTCCTCTTAAGGAACAACATCCGTTCCATTTAAGGAACAACAATTTTGCGTGTTTATATTTTTGTTTTTCCTCCTTAGGAATAGTTGTTGTTCCTCTTAAGGAACAACAACTTTTGCGTGTGTTTTATTTTTGATGTTCCTCTTAAGGAACAATAGTTTGCGTGTTTATATTTTTGTTGTTCTTAAGAAGGAACAACTGTTGTTCTTCTTAAGCAACAACAACCGTTCCATTTAAAGAATAATAGTTTTGCACGTGTTTATATTTTTGCTATTCCTCTTAAGGAACAACTATTGTTCCTCTTAAGGAACAATAGCTGTTCCATTTAAGAAACAATAGTGTTGCGTGTTTGCATTTTTGTTGTTCCTCTTGAAGGAACAACTGCTATCCCTCTTAAGGAATAGCAGCCATTCCATTTGAGGAACAATTCCGTGTGGTCTATTTTTGTTGTTCCGTTTAAGGAACATCTTCTGTTCCTCTTAAGGAACAACAGTCTTTCCATTTAAGGAACATCAATCTCGCTTGTTTATATTGTTGTTGTTCCTCTTAAGGAACAGTTGGTGTTCCTCTTAAGGGACTGCAGCCGTTCCTCTTAAGGAACAACAGTTTTACGTGTTTATATTTTTGTTGTTCCTCTTAAGGAACAACTGTTGTTCCTCTTAAGGAACATCAATCGTTCCATTTAAGGAACAATAATTTTGCGTTTTTGAATGTTTGTTGTTCCTCTTAAGGAACAACAGTCCCATTTACATTTGTTTGTGCTATTCCATTTAAGGAACAATTATTGTTCCCTTTAAAAGGAATAGCAGTCGTTCCATCTAAGGAATAGCAGTTTGGTATGTGCATTCTTTATGTTGTTCCATTTAAGGAACAGTTGTTGTTCCTCCTAAGGAATAGCTGTTGTTCCTTCTAAGTAACAACAATTTTGTCATTTTTTTGCTTCTTGTTGTTCCTTTTAAGGAACAACAGTTTCTATTTGGTTTGTTTTTATGTTGTTCCATTGAAGGATCAACACTTTCACTTGCATCTGTTTTACTTGTTGTTCCTCTTGAGGAATAGTTGTTGTTCCTCCTAAGGAACAACAGTTCTGTGTGCAATTTTTTTCTTTCTTCCATTCCTCTTAATGAACAGCAGTTTTGCGCGCAGTTGTCTTTTCGTTGTTCCTCTTGAGGAACAACAGTCGTTCCATTTAAGGAATAACACCTTTTTTTGAGTGCATTTTTTTGTAAATAATGTTTCACTCTTCATGATCCTTTGAAGGCAAGAATACAAATATATGCAAGGATACAAAATTTAAAGGTTTTTGGAATAATCAAATCAAAGATAAATTATCATCTTTAATGAGATTTCTTTGTATTGATTAAAAAAGGGAGGACAAAAATATCTATATCACTTTGTTGTCTTTATTTTCACTATAACTCAAATTGATTGATTACTTGTACCATGTTGGTTCTTCCCTAATTCTCATGATTCTCTTTGCTTATTATCATTGAATAAGCATAAGGGCATATTTTCTTCTATTGATATGTTCAGACTTTTTCCACCACCCCTACTCTTAAGGAGTGTTTAGCCATCCTCTATATATGAATAGGAAGTGTTATATGAAAGAAAAGAAAAAAAGAAGAAAAGAATATATATATGTTTACTAACAATTCTATGATTTGTCAGACAGAGGATAGGGGGTCTCATCATGAGCCAGACTACCATGATATTAAGGAAGCAGTGAAGTGGCATTCCCACTATGGCCACCACACTAGGGATATGATCCAATGGATACATCAGAAAAATAAAATTCCTTGGAACAAGAGGTCTCATCACGAGCCGACCTGTCCACCTTTCACTCCTTCCTAGTGAATGGCATTGTGATCCATTTGGTTACCAAGCCAGCACAATGGCCTCCATCTTGACATCACAAGGCACTTTCCTAGGCATACATAAATGATTATGGTTCCAAAGGGTGAAAAAGCAACTTTGTCAAGGTTATAAACAACTGTGGGCAACAGAGCTCTGTTGATGGTATTAGAGTCATATTTTTCAACCTCAATAGTAATTATAACCCCTTTTCTTATTTCTTTATCCTTATTTCAAAAGAGATCATGTTCCCAATTCCTTTTGAACCTTTATGCATGGAATATTGTTTAAAAAGTCAATCATAACGGTTTAAGTGGAATAAATGACCGCATAGCATTTTACCCACATTAGATGTCCTTTCCCCTTTTCAAATTACTCCATGGCATCTCTATATTTATTCATAATTCTCATGCTATGCATCGATTTCAGCAACTCGATATTTTTGTGATCTTGCCATAAATATGTACAGCCTACCATTTTTACCACTGTACGATTGTCGTTAGTACGTCATTCCTAAATTTAACTGGTTGAAGGCGACCTATCATTTTTCAGCGGGACGCAGGTGACTTCCCAAGCACTTTTGCATATGTGTCAGTCTTTTATTTGGTTGTAATAGGCTGCATGATATCCCATAATAGCAAACTTTAACGATATCTATGTTATTTAAAAGGTATTATCCGATATTTACAGTTTTTCGTTCCATTGTTGGCTTTGTGCATTGTTGTGTAAAAATAACAATGTGTAGAATTCAGAAAAAATGGGAGGACGATCAGTAGGCAGCGAGCCACAGACACTAGCAGTTTCTGATGTCGCACGAGAAATTCTAGTAAGGGCTGGATTGGTTGCATATTTTACGCAACTGCAGCAACCCAATGAAACCATGGCTATCAAATTTTTATAGAATTTGCAGGATGATCATTCTATAGTAAGAGGAAGACGAATAACAATGATAGATATAGTAATATATGAGGTATTTGGACTACCAACAGTCGAACCCATATGGACACATAAAAAATTGAGGCTTCAAGACGCTACGACCGTCTTTCGGGACGAGGGATAGGACCTAATTATCAAAGGTAAAGGAGTCCAGCCTTCATCTCTGGGAGAACCATGGACAGAGCAAGCTAGAGTAGTTCAGAGCTACATTACATGCGATGGAAGAAAGGATGTGGTAAGACCATGCAACCTTAAATTGTTAGCAGTTTTAAAATAGAAATTTTCTATAAACTTGCCTACATATTTGAATTTTTTGTTGCATGACGTTGCTCAAAGCATAAAAAAATCCTGGCATATAGATATAGTTGTAAGTCATCATTGCCTAATTCGGTTGATAGTAAGCTACAATCTTGCCCAGAAGCAAACCAGTTGGGAGGAATTAGTGTTTACTATAGACGGGGGGTTAGCCTTACCTGCCCCAAAAAGAAAAAGGACCACCAGCACAGCAATCAGACCACAAAAACGCAGACACTCTTCTAAATTGAGAACAAGCATGGGAATAGCTGAAAACCTCCAGGGTAGCATCTGCCAACCCTTAGAATTATATAGCCCCAAAAATGAGCAACCCATACAGCTGGAAGGAAGATACAACCAAAAATCAAAACTTGAGGAGGAAACAGAGCATACTAGTTGAGAAGAGAGGGATGAAGCAGAACTTCCCCTAACTCCCAGCACAAGTCTACCACAAGACCCATTATATGAGGATGAATTGGCCCATATTTTGGCCAATATGAGTGAATATATTCAGCCCGAAAGTCCACTCAACCTCAATATTGAAGCAAAACAATCAGAAGAAAACTCTACCCATAATAGGAGTATATCAGAAGAAATAGTTGATGAAGTAGAAACAGGGGCAAAAACCACTCAAGAAAAAGCAAACCAAACTAGGGTACCTCTCCAAAAGAACCCAGTCAGGTCGATGTAAACACAGAAGATGTGGGCCAAACAGAGAAAGTGGTGTTATGTAAACTTGACTAGAGATAGAGTCAAAGTTGACCAGGTTAAACAGTGATGGTTTTGGGGCACATGGTATTGTGCACCCATGGTATTCTGCTCGTGGTATTATATGTAATGGAGCTTATAAAAAGCTGGAAGGACTTCATTGTAAGGCAAGACCTGGAGGTCAGCGGTGAAGGTTCACTTGGTCGGATTGGCCAGCGTTTTGGCCAATGCTAATAAGATATTATTAGGTTGGGTTTTTCCTCGGATTTGGGGTTTTCCCGGATAAAAATTTGTGTTTATTTGTTTATGGTTGTTGCTGGTTATTTTTATATTTATTCATCTCAGTAATTATTTATGTTATGTAGTAAATTTCTTAACAACTGGTATCAGAGCCAAATTTTGGCTTCAAAGGGATTCTTTGATGCCACGGGTTTATAGTGCTTGATAATATCAATGCAGCTTCAAAGGGATTCTTTGATGCCAGGGGTTTATAGTGCTTGATAAGATCAATGCAGCCTTTTTACACATCTGGGTCTGAAAATAATGTTGGAACAATCGTAGGAACCTCAAGGAGAATGTGCAGAAGATAGTGTCATAACTGCCAGGGATCACAGTGCATTTGCGATATTTACCGGTTTGGAACATGTTGACGAATTGTTCGGGATTCATGCGGCTTCGAAAATTGTTCGTTTTCTGCTACGTGAGGCCACCGATGCTGGAATCTACGAGGTTCTCGTCGAGCTTGCAGTTGGAGCGGTTTGATAGAATTTTTTGAGTAAATCAAATTGAGAGAGGATGGATCAAAATGGCAGCAGCAATAAACAAAAAAAAATATTTTAATGAAGTCAAAATTATTGCATGAAAATGGGCATACTGTTGTAAGACCTGGTAAGGCATGTTTACCCCTCAGTGATCATCGTTAAAGTCTGGGTTAGACCTAGGTGATAGGGGGAATGTCGGGTTAGCAATACCCCGGGTAAAAACTTTGTGGGGGGTAAGGGCTAGAGTGAGCGGGATTCTCTCACTTAGCAGGTTTGGCTGGAGTTAGTCAAGGAACCCCAAGTCAAGTTTAAGGGGGGAATTGTTAGGTAAAATTGACTTGAGATAGAGTCAAAGTTGACCAGGTTAAACAGTGATGGTTTTGGGGCACATGGTATTGTGCACCCATGGTATTCTGCCCGTGGTATTATATGTAATGGAGCTTATAAAAAGCTGGAAGGACTTCATTGTAAGGCAAGACCTGGAGGTGAGCGGTGAAGGTTCACTTGGTCAGATTGGCCAGAGTTTTGGCCAATGCTAATAAGATCTTATTAGGTTGGGTTTTTCCCCGGATTTGGGGTTTTCCCGGATAAACATTTGTGTTTATGTGTTTATGGTTGTTGCTGGTTATTTTTATATTTATTCATCTCAGTAATTATTTATGTTATGCAATAAATTTCTTAACAAGTGGAAACTAGTTAGGGCAAAGACACAACCCTTGGAGAACAAAACCCAACTGAGCAACCAAGCTCAATAAGAGCAGAAGCAATTAATGAAATAGTTGTTCCTCCCAAGAAGAAGAAAAGTGAAATTAAGAGTTTACGAAAGGAACAACAAAAGTTGTAGAGCTTAGTGAAAAGACTTAGAAAACAGATAAGAATATTAAAAAGGATAAAAATTGCAAGTAGAACCCAAAAAATGGTGAATGCAACCATTCAAACTAAATTCCATGATACAAGGGCTACAGAGACTCAAAATGAGCCCATACTCATTCAAAACGATAAGGAACAACATGCAACCGTTATAGAAGTGGCTGCCCAAACAGAGACTGCACATTTTTGCAATACAACTGTTCAAATAGAGGCAATACCCTCCAACAGTGCAGACACCCAGACAAATATCCAAGCCAAAGATGTTTTGATAAGCAGCGATCCTGGCATAACAAATCTTCAAGAGAAGCTGGCACAAGCTCAGCTGACTATAGAAAGGCTTGAGGAAGAAACTATTCGCAATCAAAGGTACGAGGAATTATAGAGGCAATTGCGGAATATCAATGTGTCGAAAAGTGAGGCCTCCGAGAAATGTCAGAGGGCAGAAGAAAGAACTGAAAAGATAAAGAGTAGACTAGAAACAGTCATGTGTCAGATGGATACACTTTGTTCCCTTTACATAGATGTTTTAGCATGCAAGTCCCCTGCCAAGAACTATGCTTTATTTTTGTTAGAAAGGTATTTACAGTTAAAAATTAAGGCTGTTAGGGCAGGGAAACCCATAGAATTAAAAACTATTGAGCATTTCATAAATTTCTGTAAACATCATGGAGTGAAAGTTCAACGATTACTCTGTGAGTTTTATTTGCATAATTTTATATTGGAAGAAGAAATGGAGAAGAATCCCAGCCCTTTTGTGGGTGATGTACACTTTCCAAAGGCAAGAAAATGGGTTGGACCTTTGGGTTAGCAGTGAACCGAGAAACCCATTACAACTGCTAACCAAACATAAGAGTCTAATGCAAAAGGAAGGAGTAATCTAGACCTTGGTGCCTATCCACAAAATAATTGTCCAGTAAGATGTAGAGTACTTCCTCTCTATCAAAGACAATTCCTTGGCAATAGCTAAATTCAGATGGAAAAGTTCCAATCTAATGTACAGGATAGAGAACCATTTAACTATAAAAACTTTAAATTAGCTGCAGATCGCTTGGTTACTTATAACAACCTCATCTTGAGGAAAGGGCCATATTGGCTAGGCTGTCGATTTCGTAGTCCTATTGTCTGGTATCCTGCAGAAGACTATAAAGCTATATATGAATTACCTGAAGGAAAGACCAGACACATTTTTGAAACCTTGGCTAAAAATCATGGTTTTAGACCACCTCATGACATCCTTTCTCCAACCTATTCTTTAATTGCTTTGCATACAAACTACATGGTTTTCATGAGGACATGAAAAAGGGTAAGCAGGGGAGTGTGTTGAGCTATGAAAAAGGTATGAATTTTCCATTTATTTCATCATCCTTTCCTTTAATTATATCCCCTTTATGTTCTAAAGATATTCATATATCAAAGGATTATAGTAAAAACTAGAGAACTATTTATTATTACAATTTAGCTAATTATTGTCTTTTCTCATGTAGGAAAGAGATGAAATGGGAAAACTACCGTTCCCTACTCGAGAGAAGGAAAAAGACAAAGTGGAGTAATTGTTGTTCCTTCACCAGGAAGCAGCGCACAGGCAACAAGCCAAGGATGGAGCGTGCAATTATGGATAAGGACAGAGAAGATCACAAAATCAGCGCAAAAGACAAAGAGCTAACTGAAGATGGAAGATTGAGCAGATCTCTCAAGATCTCTTGATCCTGATGGACTACTATTACTATTCTATCCACTGTTACTATTTTATCTGCCTGGCCATTATAAAAGGGACAACGATTGTAAAGAATAGAGGAGGGAGATTATTTAGAAATTACTTTTGTATTTTTACTTTGATCATTGACTATCATTGTTGAAACAGAGTATGAAATGGCTGTAACCATTTTGCATATGATTAATATATAATACAGTTGTTGTTCCTTCTTTCATACTGAAGTAATCTGGCAGTGTTCACTAGCGGCTAAGGCCCCGATCCTGGTGGATTCACTTGCTATTCTTGTATCATCCCTTTACGATTTCTATCGTGTGATGGTTTGGTTTCATTTCTATCTATTGTAGTCGCATCGCTTTACTGTTTCGTATTTCTAGACTTAATGAACTGATCTGTTTTATATGTTGTAATTGAATTGCGTTGTTGTTCATTTCCCTCATAACAAGATCACTACCTTTTGCAAGTATATTGTTACGTTGTTCATTTTACTTACAGAGCTTCGTTGTTCATTTCAGTAACTTAGCTTTGTTGTTCATTACAGTTACATAAGTTTTGTTGTTCATTTCTATTATATAGCGTTGCTTCTCATTTACTTTCTGCACTCATTTAGGTTTTCCTTTTAGCATTCTTACAGTTAGCATAATTATCTCATTTCAATTAGTTGCAGTAGTATTATTGATTTAATTCATTGCCATTTCCAATTGTTTATTTAGTGTGGTGTGTTTGAGATCAACAATTGTAAAGAACATTGGCTATTATTGTTAAAGCTCTCAAATTGAGGATCTTATTTATGCTTGATTTAGTTTACATGAGTTAAACAAGGAATGAGTTATTGCTACTGTATCCTTGACTGATAATTGTTGTTACTTTGTCGAATAAATAATTTATTTCCAGAGCATTGAGTTTCCTTTAATTGCAAGTGAGTTTATTAAAAGCATCAGTTTATTCTTGTATTTGAAAGCACTGTACTGCAATTTAGAAACATTTCTCTTGAGTAAATAGCCACCAGAAACTATGTACACTATTGAAATAGAAAATCTTGCCCGGATTGATAACTAATGTGAAGATAATTAGGAGTTAAAAAGACACCTTTTATACCTTAACAACTGCTTGTGTATAGATAAAGTGTTCAAAAAATAATATACAAAATTGGGAAAAAATGCCCATAATCATGTCCAGACTACCTATCGACCCGACTCAGGATGAGCTGCTAAAAAGTTAATTACTGAATTGGCTACATGTCGAAGTATGCTGACCCAGTCCCATGGTACTCCTACCATGCAGCGCTGCATATCCTCAGGTAGATCCTCTATGGCTATCATCGGTACCTGGTGAGCCAATCTCACCAAGTTTTTTTGAACTGCATATAGGACTCTCTCTGTTTCAGCTACTGCCTCTTCCGCGATACCTATGCCTCGGAAATCCATATGGTCTCACTAGAGCCACATCTGGAGCATGGTCATTTTGTTAGCATTTTGTCCCATCAAAAATATTTCTAAGTTCATTTCATATTTCAAAAAGAAAAAAATCTTAAGAATTTACAAAAACTTAAAAAATTGTTCCCTATGTCTCCCCATGCTACGTTTGGTGGCAACACCAAGTCTGGATCTCCTCTGAAATCCATACCAGCATACAAGTAGTCATCGACTGAGATGATCTGTTGGTCCCACCAAGTGAAAAACTCATCATCGAAAGTCACCCTAGGCACGTCTCCAGCTCCAAGGCATTTCATCAAGTCAACCCATCTATCCATCCAAGGATCTCGTGGGCTATTGATGGAGACAGATACCTTAGTACGTAGCCCAGGTACCTTCTCAAAGAAGAAGGAGCATAAAATAGTCCCATATCCAAAGTTTTTTGTCTGACCCTTATGAATAGACGTCAGCTAGCTCTTCATGTCGGTCAAAATAGGTGTGCACCAGTGGAAAATTGTGGTTAGGCATGCCACTGCCAAGCTCATGGACACTCATGAAGCCTGATGCAATGAAGCTGATCCATTTACCCTCGTAATGGTAAAGAATAGAATCCTCAGAGATAAATTATCCACGTGTTTGATCGTAATCTGACTTCCAATATTTTCTGGGTGCCCAGGACAATATATATGTACATAGTCTTCTATTGAAAGACCACTCCTTGTCCTGTCGATCGAATGCACACCCTACCCTCTTCGGGAGAGACCTGTAATAAATTATATGTCTTCCACCTCAGTTTTTAGAGGCATCTGATCTATCATGAAGGCATCATCCTCTACACTCTAGTAGTGGATCAGCAATTCGAGCAGGCATGTGTTGGCTTTCATGTTCGGCATTTTGAAGAATTTCAATAAGCCACACCCTCTCAATGCATCTAGTGCATTTTGGTTGTTCATTACCTCATTGCCAATTCTGGTATGCTCTCTCTCTCTCCATGTGATGGTCATCCTTAAAAAAATGAGTTTCAACCGTTACATTTTGTGTTTGAACTTCAACTCGTGTACACGCAGGTTCCCTTTACACACAGTCACGTGTAGGGATGTTGTATACACGGGTTGATCACAACCAACCCATCTCTACGCGGAGTTGGATCTTTTGGCATGAATTCCCACGGTCAAATCTTAATGAAAACTTCTAAAAACTGTCACAAAACATTGCAAGCATGATTTAAGGGTTACCTGATAACTTTTGATGCGATTTGAACGGTCCAATTCTTTAGAGGCAAGTTTTCTCCTTTTTTGATCCACGGCTCTTTTCCAAACATAAATAAAAATTTTGTGAGTCCAAAAGTCAACATATAGCTTTGAAATTTCAAAAAAAAATTCTGAAAACTTGATTTTTCGTCTCATGAATTTTCTGTCTTATGGGCTTGGATTGTCAAGAATGGGTTATTGTTTCAGGATATTTTGGATACTTCTTCAAGATATTATTTTAGTCCCATGACCACTAACCCATCATGGTAGGTATCGTTCACTCACTAGTATATAGGTTAGGGAAAACCATTTTTTCCATTGCATCTTGCATACTAGCCTCCGTTCAGTGATACATTAGCCATAGGGTCAACCCCATCATGTCTTGGCTAGTAAACCTTGTTCACTCGCCAATTTTTTAAATCATGATGCGATGGTATTGCCATCCTTTACCATCCTTGGTATTTGTGATGCTTGGTTTATGGCCTAGGGCAACCCCTCCTTCTAGACTTGGTCCAAATATTTTTAAAATATAGTTTTATTCCCTGTACGCTACTTTGCCCTGGGATAAAAGCGTGTACATGCGGGTTAGTCAGTACCGAACCCACGTATATGTGTTAAAACAATTAAAAAAATTAAATTTCCTTAATTATGGGTGGAGTTAATGGTTTTTACCTATTGATTACCTCCTATTACCTGTGGCCCAGCTACTTCCCTCATGGGTTCTTACCTCATGGGTTCACGAGACTATTCGAGTCAGCCAATGCTTTAGTGATGTTGTTAAGGGATCCATGGAAGGTCTTGAATTTTGACTCTCTCCATTTCCTTCTGTGCAATAATAAATTGGGACCTGGTACCGTACATACACTAGCCCTGATCAAATTTTGAGCTTACTTGAGAGTAGTATGGTTGGAGAGAGGCATAGCTCACAATTCTAGTGATGTGGGTCACTTAAAGGCACATCGGGGAAAAATTGGGACCGCCTAAAAATTGGGTGCTTACAAGTGAATCATACCACTACAACCAGATCATTGTCCTAAATCTTATGAGATAGGTCTCTTGTAAGCATCCCAAAACCGCCCCAATTTTTTTTCTTACTCCGAAATAAGTTTTACTCTCAACTGATCAATATTTTAGTGGTCAAATTCCATAAAGCTTGATATTGCCAAATATCTTGTGAAAATCAAGACTGGACTATAGTAATAGAAATCCCAAAGTCTTGGTACTATAGAATGTGTTATGATAAGTTGATATGGAATATGGCACCAAAAACCATTACTGCACAAAAAGTCTATTATGTGCTGTGAAAACCGTAACTGGAGAATCTCATATGTATGGTGGCGAAAAAATCACAATTATTGGATCTGGTATGGACAGTGGCAATCGAACCTCAACAACTAGATCTGATATGGAAGAAAAGGTGGGGGTGATCATCAGATAGATGAGGGAACTATGGTCTCAAAGGAATGTCAAGTGCTATATATCACAATATATACAGAGATCCAACAGTAGTACTTGGACCAATATTTTAGGGCACTAACTAAGGAGGATCAATCGTACCCTTAGTTGTAGTACCCAACTACCCTATTGTATCTGTAAGCACTATCATCGAGTGTTTTTCTCAGTTTACTATAGAAGCAAGATAGCCAATGACTTATCTAATGTTAGGTTTCATGTTACCATAGGGAGCTTCTGATATACCCAAGGGTATGTGGAAGTGGACTATGTGCATGGCTCTATCTAATGTGCTACTACTTGAAGGGGTACCCACAAGGGTTACAAGGGATCTCAACAAGCATGGCCACCTATTGTAGTTCATGCGTGCATGCCTTCCCAAATCTGTAGGTTTATGTGCTCAACAACAGATCCCATGCTTTAAAGATTTCAGAACACATCTCTAGCCTAAAAAATATTCTACGACAATCAGAGGTACATCTTTCCCTGGAAAGTGTTATGATGCCACTTGTTATGCACTTAACCTACAAAGAAACCATTATACCATAAATACGAAACAATATAGCCCGAGACACAGAAATATTACGTGAAATGAGATAAGCTACAAAGGTATTTTATTATTTAGAAGCAGAATACATTGTTCACTTTCCTCTTCGAGGGGGAGACCTCCAACAGAGCAGTGCTCAATTACAATAAGACTCGATGATTTGTCCCTTACTATCTAAGACTATTTATAGCTTAATGACATCCAAAATTCTAACTTCTAGTTGTCCCTTACATAACACAGGTTAACCACTTTATTTATTTACTATGCTATGTTTATAACTAATTGTGTTACCTTTTCTATAATGCGGGTCAACCAATTACAATTATTGTTAATGCAGATAACCACTTACAAGATTTATTGAATCAAATAACTAACTATGACCCTGACTAGGGCCCTTGGCATGATTGCATAAATAAAGGGGTTAGGGTTGGACCTTATCAGATTTATATGTTTGAGTTTTATGGAAAGGATTTCAATGGATATTTATATGTTTGAGTTTTCTAGCATTAGGAGCAGTAGTCGTGAGTTGGCACTTGGAAACACTTCAGACATATTGAATTTGGCACAAGTTATGGCATTGTAAATACATATTTTTAATTTATGTTTTTATGTGCTCAACTGTTTTGAAAGGAGAAGCAAGTAGGTTTGTCAAAACAATGCGACACTTGATCAACATCGATGGTTATTATTCAATAGAAAACCCACTCTCGTGCTTGAATTTTAACAGGGGGGGTTTGTGACTTGTTGTTTTCTCTAAACAACCTTTGGTTACATGGCTCACTCAGGTGAAAAGTAAACCCCACCTAGTGATTTTCAAAACCACTAGCACCCCCCTCGTTATTTGTCATTTAATACCACTTTCAACAAACATTGGTCAACCTCTGGTCAAAATTTTCACTAGTTTTCAGTCAATGAGTTTCGAGTGGATTTTATTGGAAAATGAAAGAGAATTTCCAAAATTTGAAACATGAGATTTGTTTCAAAATGGCCTCAATTAGATGAATCGCAATAACTTTTTGCAAAATCATGAATGGTTTAGGATATTTTGTTGGTTTTCTGAAGGGTATAAGCTGAGTTTTTTATATGTCCGGTTTTTACAAAATGATTGATCCTTTATTTGTAGGTTAGTTGCTAAATGCATGTTTCCTTGGTGCCTTTCAATTAGAACCTTTGATATTAGAATGAGGCAGTTACAACTTTTCGAAGGGAATCATCAATTCATATTTAAAATTATGTGCATGCACATTGGCAAATAATGTGTGGCTACTAGAAAATTATTTCCTCTTCTATATATTCTATCTTTGGTATTCTTGAAATTTATATCAAGGCTCAATTTTTGGAAACTGCAGTGGATTTTCTTAAGAGGATGAAATATTTTAATAATTGTGAACCCTGTGAATGATTTAGAGTTAATAATTAAGGAGCTATTTTTAAAGGATCTCAAATATATGACTGCAGAGAAAGAAGAAAATCATAGAGTGGGAAAAGAGGACATAAATATACACTAGATGATTTTATCGATTGACCCATTCTATTTCAATCCTTCATTTACTTCAGAGATTCAATGAGCTATCACATATATTTGAGCTCCTAGCAGTGTCTTCGTTTTCCCCAATTGAACCATGCATGCATCCAAATGAAGGAAGTTAAAACTTCATAAATAATAAATATTTTGCTACAATGTGTTTATGCGGATAGACTTTTCCACTCACAATTGAGAGACGTAAACTATTTCCATTTCAAAAGTGTTAGTTAGCTTCAATTTATAAAATATTGGTTCAATAGTCATGCTTTGTTGGAATGTCTAGTCTTGTATTCAAAAATACATTAGAAAGAGAGCTTCAAGATTCTATTGTTTTTATCTTGACCAAGCTTATTCATAGAACTTATACAAGCCAGACCAAAACTCTATTGAAGGAGGTGTTTCAACAACCCTGATGTCTCCTAATTTGTATTGAATATGTTGGGAAAGAGGATTTTTGGAGGATTATTTCTCAATTTTTGATAGCATTATACGACTCTTTAGGGTGCATCTTCGCTATGGGTTTTTGGTCAAACCTGTTTTAATCTAGATCATAAGGCTTTGGGGAATTGTTTCAAGAAGATTTATATATCATAATAAAGGAAAAATATTGCATTGACATGTTGAGGAATGAAGCTATTAAGACAAAAAAAGGACCTCACTATAATATTGCAAAAATGAAGCAATAATGTTTCCAATATTTTTACAATTATCTTTTGTAATTAATTAAATCTCTGCGGTAAATTATTTTAACGAAGTGTAGCAAGTTTGTTAGTATATCTCATTAGGATTCAAATTCAATGCTCAATGATATATTACATAATAGCCAGAAAAAACATATGGCATAGCACATCTTAGACTTTAACAATCATCTCCAAATTGTATGGAAATAGTAGAACACATGTTTCAAATTTCAAGCAAAGGAATGAGCAGGTTGAGGATTATTTCTAGGGATTCAATGAGCATCTTCACGAAACTTTTGAGCATTATGGAAAATATGTGGCAGGTCTTGCCTTATTTAAGGACAATTGATAGATTTTTAGGGCACCAGTTATAGATTTAAAGGAAGAAGACTAGCATCCCAAGAGGACAATCTCATACTTTGAGGCAACATTTGAGAATTAGATATATATTTCTTGCAATTAATCATAAATTGTTTTAATTCTTAGTTTATTGTTATATTTTGATTCCAAAAGGCTAGGTAATAGCTAGTAGATTTATTTTTTTATAAATACTAGCAATTTCAATGTAGTAAGGGTTGGCTTTTGGTGCTAAAAACCCAAGATTGTAATTTGTAAAAAATATTTGATATTTCCAAGTTTAATCAAAGATTTCCAGTTCTAGCAAATATCAATATTGTGTCATATGTGAGTACTTTTAATTTTCATTATCTTTTTCCTTCATATATCTTGAAGTTGTGTGGATCATCGAGAGATGTTAGGATGAAAATTAACCTCCTCTACATTCCCTATGAAGTTATGTTCAACAATGAGTAGATCAAATAGATATAATTTTAATATAAGTTCTAGTGGTTTACCATTAACATGAGGAATAAATATCAGTTCTGGCTGGTCATCAAACAGGTTGACCAAATCCTCATTTTCAACAATGTTTGAAGTATGGTTTATCTATGTCTTGTAGGTTTCATTCTTGATTATTTCTTTTAAAGGGTCTGAAATCTTTAGCTTAGCTACCTCTGCTCCCAAATTGAATGGAAAAGGGGCTTTTTCTATTTGAGGGTTTGGAATTTTCACAGTAGGGATTTGAGTGGGATGGTCTTCGTTTCCTCTATTGTGGACCTATTTTTGTTGGTTTTCAAGTCTAGTGTTTTGAGATGTGTCCAATGGTTTTTTAGGGGGAATTGAAGTGGAGGGTTGATCATCAGAAGGTTGATTATGGGGTTATATCTAAAATGGTAGGACCAGAGGGATTCTGGTTTTGTTTGGGGAGAATCTAGAGGATTTTAGAAACTAGGGATTCTTTGATTTTCTTGGGTTGATTTGACACTATTTTTTTGGTCTAATCGGGGATACCAGATTTCTTTTTACTCCTTAGGTTATACTATTTATGCACTTCAAAAATGGCATAATCATATCCTTGTTTATAATCAAATGACTCTCTGGACTGGATTTGCAATTGTTGTAGCATATGCAGTTCCTGCTCATCTTGGACTAGGAAAATAATATCTTCATCATCTAATCCCATCGGATTAATCTGTTTATCTTGTTTTGGGCCCTCTGGTTCAGATGTTTTTGCATAATTTTCTTGAAAAGGAGGCCTAATATTTTTATCAGGTCCATTTTTACCAGTGTTTTGGTTTTGCTTTTTCCTAAAATTTGGGTTTGTAACTAGAGGTGCTTGTTGGTTATCCCATTGAGGTTTCCTCTCCATATTGTCTAATCCATCCACTAGTTTCTCCATACTTTTGGCTAAACTATCTATTTTGAGGTCAGATGGTGAAGCTTCATCTTTTGAAGATCCTCTTCTTTCATTCCTAACTCTAGCTCTTTTAGCTAACAAATTAGCTTCTACACTAACTGCTACACTTTACATTTCCTCTAAGGTTGGGGGGTTTCGTTCCCTGAGCTGGTATGCCATGTCCATGTCAAAACCATCAGGAAACTTTATTAATGCTAAATCAGGACGGGGTCCAAGGTTAACTGGAATTTCATTGTATATATTATTAAAACTAGTGCAGTAATCTTGTACAATTTGATTAGGTCCCCTTCTAATATTTTCATATTCTAAAATGATTTGTAAGGGGTTCTTTTTATTCTCCCATCTATTTAAAAAATGTTGATAAAACACATCTAAACTGTCAATACTATTAGCAGATAACCCTCTAAACCATTTCCTAACATCACCAGCTAAAGTCTGAGTAAATAGTCTCATTTGGACATCACCTATATCAATTTCATGTAACTAAAAGTAGTCTGTCATCTTATTGACATGGTGTTGTGCAGTGTAGGGTCCTGTGCCATCAAATTGTACAATTTTGCTTTGGTAGTCTACTAGCATAGCACCAAGTGGGGTAGGTAAAACAAGAGGAGCATATCTATTTTCCATGGCTACAAGCTGGGAGGGGCTAATATGTGGGGTTGAGGTACTGGAAGATGATATGAATGGTGGTGGGGAATTGACTTCAAAAGTTGAAGGGAATAATGGTGAACTAAGAGTAGTGGACAATTGTTCAAACAACTCAGGGATCTTGGCAGTAGTAAGGGATGATCGTGGTGAATTCAGAATGTACTCATCAATTGATTTGTTGGCTTTTTGGACTTCAATGTCTACAATAAACTTAGGATCTAGGACAGTATCGTACATTTCACTTTCAGACTTTGATTTAAATAATGACAAATCAAATTTCTCATCAAAGGGAATATCTTCTAAAAACAACCACTCATCACAACATGAATTAGCTTTGACTAAAGGTGTGTGGCTAGCTGAACTTTCTTCTTTTTTGGATTTTCTTGAAATCAGGTTGGGATTATCAACTACTGGGGTAGGGTTTGGATCTGGATTAGCCCTAGTATAATGAGTTCTCCTTGAAGCCAAAATTTCAAAAATTTTCTAATAGTTTTCTTTTTGTGAGATTTTTTAAAATAAATTCTAATAAATTACTTTAAGAGGCTCAAAATATAGATTTAAAAATTTCTTAAAGTTTTATTAGTACTGAGGATTTGAATTCCCCAGCTTTGTTGCCACTATGTTATCACTCAGAATTTTCCTTAGAAGTTATTAAAAGAAGGAAGAAACTAAGGTAACCACAAACCAATCTTTCAAGTATAGCCTCTAGCCAACCTATGACTCAGAGAGGGCTCTCTCTATATAATTTAGCTTTGTTTTACTGGGATTTTAGGCTAGTTCTTAATGTTCATTGGGGTTTTCGTTTTGAATTGAAGGTTGGGTGGTGGAATTCTCGGAACAGATGGATATTGCAAGGTCTTTAAAATCAACAAATGGATAGTAGAATTGGATCAATTCATTAAAGAGAATGTTCACAGGGCAGGCTAGCAAGGTAAAGTGAAAATCTTTAGGTCAAATGGGTGAAATGATTCTAACCAGGGTGATAGAGCACTTAAGAATCCTCAGACGGGGTTAAAATGAAGAACATAGGCTAATCATGAACAAAGGGCAATTAAGAATCCTTCGCTATAGTTTACAAGGAACTACCTAAACTAAGGAGCAATCAAGAATTCCTTAACTCTGATTTGTGAAGAAAACATTCAATATGCATAATAGTCAAGACAAAGTGTAGTTAAGCAATTTCTGAGATATCATTCCATGTTATAGCATTCAGATTTTTAGAGATACAAGACAGACTGTGGAAAACTTAAAGAAAAATAACATTGAACGTCGGAAATACTTATTTGAACTTCGCTTTACACAAGAATCCAATGAAATATCTGATCTTTATTCCTTGATCCAGCTAGCTAATCTAGTCATTGATACAATAGAATTTCAGACTTAAGAACAAGAATTCTATAGAAATGCTTTGGAACCCACCCTGCATACTTCGATTTATGAAGTATTTATACAAAAATTATTTACAAAATATCTCAAAAAAACTTGAGATTTAATCTAGGAAATACAAATATCTTCTTGCAAGAAGAGAAAGACAATTATTGAACTGTTTCATGCTATCCCTTTTATTATGGCTGTGTTGGCCTTTATAGTTGAAGTGTAACACGTTGGAATCTTCTTCAATCTTTACCTTTCAGTTGATACTCTTTGACCTTGATGTGATGTTTTTACCTGTTTAGCTGGCTGTTCTGTTTTTACTGTGCAGTAACTTTTTGCTGTAAATTTATCACAGTAAATCAAACATTGTTTCCAACCATTTTGCATCAGGTAATTTTACATTCATCATTCTCTTGTAGATTTCATCAGCTTCAAAATATTTGGCAGGTCTGTATGGTCCTAGTATGGAGTGATGAATGAGTTGGACTGTCTACAACATCTGTGGAGAAATGGCAGAGGTCTGTGAGCGAATTCTCAGTTTGCAAGGGTTGCAACAGTTTTCTGAGTTCTCAACAGCGAATGCATGAAAAGAGCGAAAAGAGGGATAATGGGGCTTTTATAGAAAAAATTTTAATTCTTGGTGGGTTCATTGATTAATGAACAGTGGCAGTTTTTCGGTTACAAGGGGGAAGCAGTTTAGGAGGGCCATCGCACCGCTTTTGGGGTGCAGACAGTATTTGGGAGACGGCGCCCAATTACATTCATCGTTTGACACGTAGCATCAAGAGTCAGGGGGAAAACCGCCTTATCAAGCGGTTAAAGGACGGACATCGAGTGTAGCCGATATAATCACGGGTCATTGGATGAGGGGGAGGGATGATCAACGATGGTCGGGAGATAGCCTTGCACGGTGATTTACACATAAAGTTTTCGGGGGATCCATGGGTCTAATCACCGATGGTGTAAGATTATCTTAGAGCTTAATCTCTTCGGGGACTCCTTAACACATGATTAAGGACTAAGGGCGAGATTTTAATATATTTTGCAGGATATGGTGTAGTCATATAGTTTATAACTAAACTAAGGGGTGGGGTTATTTTATATAAAGGAGTTAAATATATACGAGATAGTGGGTTTTCTGGGAATTTATATATTTAATTAAAAAGTTAATATGAGGTGAAATGAGTGAAAGGGGTATTGTACTTAGGTACATGAAATGTTATGTGCTTTCCATACACTTAGTACTTAGGATAAATGTAATTTGGTGGTTTTTTGCACAAAATATGTTTATCAAGGGGTTTTCCTAGGCAAAAAGAGTTTAACCTTTAGGAAAAGGGGTTTTGTGAGGGGGATGAATGAATTGCAAGGGAATTTAACACCTTTCCTTCTTAAGTCATCAAGCTGAGGGTCCGGTCCCACCAGAAGTCAGAGAAATGCTCTGAGCCTCTTTGACTTAAAGAACTATAGGTATTAATATTTTTATTATGAAAGGGAAGTTAGTGAGTGCCATAGGGGTTAAAATGAATGATGGGGATGTTAACTAAATCATATTGTGAACCATTGCCTTTGCTTTGTTTACCACTTATGCATATTTTAAGGAGGCACTTAGAACAATGACATAATTTTTTTTATGTAACCATATGATATTTCTACAACCTTTCTACTACTTACCCATCTACTTACCCTGCCATTTTTTCTTCACTTTATTTGGGTGCATTTAGGCTAACAAACCTTTATCAATAATTTTCTTTTCTTTACATAGAAAACTATCTAAATCTAACATTATATCGTCCAAGGGCTCAAATTAAACTGATGAGCTCCTTTTATTCACTCTACCTATCTAATGATCTGCCAAGATTATACTGTTTGGTCAGATTTTATTCTCTAACTATAAACATAAAATTTAAAACATGAAATAGCCAAGTTTAAACAATTTGACTATCATGGATTGTGGCATGAGTAACAAGTTGCACACAATCATTTATTATGTATAAAAAGTAAACAGTAGTGGCATTTTTGACTTGCACACTTTCATTGTCTCTTTTTGTCTTTTTGGGTTCATATATTTTCATTTTTTGACCTTTTCATTCTTTTTTTCCTTTGATTATTCTTTTAGGACATACCCTCTTTACATTTTTTAATTTTTAATATGGAAAACATTTGTAGAAAGCAAAGGTATGTACAATATTAGAAGGCTTAACCTTATTCATTCAAAATTATGACTCTTATTGGTATAGGAACCTAACAGTGGCTCCACTTGGGGATGGCATTTCCAAGTGAAATGTCAAGAATTTTGTAGACTAGTAGCCTTTGAATTGTTGTTGATGTTACCTTGCAATATTTCTCTCCTCTATGTCTCTACATTATTGATATTTATGACAGTAAATCCTTAAATATTAGGGCCTTCTCTTCAGTGTTCAACTTCAAAAATCATCATCCAATCCAAACTAGACTTTTTTGAAAAATGAAATATGTACAGTGGGAGATAAAAATTAGTAGTTAGGTTCAAAATAATGTTTGAGCATCCGACCATTCACTGGTCCGCCTTCTACTTCTATACCATCCATTTCTCTTAGGAAGAAAGCATTATTATCTCTGAAAGCATAAATGACATATGGGCTTTTCCATAGGAAATCAAATTTCCCATGTTTACCTTTATCTTCCCTCCTTGAATCCCACTTTAGGACTTTTTCACCAAGGTAGAAATCTTCAGCCTTGGTTCTCTTATCAAAAATCTTTTTAATCCTTTCCTGCACAACTTGAGATCTGATATATACTTCCTCCCTAGTTTTTTGAAGATGAATTGTTTGGTTGATTCTTATTTGGATACTAGTTGTTTCAACCTGCAATTCTTGAAGAAACTTCATCATTGGTGTTCCTAAGGAGGATGGAAAAATAGCTTCCATCTCATAAACTAGTTCATAGGGAGAGGTACCAATTGATTTTTTAGTGGTTAGTTTTTCTGCCCATAAGGCATTGGATAACTTTTTGTTCCATGTTTTCTTATTATCCTCTAACAACTTTTTGATGATGTTTACCGGACTTTTGTTTGAGGATTTTGCCAATCCATTTCCTTTAGGATAATAGGCTATGGAATAGCCCAGGGTTATGTGATACTTGTTGCAGAAATCCATCATTCTTTTGGATTTAAAGGCTATTGCATTATCAGTAATGAGCTTAGTTGGACATCCAAATATTGATAGAATGTTGGTTTCGAGGAAGGTTATGATAATAGTGTCGGTGGCTTGCCTTGAAGGTATGGCCTCTATCCATTTTGTGAAATAGTTTGTGGCAGTAAGGATCCATTTGTGTTGGGCAAAGGAAGGTGGTTGAATTTCATCAATGAAGTCTAAACTCCATTGTTGAAAAGGTGTTTTAGTAGAGATTGGCTTGAGGGGTAAAGGTAGAAGCTTTTTCTTTCCCTCAAAAATTTGACATTTGTGACAGGAGGTCACATTTTTCTTCACATCAGAAAACAAGGTAGGCCAATAGAAACTAGCTCTAAGAATTTTATCAGCAGTGGTTTTCCAGTAAAGGTGTTCTCCATAGTCACCTGCATGAAACTCTTGTAATATGTTGTCAGATTCATCTTTTAATAAGAAGTTGAGAAGAATACCTTCATGATTTTTCCAAAACAAACCATTGTCTAATATACAAAATTTTAAGGATTTCATCTTTAAAAATATGCTTTTGGTCCTAGATAATTCAGGGGAAACTTGTAAATTCAGTAAAACATAAATCATATCAGCATACCATGGTGATTCAATAAAGGCCTGGCTGATTAGTGGAGTCGCCATCTCCTCTTCATTATCTATTTGTGCAAAAAAAGTTTATATCCAGGGCCTGACAGTTCGATTCAACCATGAGCTTGGCTAAACCTTGGCCCTTGATTAACCTAGTTTGTTTGATTTCTATGTCATATTCTAGAATAGTAGCAATCCATTTTCCCCTCTTTCCCTCTGGACCATCCTGAGTTAGGATGTCTTTGACTATTGAATTAGGAACATAGGCTACTATATGAGAATATAAAATGTATACTCTAAAATCCTTGATAGCTTTGACCAAAGCAAAGGCTTGTTTTTCCATTATGTTATATTTTAAGGGGACATCTCTCGGGGCTTTGCTAAAGAAAGCAATAGGTTGTTCATAGCCCAGGTCATTTTTCTATAGAAAAACTACAACAATTGTGTGCTCAGAAGAAAAGGAAAATAAGATGAAATCTCTATCAAATTTTAGATTGATAAAAAATGGTGTTTTAGTTAAGGCTAGTTTAATGTCTTCAAAGGATTTCTTAGCCTCAACAGTCCATTTTATGGTCAAATCTTTTTTCAACATATTGTTCAGTGATCTAATTAATTCTGCTAGATTAGAAATAAATCTTCTAAGAAAGTTAATTTTCCCTAAGAAATCTTGTAATTCTCTAATGTTCCTTGGATCTTGTATTTGTAAGATGGCTTCTATTCTTGCAGGGTCTATTTGGATACCATCTTTTGAGATTATATGACCTAATAAATTTCCTTCTTCGAACCCAAACAAAGACTTCTTGGGGTTCAAAGAAATTCCATACTTCCTACATTTAATGAAAAACTGCCTTAGATGATCTAGATGTTGATTATCATATTTTGAAACACAATAATGTCATTTAGATATATCACAAGGAAGTTTCTTTGGCAAAGGCTATATCCATAGCCCTTTGGAAAGTGGCTCCTGCATTCATTAGTCCAAAATGCATTTTTACATACATGAATGTGCCCCAAGGAGTAGTGAAGGTAGTCTTGGCTTGGTCATCAAGATGAACTAAGATCTGATTGTAACCAGAAAACCTATCAAATAATGAGATTCTGGTTTATCCAACTACCCTTTGTAAAATGCGATCCATTTTGGGAGAGGGTAATTGTCCTTTAATGATACTTTGTTGAGGTTCCTAAGGTCCACACAAAGTTTGATCTCACCAGTTTTCTTCCTAGTTGGTACCAAGTTTGAAACCCAATCAAAAAATCTGATTGGTGCAATTATCTTAGCATCATACATTCTCTGGATTTCCTTTTCAATTGATGGTAATAGGACATGATTAATCCTTCTAAGTTTTTATCTAAAAGGTTTTTGATTTTCTTTTATAGGGATTGTGTGTTGTATGATGTTGGTGTCATAGGACTAGAGGTCCTCATAACTCCAAGCAAAGACATCCTGAAATTTTTTTAATAACTCAATGTATTTTACTCTTTCAGTTGGAGGTAGTGATTTTGAAAGTTTGATCAATTTTGGATTTTCATCAGTGCCTATATTACACTTCTCTATATCATATTTCAAAGGTTCCATTTTAGGCTTCCTAGAAACATCATTTGAATCAAAAATATCTTCCAAAGGGGTTAATCCCTTAGGTAAGAAATTGTCTTTGAGATTAATAACTTCAGTGTCTTTGTTAATTATTTCATAAATCTCAACTTGCTTTAGGTTTTCTACATCTGATTTTGTAAATTTATTGGGATGAAATCTATCTATTGCTTCACCTTCTATCTCATTTGTTTCTATTTTATTTTTAGTGTTAGGATCTATTGATGTGTCAGTATCTATATTGCTATTTACAAATTCTTCTTCCAAGATTAAGAAATTGTTTATCTGTTTGTCATTAGAAAATATTTTCCAGTTCTTCAAATTATCTGGGATTGCAGGTATGTGCCTAACTTCAGCAATGTACTGATGGTTAGGTTGAAAGCGTAACTTGTAGGTGCCTGCATATTATGTTTTCTAGGAATTACAACAAGCTTGGTTTCTAAGAAAGTGTTTAGTATTTCTACAATGGTTCCTCTATAACAACTTAATCCAGGGTCTTTGGTCATATATATGGCGTCAATCTGTTTTATAACTAGTTCAGAGTCTCCCATGATAGAAACTCTTTTAGCTCCTAGGTTCCTAACTAATTTGAGGCCTAAAATTAGTGCTTCATACTTGACCATATTGTTAGTGCATTTAAAATTTAGTCTGTATGCATGGCCTTCTGAGTGATTATTCTCTAGATTGTATATCCAAACTCTTGCTCCTGCTCCAAACTTATTTACTGATCCATCAAATTCAAGATGCCACAATATCTCATGTTCATAATTTTCATCATCTAGTGCAATAAAATTTTCCTCATTTATAGCAATTTGACTATCCTATTTAGTGGAAAGTTCTAAAGTTTGGACAATTTCCTATTGTTTTGAAACTGCAATTTCTTTTGGTTCTGCATCAATACTATCTAAAATAGTTTCTTATGTTTGATCAACAATATACATAATAAAGGAATCAATGTATGAATGTACAGAGTAGATAGGAAAGTTTTGAGGCCGATCTTGGCTACTTACCATGTATTTCATTAAAGTTTCTCAGTACAACTTCTTGGGTTTTCCAAAAACAGAGATTGTTGCATATGACATATCAAGTTGTAAAGATCCCTGAAGCTTGGCTCCCCATCATCTAGATAACAGTATGCCATACTTTGGTGGGATGTTAGCAACCACAATATCCATCAGGATGCCCTTGGCAGTGTTATAGCTCCAAATATCACCCTTGGTGTTTGTGATGCTAGGTTTATGGCCTAAAAGCGTGTACACATGGGTCAATCTATACCCAACCCGTGTATATGTGTTAAAACACTTTAAAAAAATAAATTTCCTTAATTATGGGCAGTGATCATGGGTTTTACGTGTTGATTAACTCCTAGTGCCCGTGGCCCAACTGTTTCCCAACTAAAAAACTAATTTGGGGGAAATATAAAATGACTTCAATGGGAAGGCGTTAAGGAGGGGAGAAAGGATAGAATTACTATACTGAGACTATCCCCTAATCAAGTCTGAAGTATGCTTGTGCTTCAAGCACTTCCCCAAGTTCAGGAAACCCTTGTTTGCTTTAGTGTTGATATTCTTTTACTTATTGGAGATGTCATGGTATTGGTTATGGAAGGAGGCTATTGAAGACTAGGACTGGATGGACCTGGAGGACGATTCCGCTTGGAGGGAAGAGGAAGACTCAGGTGAACTCTTTCCATGTTTACTATAGTTTTCTACAATAAAAAGAAACGTTGTCTTGTTCCTGAGATCGACTCTATTTATGCATAAGATGTTATTGTTATGGTTTATATATGAATGATTATTTCAATGTATAACTAACCATCTACTTATATGATATAAAGTTGATTTCACTAAAATTCTTTATCTATATGCTGCTATGTGTATTCGAATTGATTGATTGGCAAGTTCGAAGATCATTAGGAGTTGCAGAGGGTTTGAACCCTGGCTGGAACTACCCAAATGAAGGACATCCGGGTATGTTCATCCTCGCATAGTTAGTTTGTTTAAGCATGTTGCCAGAGTTGTATGTGTGTTTCTTGTTGTAGATTACTCCTGCTCTGATAAGGTTTTGACCCAAAGCCCTAGGGGACTTATTCCCTTAACAGAATTGGCAACTCCACTGGGGATAACAATCTTGTTATTCCTAGTTTGGGTTGTTCAGTGTCAATTAGGGCTCAGTTCTTAGTTTGCTTTCTATGATAGTATTGCCTGTGCCTGTAGGAACTCAAACTTCAAGTCTGATTTTTTTGATCAGGCCTCATTTTTTATTTTTCTTGTAAAACTTCATATACACACCTTTGTTTGTTTACAGAAGCATACACACACTTGTTCATATGAACTGAAACCATGTATATGCGAGTTTCTTTTGGCAGAAGCACGTGTACACGCACCTATGTAGGGACACAACCACGTATACAATTTTTTGCATGCTTTTTTCAAATCTTTCTGTCCAGAAATATTTGTTTCTTAGCCTGTGTGGTTTCTAAGTGGTTAGTTTATGTCTCCAGATTTTAGTTATTTAGTGAGCTTACTGTTTTGAATTCTCTCCTTCTTTGAAAAGTTTATGCCTCGGTTTGCGTTAGAGTGAGTTTTATGATTTGTGTTTGAACACACAAGGCTTCTTATAGAGGTTCTTGATTGTTTTAGTCTTCCAGAACAAAAGATTGTTTGCAATCTTTGTGTCAAACTTCATTATTGGTTTGCTTGCTTTTCTTCCTATCATTTTTGTGGCCATACACTTTTTCTCGCTTTTTGAAAGTTTCTTGTTGATTAATTTGAGAGTTTGTCTTTCCTGATTTCTTGATCAGTTTCTCAAAGCTCTTTTTGTTGCTTTTGGGTTGTTTAGTGAAAGTTGAAACACCCTTTTTTGTTCACGTTTTCATTCGTGTTTAATTGGTAACTTACAAAGTTTCCTTGTGCTTTGCTATCGATCTTTGAGTCTTTGGTGGCATTTTGAGTACTTTTGAAAAGTTGTTTTCATTGATTCTTGAAAAGAAATGTTCTTCAAAAACATTGTTTTTGCTTTCTTTTGCCGAATTTGATTTTGTTTTCTTTGGTTTTGTGAAAGTGAATTGTGAATTTTTGAGATTTGCCTTGCTTATTTGGAAGAAAATTTGTATTTGAAACGTGCATTCTCTTCAAACATTAAGTTAGCTTATTAAAAAGTTTTAAACAATTGCATTCATCTCTCTTTAGAGTAATCTAGAATTTCGCATTATCATGTACACCTTGCATTAGGGTAGTTTTTCATTATTAAAGCATCAATAGTTTTTAGTTTGTGTGAGTGTGAAGTATGCTATAAGAAAGAAAAGGAAAAAGTTTTTGCTTTATAGAAGTTTCTTAGAACCCAAGTAGAATTTTTTTTTCATCGAAGAACAAACAAGTGCATTGCATATAAGTTATTTTTTCATTAATTTCTTTTGCGTCATAAAAAACACCATTGGTTTCATTTCCATATTGTCCCTTGACTTAAAAAGAACAGCCACTTAAAATCAAGTGCTTAATAAAATAAAATAGAACATTTTATATTGTCAATCAGATACACCAACAAGTTTTAGGTTTATTTAGTGCCTTGGACTAGGCAAGAGGAGAGTAAACTCTCCAAGGCCATTCTAAATTGTAAAACATAGAAGTCTGATAAAAGAGTGAAATCCAATAGTGTTAGGGAGACCGGGAAAGCTCTGTGACTGGGAGTTAAGCACGAGGGTTTGTGAAGATAAGGACAAGAGATACCCCCTCTCTTACTTTTCAAATATTACCTCACGACTCTTTCGCCCGGCTTCGGATACGAGTTGGTATCTTCAGTTGCCTATCCTAGGGATCTACACAGGTGGTTGCGGAGGGGAATCCCATGGCACTTGAGGTTGACATTACATCACGTTTAACGGTACTTCTGGAGGGCACCCTTGCAAAGCTTGGGACCTTGCACTGCCAAAGGCTGTTGTCTGGAGGTCAGCATCACTACCTATGATACCTTCGCTAGTAGACCTGGGGCGTAATTACCCCAGTCTATTTTCGGAATGCCTTTATTATTAACTTTCTTGTATTTTGGTGTCCGGTCCTAATCACCCATAGCAGAAATACTTGGAAGTTGTTTGATTGCTGAATTCTTTAGGGACATTTTTAGTTTGTGTTATGTGCTCCTAGTCGGCCTAGCTTTCAATTTTTTTTAGTCTTTAAGTAGATCTTATAAAAATAATTCAAAGTGGCTGACCGACCACCTCGACGATCACGTACTTCATGGGATTTCACCTGCGAGTCCAGAGCTTTCTCCTAAAAGGCGTAGGAGCAATTTTGCCAGTGATTTTCAACTAGTGGCAGCAGGCACATCAAAGATTGATCCTTCGCTTGGGGGCATTAGTTCGCAAGATAGACCCGGTACTACTACAGAGTTAGAGAGGAACACCAGTTCTTTCTCAAGTACTCTTCCAATCGAAAGATAGTATTGAAGTGGAAGAACTTTCAGAGTTGGTTGCGGCTTCAAATTCTCCTCTGCCTCCCGATTATCCAGACGTATTGTTATATGTTGGAACTATGACTCACAGGCCTTCAAGCCTGGGTCCACACACATCTATCCCTTCGATGACCACTACTGGAAGCATGACATCCACCACGAGTGCTGCGAGTGTGAAAACTCCTATGTCAGTGCAATGGGGAGGAACTATTTCCATCCCCTCTACATCCTTATTTGGGTCTACTTCTATCACATCCTTATTTGGGTCTACTTCCATTCCTTCAACGAGTGGAAGTTCTCAAGCCAGTGCATCCAATTTTGGATTCTTCCCTTTTGGAATGCCCTCTCAAGGTATTCCTTCAGTTCCATTAAGTGTACCATTAACCATCTCAACGTCCATGATGAGTGGATCAACCTCTTTTTAAGGTTTCCCATTTGGAAGTGATCATATACCACATTCTAATCTGACAGTGGGGTCTATGCCTTTTCCTTTCACAGGTCAAGGTAGTAATCCCTTCCAGAGTTAGACAAACCCTGCAGTTAGTGGGATAGGAACTTGGAATTAGTTTTTTAGCCAACAAGGGAATGTGTTGCATTCCTCAGTGAATTCATTTCAAAGTTTTCCACCCTTAGCTAATGCTTGGAACCCTTACTAGGGGCTATCAACTCCTTACAATAATTCGTTAGGGGAAACTTTGCCAATTATGGAGGCTTTTCGGCTGGAGTTGGTCAAAATCCGAGTTTCGTTGGACCACAAGGGTCACCTTTTGGTTCAGTAGGTTCTACCAATTACTTTGGGCAACCTGGTGCCTTTCAAAATCCAGTTCATTCTTTTCAAACTTTTGGGAACCCCGCCCAATTTGGGTGGAATCCCCAAGGTCCTCCATGACTTCTTTTTCTAGCCACGCTTAATCTATCACACTTGACTAATCTGATGAATGATCCAATCAGATACAATCTAGCTTGGCCTTGAGTCCCAACCAAAATTCCATAGGATATTCCAAAATTCAAAGGGAAGAGCAGTGAAGACCCAGGCGATCATGTAACTACGTTCCATTTATGGTGCTCATCTAACTCCCTGATTGATGATTCGATCAAGTTGAGATTATTTCAACGCACCTTATCTAGGAATGTGGCTAAGTAGTATATAGAGCTTCTTGGGTGCACCTTTACGTCTTTCGTCGATTTGGTTAACATTTTCTTAAACCATTTTTAGTTGCATTTCCATTACAAAGATGAAACTGAACTTCTTGGCAATTTTCATCAGGACACGGCCACTCACATTTCGGATCATATCTAGGAATGGAGACAGAGAAAGAGGCTCATCAAAGCCAAAATTCCACCTAAATTATGTCTTGAATGGTTTTTAAAATCATTACAACCTGAGATCTCCAAGGACGTTTCTATGTCCGGCGTTTATTCAGAAGAGAAGGCTATCTTTGGTGCCCAACAGTTAGAACTGATATATTCTTAGTCTGGGACTCTTCAAAAAATCTTGCCTGATTCTCCTAGATCCATGGTTGATATAGAGAAACCTCTACTACTATCTCCAGCACATATCTGACATCAACAAATGACTGTTCATTTTCTCAAAACAAGCACTGCATTCCCAATCTAGGCCTTCCTCCACGGTTGGCTCTGGGCTGCCTGAAAATTCCGTTCAACATCTCGGCCTTTATAAGTCTCCAAATGCTTTTGAAAACACCTTCATTGGATTCAGAAGGTTCATTATAGTTAGGAACGACTGTTTGTTTGCTGAGAATGGATACAGGTAGCTCCTACAACAGCCTCCAACCCTTGGTGGCCCTGAGCTCCAAAATCTCCCTGGACAAAAATTTCCTTGAAGATGGCTTCTTCAGCTTCTCTGGCCTATTCCAATGGCTTCAAAAGGCACAAATTAGCCTAGGTAGACTCTTCTTTCACTCTCCTAGGTCAAAAATTGACTCTTCAGTTCATTTCAACATTTTCTCCTGGAGATCCTCCACTAAATCTGGCTAACTCCACTTAACTGGAGTTAAATTTGGCAATTCCCACCACTTTTGGAGGTCTTCCAGGCCTAACTACTGGCTAACCGTAACCTTTGGCGTAACTGCTAGAAGGTGCACACATGGGCAGTTTATCCGGGTGAATATGGTTAAGCTGGCAGGTTAACTAACTGTAACCGTTGGGCTGAGCACGCATGTGACCGCTATTACGGCGGCGGTTAGGGATAACATTTGTTAACGTTAACTACTAGCAAGTTTTGGAACTGGTGCATATGAACACAGTTCTGGGACCATTGGCGTTCTATTCCCAAACCACAGACTGTAACATAAAAAATATAACACACAACCATAGATTGTTAAGAAACAACATGTAGCGAAGACGGTTAGAGCGCTTGTTTTCCCACGGGAGGTCACGAGTTCGATCTTGCTTTAGCCAAAATATATTTTTCCATACCAATTCAGGCCCATGTGGCGGCCTCTGGGATTGCCACATGTCGGCTCCTGATTGGTCCATCCATAAAGAATATTCCAACGAATATTTTGGAGAATATTCTAGGGAATATTCCTCAAAATATTTTTTTTTAATATTTCCAAAATTCATAAATTTGTAGGTTACTAGGCATTTTTAAAATGCAATAACTCCTCCATATGGTGTCCATTTTTCAAACCGTTCACGGCACCAAAATTAGAACAACGAGATCTATCTGGTCATTTTGGTTCAACACACTTTTGAACGCTTTGAATTTTGAGCTATCATTGAAGTCCTGGATCAATATCTGATCACTCCTCCCCATTGGGAATCTTTCGGACCCAAAAAGACTGATATACTGATCTAAACAGTAGATGAGAGTACATCACCCTCTTCTTTTAGCCTCCATACACTTGCCTGCATAGCTAGTGCCTTTCAACAAAAACTCGAAGCTAGTCAACACTTCCCTTCCTAGATGTGCTTGTCCTCCTGTCATGAACTGTCTTCCTTGAACTCTTTCAAAATTTACAGAAGGTAGCTGATCATTGCTTCCAAGCCACTTCCATGAAAAAGTCAAAATGTGACCATGGCGACTTTTGTTGCTGCAAGTCTTCTTCTGTAGAAAATGCCGAAAGAAGAAAATAACATGATGAAATAAATTCTTGTTTCAACAAAAGAAACAACTTTCACAACCTGTGAATTATCATCATGTCTTTACATCATGTTTACAAATGATCGAATAAATCACAAGTCAACAAAAATCACGCCTTTTAAACATTTGACCCTTCAAGTCAAGCATGTACAAAAAGAATTTAAATGATGCCTTTACAAAGATGAAACACTTCATCATTATCTCCCTTTTACAATCTTGGAGATCAAATCAACTTTTTCAAGTCAATATTACATTACATGCATGTTTAAAAACAAAGTAATCAACCCTTCAAGTTAATCACACATATATGTTCAAAATACTAGGAAATCATCATCCCTGTGCTCATGCATATCATTCTCATGCATGCATTTCATCCTTCAACTTTCTCTTAAGTATAATGATAAGTACAAAACCCTCGATCACATGTAAATCTACTTTCAAAGCTGAAATGAATATAAATTTCACTGTAATAAAGCGAGTCTCATACTCAACTTTTCCATCCTGCAACTTGCATTCCCTTAGCAAAGAAATGCATTTAATCAAAAGACATGCAACTTTAATTGGATAAGAACTCTAACCATTTCTTACCAATCCACATCAAGGCTTCTTCCTTTAACTGCACATTAAAATCATCATGTGGATCATCCTAACACATATCAATGATGGAAATTCCTTTCCATTCTTGCCATACTCTTTCTCCACTTTCTTCAACTTTTGTGGAAGCGTTGTTGGGTTCAGAGTCCAACACCTTTCAGCAATGTGTCCTTATTTATGGCAATAACTACAACACATGTGCATCTTCTTGACAACATGATTTTCATTTTTTAATGAACCTTTGGCTTCTTGCCTTCTTTCCTTTAAAAGTTTCATGTATGTGGCCATTATTTTCTAACATCTAGAAACACTATGGTTAACCAAACCACAAAAATAACATGCAATTCTTTTCCAATGCTTGTGTGGAAATTTTCCATGCTTTACATGATCAAAAGAAGTGTGATGGAAATAAGATTTATACCTTTCTCTTTCACCTTCATTACCTTCATGAGGAGGTGAATCAAATGAAGAAGCAGCTCCCTTTGGAACACCATCAATCCCTTCATGGTTTTAGAGATTTCAAAACTGTCTTTTTCAAGTGCATGCTTATGAACACCTTCTTCTTGCAAAGTATGTTTCAAACTATTGCATTCCCCAAGAATACAATATTTACAACCTTGAGGTAGAGAACCTAAAATGAAACTTCTTCTAGGAACTGTTCCAATTGTCTTCATGGCTGCTCTAGAACTTTCTCCATAATATTTCCCATAGCCAAGACACAAATACTTAGGCCTTTCCTCAATCATTATTGGCTCAACAATAACTTGTGCATGTTTTCCCAATCCTTTTCCTTCATATCCCATTTTGGACATCAACTTGGACCCTATGCCTCTTGTATGTTTTCCAAAAGAACCAACATAAACATTCTTAGAAGAATTTGAAGACAAACTAAAATTGTTTACCTCTTCTTCAAGCTGATACTTGTCTAAGGCTTCTTTGGAAACAAGAAGCTATGTCTCCAACTCATGCATCCTTTCCAAATTCATATTTGCAATATGAAGTTGTCTTTCCATTTCCTGCAATTAGTCAAAAGACAATTGTTTCTCTTCCTTCATGGAATTCAACTGCTCTCGAAGTTTAGCGCTCTTCCTTTCATCCTCATACATTTCTCTCACCATATTCATCATTAGGAAAAATTCTTGCTTTAGGCCTTCATCAAAGAATGTTGTGAAGGAGGATGATTTTGAAAACTCAATTATCGAAGTTTTCATTATCAAAATGAACAAAAGAACATCAACAAAATTCAGAATCTATTAACAAATTCCTGAATCAAATGACTGAACCAAATGATTGCATAGTCAAACTCTTATACAACAACCATTTTGCATCAAACCTCTTATGCTTCAAGTATTGCCTTGAGGTCCTTGGGGTAAGGAGAATGCCTTCAGCCCTTATTCATTCTTGTCCTCTCCTGGACTTAGCTAACAATAGCTTTCCCTTCACCTTTGCAAACTCAAACAATAGTCAGTTTACAAATAATCAATCAATAGAATTTGATTGTCCTGCTTAAACACCTTTCAAGTCAAACAAGCAAATAGATTTCTCTATCAATCAAGAATCTTTCTCTGATACAATTTGATCTAAAATGAGGGTTTGAACAACTTGTCATGCTTACAAGAACCTCCCACTCCAAATATTAAACAAACATGATCTAGCTTATGTTGACAATTGCGGAATTATGTACTTGAAACAGGTGTATGTGTTTGTTTTTTTTCATATATTTAAGTGCTTTAACTTGATTTTTTCTTCTAATATTAAACACATATATCAGACATATAATGCAACAAATAAACATCACACATAATAGCAAACTTAATAAGGAGTTCACCCCGATCTCGTGGGCTACGGCTCCGTGAGCTCTTGTCAACTTGACTTGGCTCTTTGGGATTATGGCTTGAATTATTTTACAAGTTCCACACTCAACTCCAGAGGTTACTAAACTGAACCAATGGGCTTAGAAACCATCTACATCCCTGTCATGGCTGTCCTCATTGTGCAAGCAAATCTAGGCTCCCTTTGACTTGACTCCTTCAGCAGGTGCATTAAGCTTCCCTGAGCTTCTTAATGGCACAAACTCCTTCAGAATGCTTCAAATGTCTCTGAAACCTCTGCTACCATCTCCAACACATATCTGACATCAAAAAATGATTGTTCATTTGCTCAAAACAAGCACTGCATCCCCGATCTAGGCCTTCCTCCATGGTTGGCTCTGGTTTGATATGAAATGAGGGTTTGAACAACTTGTCATGCTTACAAGAACCTCCCACTCCAAAGCTTAAACAAACATGATATAGCTTATGTTGACAATTGTGGAATTATGTACTTGAAACAGCTGTATGTGTTTGTTTGTTTTCATCTGTTTAAGTGCTTTAACTTGATTTGTTTCTTCTGATATTAAACACATATATCATACATATAATGCAGCAAATAAACATCACAAGTAACAGCAAATTTAATGTTAGAAAATTACATATTACAGAGCAATGGAACACATAAAATATTGCAAAAATATAAACACAAAAAATTCATAAAATAAGAGAGACATAGATATACGTGGTTCACCCAGTTTGGGCTACGTCCACGGAGGAACAACCAGTCCTTACTTTTATATTATCCAGAAAACTAAAGAGATACAACCTACAACAGATCCGTTGTAACACGCTCTTCGCTCTCAATCTCCTCTCTCTTCCTCACTTAGAAAACAGAACAGCATAGACACAATACAATTCCCTCATATATAATGAGGGGTTGCCTTCTAGGGAAAAAAACCCTAAATTAAACATAACTTCTACCGTTAGATCATCCACCTAATGAACAACCCAGATTGACTAAAATTACTAGACTTTTACAAGGAAATTTTACATCTATTCTTAGCTTCAGGGGCATTGCCCCCCAACCCCCACCGGGGGACCACTGGCCCCTAGACCCTCCAACCAAGGGGATCGGTGTACAATATTCCTGGGGTATACATCTAGTTGAAACCTTTGAATACATAAGATAATCAGGCTCCACACCCAATAATCTCCCACTTGGAGACTGATTATAGAAACTCCATCGCTGCTTCATTTGCTAAACAATAACTCCACTTTGGACCTAGTTGTTTCTCATCTTCTTCATCATACTTGACCAATTGAAACTGAGCAGATTCTCAATTTCTCACTGGTTACAACTTTTGTTAACATATCTGCAAGATTCTGGCTAGTGTGTATCTTTTCCAGCTTCAACTGTCCATCTTCCCATGTTGACCGTATGAAATGGTACTTGAGATGTATATGTTTAGTCTTGGAATGAAATGCAGAGTTATTTGCAGGATGTATGGCACTCTGGTTGTCACTGTATAACCTGCCCAACTCCTGCTTCTTACCCAATTCATCCAGAAACCTTTGTAACCAAATCATTTCTTTACTAGCCTTTATAGCAGCAACATACTCTTCTTCTATTGTTGAGAGTGCCACAACACTTTGTAGTTTTGAGACCCAATTGACAGTTGTTCCACCTACAACAAACACATAGCTTGTTGTGCTCCTCCTGTTATCTCTATCACCCGCCATATCTGCATCAACATATCCCTGTAGAAAAATGTTTGAACCACCAAATCATAATGCTTGATTTGTGGTACCTCTCAAATACCTGAGAATCCACTTCATCACCATCCAATGTTCTTTTCTTGGATTGTTCATGTACTTGCTTACAACTCCCACTGCATGTGAAATATCAGATCTTGTGCATACCATTGCATACATTAAGCTTCCAACTGTTGATGCATATGGAACTTTAGACTTATGAGCCATTTCTTCTTGAGTCTTGGGACACACCTCCTTACTTAATTTGAAATGGCTAGCCAAAGGTATACTAACTGGTTTTGCATTCTGCATATCAAACCTTTTCAACACCTTTTCTATGTACTCACTTTGAGACAATGTTAATTTGTGATTCTTCTTGTCTCTAGTTATTCTCATACCAACGATTTGTTTTGTAGCACCCAAATCCTTCATTGCAAATGAATTTGCCAATTTCCTTTTGAGCACATTTATTTCCTGCATGTTAGAACTTGCAACAAGCATCTCATCTACATACAATAACAATATAATATAGCTGCAATCATTTTTCCTTTTGAGATAAACACAATGATCAGAGTGACACCTAGTATAACCTTGTTCAGACATAAACCTGTCAAATTTTAGAGACCACTACCTTAGAGCCTGTTTTAAGCCATACAAGCTCTTCTTCAACCTACACACTAGTTTCTCCTTCCCTTTTACATCATATCCTTGTGGCCGCTGCATACATATCTCTTCCTCCAAATCCCCATGGAGAAAGGTTGTCTTTACATCTAACTGCTCAAGATGAAAATCTTCAACTGCTACTAGATTTACAATAGTTCTGATTGAATTCATTTTCACAACAGGAGAAAATATCTCATCAAAGTCTATACCGTTTTTTTGTGCAAACCCTTTCACCACAAGTCTAGCTTTATACCTTTTTCTATCTCCATATTCTTCCTTCAACTTGTAAACCCATTTATTCTGCAATGCTATTTTACCTGCAGGCGACCTGACTAAGTCCCAAGTCTGGTTATGTGCTAAGGAGTCCATCTCTTCTTTCATGGCTTGCCCCCACTTCTTCCTAGTTTCTACCTGCACTGCTTCTTCATAACATTCTGGTTCACCAGAACCAGTCAACAATACATAATATAATGAAGGAGAGTATCATTAAGGGGGTCTACTCATCCTAGTATATCTTCTAACACCAATTTCAGGTGTTTGAAGTGCTTTTTGCTATTGTGGTTGTTGTTCTGGCTGTTGATCATTATGAATTTCAGGCACCATCACCTTTTCTGTGATCTCGTCAAGCACTGTGTATTCTCTGTTTTCTTTTTCCTGTTTCTTTTCCTGCAGTTGATCCTTAAACAAAACCTTTTCACTGAATATGACATCTCTGCTCCTAATGATTTTATGTTTTTCATAATCATAAAAGCGATAACCAAAATCAATAACACCATATCCAGTAAAGGTACATTTCTTTGATATTGCCTCAAGCTTTTTTCTATTTTCTTTGTTAATGTGGACAAAGGCTTCACAACCAAAAGTCTTTAAAAAAGAGTAGTTTACCTTTTTACCTGTCCATGCCTCCTCTGGAATACCACCATACAAGGAACTTGAAGGCCCTCTTTTTATTAGATAAACAGTAGTATCTACAGCATTTTCCCAAAATTGTAAAGGCAATCCTGCATGCAATCTCATGCACCTTGCACACTCCATGATTGTCCTGTTCATCCTTTCTAGCATGCCATTTTCTTGTGGTGTTCTTGGAAATGTCTTCTCTCTATGAATTCCATTCTCTTAACAATACTTATCAAACTCTTTGCTGTAATATTCACCTCCATTTTCTAATCTGAGACACTTCAATTTCTTTCCTGTCTCAATCTCAACCAAAGCTTTCCATTTCTTGAAAGTATCAAATACATTAGATTTATTTCAAATACAATAAATCCAGGTTTTTGTGGTTGCATCATCAATAAAAGTAACATCATAACGAGAGCCACCAAGAGATGATACCTGAGCAGGTCCCCATAAATCTATATGCACAAGCTCTAATTTTTCGCTCTTCTTTTCTTTCCCAACTCTAAGGAATCTGACTCTCTTTTGTTTTCCATAAGCACAATTCTCACAGAATTTTAAATCAACATGCTTCAAACCTGGCAACAAATTTCTTGAATGAAGAATCTGCATCCCCTTCTCACTCATGTGCCCAAGCCTATGATGCCACATTGCCATATCTTCTCCTGTAGAGGTTAAGGCATTAACAGAATTATAAATACCATTGCATAAATACAATGTACCAACCTTTCCTCCTTTCGCTATTACCAGGGATCCTTTAGTGACCTTCCAAGTTTTACCTGTGAAAGTAGTTACACAACCTTCGCCTTCCAACTGCCCTGTTGAAATCAGATTTTTCTTCAGATCTGGAACATGCCTTACCTCCTTCAATAGCCATTGATTTCCATTCTACTGCTTTATGAAAATTGTACCCATTCCAACGATTTTAGAGGGTTTATCATCACCTAATCGAACCTGTCCAAAATCTCCATGAACATAATCATGAAAATGTTTCTTATCAGGTGTGGCATGGAATGAGGCCCCTGAATCTACCACCCAGGCATCAATAATATTTTCTAATGAAAGAATCAAATCATCTTGCAACACATCACCTGTTACATTCGCTTCATGGTTAGTTTCTTGTTGCACGTCTCCTTCCTTTCCCTTTTGAGACTTGCAATCTTTCTTCAGGTGTCCTTTCTTCCCACATTTCTAGCACACTATCCCTGATCTGGATTTGGATCTGTCTTTTCTTGACTTACTGCGATATCCTGGGCTCTTTCCTCTTTCCATTTTTCTTCCCCTAGTCTATGCAGTAAAAGCATTACTTGATGTCTCACCGGAGCTTTTACGTCGCATTTCCTCGCTAAGGATTGCACTGACAACATCATCAAACTTTAAAGTACTAGATCCAGAGACAGAGTTACCAATGGCCATAACTAAACCATTCCAACTTTCTGGCAATGAGCACAAAAATAACAGAGCCCTAACTTCATCATCCAAATTTACCCCTACAAAACTTAACTGACTTGTAACTGTATTAAAATCATTTAAATGATCAGAAACAAATCCACCTTCTGACATCTTCATATTAAATAAACGCTTCATAAGAAATACCTTATTTGAGGCTGATGGTTTTTCATATAGTTTGGCCAATGCCAACATTAAACCCTCTATTGTTGTTTCCTTTGAAATATTAAACGCTACCGACACCGCTAGGCACAGTCGTATTGTTCCAAGTGCTTTTCTGTCGAGAATAGCCCATTCTGTGTATGTCATACTCATCGGCTTCTTTGTCTTTCCGCTCAATGGTAAGTACAGATCTCTTTGATACAGATAATCTTCCATCTGCATCTTCCATAGCTGGTAGTTTTGGCCGTTGAATTTTTCGACCCTAAACCTACCATCTTCCACCATTTCTCCCACTTGAAATAGAAACCCTTCTCTCTCCTGCAAGTTTATCAGCCAAATAAACCTTCGACTTTGGTACCAGTTATTAGAAAATTATATATTATAGAGTAATGGAACACATAAAATATTGCAGAAATATATACACAGAAAATGCATAAAACAAGAGAGACACAGATATACGTGGTTCACCCAGTTTGGGCTACGTCCACAGAGAAACAACCAGTCCTTCCTTTTATATTATCTAACAAACTGAAGAGATACAACCTACAACAAATTCATTGTAACAACCTCTTCACTCTCAATCTCCTCTCTCTTCCTCACTCAGAATACAGATATGCATAAACACAATACAATTCCCTCATATATAATGAGGGGTTTCCTTCTAGGGCAAAAAACCATAAATTAAACATAAATTCTACGGTCAGATCATACGCCTAATGAACGGCCCAGATTGACTAGAAATTACTAGATTTTTACAAGGCAATTTTACATCTGTTTTTAGCTTTGGGGGCACTGCCCCCAAACCCTCGCCGAGGGACCGGTCGCCCCCGAACCCCCCAGTTGGGGGGGATCAGCCCCCCCAAACCCCTGTGGGGGGGAAGTCCTCCACAAACCCCTCGCATGGAGGGGTGTACAATCTTCCTGGGGTATACATCTGGCAGAAACCTTTGAATACAGAAGATAATCAGGTTCCACACCCAACATTTAATAAGGAGTTCACCCCGATCTCGTGGGCTACGTCTTCGTGAGCTCTTGTCAACTTGACTTGGCTCTTTGGGATTATGGCTTGAATTCTTTTACAAGTTCCACACTCAACTCCAGAGGTTACTGAACTAAACCAATGGGCTTAGAAAACCGTCTACATCCTTGTCATGGCTGTCCTCATTGTGCAAGCAGATCTAGGCTCCCTTGGACTTGATTCCTTCAGCAGGTGCACTGAGCTTCCCTGAGCTTCTTAATTGCACAAACTCCTTCAGAATGCTTCAAATTTCTCTGAAACCTCTACTATTGTCTCCAACATATATCTGACATCAACAAATGACAGTTCATTTGCTCAAAATGAGCACTGCATCCCCGATCTAGGCCTTCCTCCACTGTTGGCTCTAGACTGCCTGAAACTTCCCTTCAGCATATCAACCTTTAGAAGTCTCCAAATGATTCTGAAAACAACTTCATTGGATTCAGAAGGTTCATTACAATCAGGAATGACTATTTGTTTACTGAGAATGGATACTGGAAGCTCCTACAATAGCTTCCAACCCCCAATGCCCCTGAGCTCCAAAATATCCCTCGATGAAAATCTCCTTGAAGATGGCTTCTTCAGCTTCTCTGGACTATTCCAGTGGCTTCAAAAGGCCCAAATTAGCCTAGGTAGGCTCTTGTTTCACTCTCTTAGGTCGAAAATTGCCTCTTGAGTTCATTAATCAGTCTATCCTAGAATTACTCCACCACATCTGGAAAACTGTAGCTAACTATAGTTATCTGGAGCTAAATTTGGAAAATTGTGCCAAATTTGGAAGTCTACCAAGTGAAACTGTTGTCTGACCATAACTGTCGGCTAAAAATGCGCATGTGACAGGTTCCTGGGCAGATAAGGTTTGGTTGGCGGTGGAGTAACCATTGGCGGAGGCAGCGACATCTGATCAGGTCGGAACCACTGGCAAGTAGACCGCTGGCGGTTACCCCCAAACCCGAAATTGTTACATAAAAAATATTACCGATGACCAATGATTGTTAAGAAATGAAGCATAGGTGAGATGGTCGGAGCATTGGGTTTGCCCGTGGGAGGTCACGGGTTTGATCCCGCTCGACCCCAAAATTTTAATATGCCAATTCAGGGCCACGTGGCGGCCTCCGAGCTTGCCACGTGTCATCCTCTGATTGGTCAACCAAACAAAGTATTCCAGTGAATATTCTAAAGAATATTCTAGGGAATATTCTAGGGAATATTCCAAGGAATATTCCTCGAAATATTCTTTTTTTTTAATATTTCCAAAAAACAAATTTTTCTTGAAAATTGCAGTTTACTGAACTTTTTCAAAATGCAATAACTCCTCCATACAGTGTCGGTTTTTCGATTCGTTCATGGTGCTAGAATCAGGAAGACAAGATATATCCGATCATTAAGGTTCACCACTCTTTCAAAAACTTTGAATTTCGAGATATCACTGAAGTCCTGGATCAATATCTGATCAATCAGGTTGCACCATCTACTCCTTCGCCTTCCCAACCTTCTTCCATAAATGTTGTTCAGGATTCTAACTCTAAAGGAAATCAAAATTCTGATGGGATGAACAAGGGACGAGGTAAAAAGAATAATCAGGATGGGAAGAGTAATGCGAACAAGCCTAGAAATAATGCTGGTGAGGGTGGAAAAGAGTCTAAGAAGAAAGTTAAATTTCCATGCAAGTTATGCAGTGGAGACCATTTGACTCATCTCTGCCCAAAAATTAAAGATGCTCAATGCTTGTTAGTGCAGCAAGGGTCTTCTAGCTCCCAAGTTGTCTTAACTAACCCTTTTCCCCAAGGGCAACAGCTACTTTCTTGCGCAAACTCAAATCCTGTTACCTCTGCAGGGGGTAACCAAGAGGGGGACAATTCCTCAAATGTTTTCATGATGAGTTCTAATGTCCATGTGGCTACATGATCACGAGATTATGGTGAAGCAGAAACATCTAAGGATAAATCTACTCCCGGAACTATGGATCCACTTCATATTGAGTGATCGTCTTTCGAGTCTATACCTTGGACACTGAAAGGTTCCGCCAAGCGCACGACTATCAACCGTAATGCTAGGGCAGCCCAAAACTACTCCATTGTCGAGAATCTAGCTCAAAGTCCTTGTGCTATGTCTGCTTTAGAGGTACTCCAGTCGTGTTCTTCTCAACGAAGTGCTTTGCTTTCAGCGAACGGGGCAGTGGATCCAAACAATTCTTTAGTGCTCTCTTTTGATATGCTCAATGTCAAAAAGAGACTTCCTCATCATATGGCTTTTCAAATAAAGTCTACTTACCAGAAAACTAATATTTTTTGAACAGTTATAGATGAGGGAGCTTCCACATGTGTAATGTCCATGTCATGTTGGAAGGCCATTGGTTTGCCTTCAGTTGTTCCGTCACCCACTCACTTAACAGCATTTGACGGGCATTCTCATAGGCCACAAGGTATTATCCCGGCCTTTCCTATATGTGTTGGAGGAATGGTCATTAATATCGAAGTAGAAATCATTGATGCCAACCTCGATTACAATCTCCTCTTAGGATGGAATTGGATTTATGAAATGGATGTTGTGATTTCGACTCTATTTCGCATCCTTTGTTTTCCTCATGAGGGGAGAATTGTTAAAGTTGATCAACTGGATTATTCTCCAGTTGACCCTCATGCAACTTCAAATTCCATTGTTCCATTGGTGGATAACTCCCATCAACCTATTGAGAATCTAGGAGTTGGGATGTATTCTTCATTGATGGGTACATTTGATCTTCCCACTCCTATAGCTAGAATCAATGCCATTTCGTCCTCCAAAGAGTCTTCACGGGAAGAGTTCTTGCAGACTCATTATTTTTCAGACCCTTGGACCTTGCCTTCACCTACAACCACATTAGATGAAGGACAAGTTGGTGGAATGGCATTCCCTATGTCTTCAACAGAGCTTAGATATTAGTCTATCGTTAACTCTGCAGATGACTATCCTACTCCTTTTTCAAAGGAAAAGTTAGATGGTGATGTGGCCCCAGCTTGGACTCTTGACTCTACTTCTGCTATGGATTTCTTAGATATGATTTTTCCATATGAGGAAGCAATCTTAGAAGCAATGACGGGTGTAGATCGACCTTGGGAAGATTTACACCATCGTTCATATTTTTTCCCCCATTGCAGGAAGTTGAATCCAGGTTCTCCAATCTACTTACTAGTGATGTTTGTGCGATTTCAAACCCTTTGGCTCCAACACACATCTGTGCCGAAGGTAATATGTCGGTCATTTCAAACACCATACCGATAAACATCTCTAGGAACCCTAATGTGATAGAAAATGTCTTCATCGGAGCCGAGTGTTCCCCTGAAGAGATTCAAATTTACATCGACCTATTTAAAGAGTTTTGGGATGTATTTGCTTGGTCTTATGAAGAAATGCCTGGTATTGATCCATCCATCATTCAGCATGAGATCAAGACGTATGAAAACACTAAGCCGATTCGTCAGAAGCTTTGGCCAGTCAATCCTAGGAAAGCAACAGCTATTAAAGCTGAAGTAGAAAAGCTACTCAAGGCAGGTTTTATATACCCCATTCCTCTAACGGATTGGCTTTCTAATCCAGTCCCAGTTGATAAAAAACAAGGAACGGTCCGCGTGCGCATTGAATTTATCGATTTGAACAAAGATTCTCCAAAATATAATTACCCCACATCTTTTATTGATAAGATAGTTGATGAATGTGTGGGTAATGAAATTTTCTCCTTCATGGATGTATTCTCTGATTATAATAAAATATCTATTCATCTAGAAGACCTACATAAGACAACTTTCATATGTCCCTAGGGTACCTTTGCATACAAAAAGATGCCTTTTGGTCTTAAAAATGTTGGAGCCACGTTTCAGCGGGCCATGTCTTACGCTTTCCATGACATCAAGCATGTCATTGAAGCATACTTGGATGATTTAGCTGCTCGTTCTCAAAAGAGGATCGATCATCCCAGTCACCTTCAGTCAATTTTTGAGAGATGTCGATTTACAAGATCCGGTTGAATCCAAATAAGTGCATTTTCACGGTTACATCTAATCAATTGTTAGGGTTTATTGTATAAACTGAAGGGATTCGAGTTGATCCCTTGAAGGTAGAGGCAATAATTTAGTTGACTCCCCCGTCTTCTATCCGACAACTTCAATGTCTTCAAGGGAAGGAAAATTTCTTGATATGGTTTATAGCAAACTATGTTGAGATAACTAAAGGATTTATGCATTTTCTGAGGAAAGGAGTTCCATTTTTATGGGACGAATTTGCACAACGATCTTTTGATGCCTTGAAGCAGGCGTTAATCTCTGCCTCGCTTTTGAGTCCACCAGATTATGGTAGAGATTTCCTTTTATATCTTGCAGCCACAGAATCAACCATAGGTATGGTTCTGGTTCAGGAAGATGATGCTCTCATAGAGCATGTGATTTACTACTTGATTCGAGGCTTGGTAGGTCCTGAACTATGCTATTCTTTGGTTGAGAGATTGACCTTGGCAGCCGTCCATGCTGTCCAGCAGCTTTGCCATTATATGTTGCTATGCAAAAAATTTGCCTTAGCGACGGTCAATCCTTTCCAATTTGTCCTTAGTGGGCAAGTGATTAGGGGAAAACACAATCAATGGATTGTTATTTTACAAGAATTTTATCTCGAGTTCTTGTTGGCCAAGTCTAAGAAATCTTTGGTTTTTGCGGAATTAATTTTCGAGCTGCCTTGTGGAGAAGATATTGCTTATGAGGAAAGTATCCTAGATGAACATCTATTTCTCATCTCTTCACAAGACCCTTGGTATGGAGATATCATCATCTTTCTCCAGACTTCGAAGTTCCCTTCTGCTTCCTCCAAGGATGAACGTCGAAAATTACGTCACCTGGCTAAGAACTATGTCATCATTGGTGATACATTATATCGACGAGGGGTTGATTCAATCCTTATTCGTTGTTTAACCTTAGAGAAAGTAGAGTCTGTGCTTAATGATTGCCACAATGGAGATTGTGGTGGTCATCTATGTGGGCTTGCAACAACCCAAAAAATCTTACATGTCGACTAATTTTGGCCTTCGCTTTTCAAAGATGGTATTGAAGTGGTCAAACATTGCCACCCTTGTCAAGTCTATACTTGGAAGATGCGCACGCATCCAACTCCTCTTTTCCTTGTTATCATTGTTGGTCCTTTTATAAAGTGGGGTATTGACTTTAATACTTGTAATCCGCATTCAGGAGCAAATCACAAGTACATCATAGTGGTTGTAGACTACTTTAGTAAGTGGGCTAAGGCCATGCCCACTTATAAAAATGATAGTGAAACATCGGCATTGTTCCTCTTCAATCAGATTATTTCTCATTTTGGTATCCCGAGAGAGATTGTCACTGATCATGGAAGTCATTTCCAGAACCAACTAATGTCTGAATTGTCTCTTAAATTGGGCTTCTGATAGGAGAATTCGTCTTTGTATTATGCTCAGGCCAATGGGCAAGTCAAAGCCATGAATAAGTCCCTCAAGATGATCCTACAAAGGAAGATTGATAAAAATCACTCCAATTGGCATCTCATGTCGTATCCAGTTCTCTGGGCGTACCGAACCTCGGTAAAGACTACCACTGGTTTTACACATTTTCAGTTAGTTTACAGGCTGGAATCTATTTTTCCTGTTGAGTGCGAAATTCCATCCCTTAAGCTGGTTGTTGAGCTTCTTCCAGAGACCTCTAGCCTTGAAGATTGTCTTGTTCATTTGGAACATCTCAACGAGCAACATCAAGATGCTGCCATAATCAATGAGGCTCATAAGAAAAGGGTTAAAACTCATTATGATAAAGTTGTCTATCCTCGAGTCTTTTCGGAAGGTGACCTTGTCTTGGTCTATGACTAAGATAAAGACGCCTTAAGGCCAGGAAAATTCAAGTCTATTTGGTGTGGTCCCTTTATAGTGAAACGAGTTTTAGGAAAAGGGGCTTATGAATTAGTTGATTTTGAAGGGAACAAGTTGGCGGAGCCTCGAAATGGGCTCTACCTCAAGAAGTAATTTTCTTAGGTTATGGCCAGGCAAATGGCTTCTTTGTATATTTTGTATTTTTGTACATATTTTATCGAGAGTTTTTGTGATATCGACACTTTTTTTATCTGCTTTCACCGATGGTGCTAGTCATCACACTCGAAACCTCGCTTCCGCAGCTTAGGTGATTTATTATCCAACTGGTCAATTGATGGTGTCAATGGGAGTATGTATTGGTTCTGCATCAAATAATATTTTCGAATATACTACTGTCATTAATTTACTATCTGAAAATATTTCTTATGGAATTGATTTATTGGTAGTATATCTTGACTCACAGTTGGTAGTGTTACAATTGAATAACATTTATCGGGTTCGGTATCCTTATTTAGTATCGCCAATTTTTGAGAGTGAGGGTGTTGTAAAGATCATTTGTTTTTATTTCTTATTAGCACATTCCACGATTTGAAAATTCATTAGCGGATTCTATCTCTAATCAAGCATTAGATTGGCATATCATTCATTTATGAAGATAAAAACAAACATAAAAAATTTGGAACTGTATATATATATATATATATATATATATATATATATATATATATATATATATATCATAAAACGCCCGTGTGTACATAAAGTGTCTCAAAAATAATATAAAAAATTGGGACTAAATGCCCATAATAATGTCGAGTCTATCTATGACTCGACTCAAGATGAGCAGCTAAGAAGGTGACCACTGCATTGGCCACACGCCGAAGAATGCAAACCCAGTCGCGTTGAAATTTTAACATAAATTCCTATGGTCAAACCTCAATTAAAATTTCTAAAAATAATCACAAAGTAACGCAAGCTTGAATTGGGGGTTACCTGATGATTTTGATCCAATTTTAATAGTCCAATTCTTTGGGGGGCAAGTTTTCTCTTTTTTCTCCACAGCTTTTGCTTTCAACACAAATGGTACAAATGGTGAGTCAAAAGTCATTTTATAAGCTTTGAAAATGTCAAAAATTTTCAAAACTTTATTTTTTTCATCTCATAAATCTTTTAACTTGTGAGCTTGGATTGTCGGGAATAGGTTGTTTTTAAGGACATTTTGGACTCTTCTTCGGAAATTTCACATTGGTTCCATGACTGCTGACTCGTCCTGGCAAGTATCATTTACCCACTGGCATATAGGTTAGGGGAACCATTTTTTCTATTGCATTTTGCATACTAGCCTCCATTTTTCGAAACACTTGCCATAGGGTCGATCCCATCATGTTATGGTTAGTAAACCATGTTCACTCGCCAATTTTTAAATCATGACACGAAGGTAGAGCCATCCTTTACATGGGCATCATAGTTAGCACCTCACTAACATTGGTTGCCCATGTTGTTTTATTGAGTAGGCTCGGGAGTCCTCTCTATGGAGTCCTCTCTATTCCCGGCATGACTTGTGCATTGAAGACTCATTCCTCTTTACTTCTTCACTTCGTTTTGGCCTTATACCCTAGAGGCTCCTTTGTGTTGAGTTGTACTACCGCATTGCTTTTTGACCATTTGCACCTTTTGGCCTTGAGCCGGCTTCACTTGGACTCGTGTTTAAGCCACTTTTTGACCATGTCTTCTGTAAACTTAGACTTGCAATCCCTTAGCTTCTTCAACTTGACACACCCTCAGACCCATGGAGGGAACATCCCTTTGAGTGTCCTTGACCAGCTTCACCTCCCTGCATTGAGCATAGGAATGTTCCCATCCCAAGAACTAGACCATCTATTTCAATGACACTCGTTCTTTCCACTGTACTATAGCATTCTTTTATTCTTTTCCAGCTTAAATAAAAAGACAAAAAAATTATATATTCCAAAAAAGAGCGGGAACAGGACAACATTTCCATATATTGTTGGCAGCTAGAGTCAGTTGTGTTTCCCTTGAACAAAAGCACTCAAAAGAAAGTCTCTCCTCCATTTGGGAGGGATTTAGTTTGACTTAGGTATGCCTTAACCTTGTTATTGAGTCAGTTCTCCTCCGATTGGTTATCTCTTCCAATCATATGGAGAGTTCGTTCGTGCCTCCTACATGATGAACTTATACAAAGTTATCATATACTGCTACATAGTCATCATTGAGTCGTGCTTTTGTTCAAGGAAAGTAAGCCTGAGTCAGCCTCTCTGCAGTGTCTCTTGACCTATTTTTCAGTCGGCCATCCCTGGTTGTCAGTGTCTTGTTTGTCATCACATAAGTTATATTGGTCCTTTACTCGTGCCAGTTTGAGAAGGCCTCCATTGACTTCTTTTTGGTGGGTCTTGTCCTTATTGATGACAACATATTGCTCTGAGGGCAGGCCTAGAGCTGCACCCTGGCCCTATTTTTATTATTGATAGGTCACCTTGTGCTCAGTGTCGATCAGTATCATGGGTCTTTGATTGAGTGGTTTCCCTTGTGTTCGACATCAGCTTTCATTATCACACATTGGGATTCGTGCAGTACATTGGTTTCAATTTGGCCCTATTGGTGGATACCTCACCTATGTGTCATCTTTCATTATTGGTTGGTTTAGAGGGTTTTTATCGTGCTCTAGCTATATCTTGTGTATGCCGAAAATGTGCTTCGGTCGGGTTACTACATATTTTTTTTCATCTAATTCCTTCCACATTATTGGCCTATGTGCTACACTCGTGCTAGATTAATGAAGGATGCCTTAATGTCTTCCTTCTAGTGGATCTTTTCCTATCGACTATGACTCATTTCTGTGGGGCAAAGATATAGAGTCCATTTGGCAATACCTTGGGGTTTTCAGTCATCAGTGGTAGATCCTTCGCTATCGATAGTGGGAAACCATCATTGTCCCTTGATTGATAGATTCTTCCAGGTGTTTGACTTCAGCTCATTTATTCGCACTTGTTAGATTGTACTGGCTACCTTGACTCTCATTATCATTATCGGTGAGTAGTCTCGCGTTTGTTAACGGTATACATCAATGACAAGGTAATCAAACGATTTCTCACATGGTTGACTTTAGATCATTTATTGCCATCGTGCATAAATGTACCACAGTGGTTGGTGAAGACGTAGGTTTATATCAGCATTCTTTGATTCACTTGTTAGTTGCTCATGTTGCTGCTAGTTGACACCATTCCACATTATATGTTATAGTTCTTCACAACGAGATCCTATATGCAGGCATCCGAGTTGCGATGTAGTATCATCTTATTCCATCATGTTCATTTGGTACTATTGGGATCATTTTTTGACATCAGTGATTAGCTTCATCTTCTAGCTTCATTGATCATCTTCTTATATGTGATATTCAGACATGTACTTGTTCGATCACGATTAGATGATCCATTATGTACATTCAATTCTTTATGCTTGTATACATAGTGGATCCGCTTGTACTTTATATGAAAACATGCTTTACTTTTTCTGAGCATAGGTATGCCCGCCTTAGACAGTTGTTTCTTTTTGATCTTCTTTTTGATGGCATGGCAGGTTGAAATCTGGTGAAGACCTTCTCAGTTTTTAACAGGTTTCCTTTCCATATACTTAATACATTTCGGCCATCTTGTACCCCTTCTAACCTCATATATTAGGGGGCATCTGTTATAGCTCCAAATATCACCCTTGGTGTTTTTGATGCTTGGTTTAGGGCCTAGGGCAACCCCTCCTTCCAGACTTGGTCCAAATATTTTAAAAATAGTGTTTTACTCCCTGTACACTACTTTGCCCTATGATAAAAGTGTGTACATGCGGGTTAGTCTATACCCAACCCACGTATATGTGTTAAAACACTTAAAATAATTAAATTTCCTTAATTATGGGTGGAGATCACGGGTTTTACCTATTGATTACCTCCTAGTGCTTGTGGCCCAACTATTCCCAACTCTTTCCCAACTAAAAAACTAATTTGGGAGAAGTATAAAAAGACTTCAATTGGAAGGCCTTAAGGAGGGGAGAATGGATATAATTACTATATTGAGATTATCCCCTGATCAAGTCTGAAGTATCCTTGTGCTTCAATCACTTCCCCAAGTTTAGGAAACTCTTGTTTCCTTGAGTGTTGATATTCTTTCACTCGTTGGAGATATCATGGTATTGGTTATGGAAGGAGGTTGTTGAAGACTGGGACTAGACGAATAAGGAGGACGGTTCCGCTTGGAGCCAGAAGAGGAAGACTCAGGTGAAATATTTCCATGTTTACTATAGTTTTCTACAATAAAAAGAAACGTTGTCTTGTTCCTGAGATCAACTTTGTTTATGCATCAGATGTTATTGTTATGGTTTATATATGAATGACCATTTCAATGTATAACTAACCATCTACTTATATGATATAAAGTTGATTTCACTAAAATGCTTTATTTATATGCTACTATGTGTATTCGAATTGGTTGATTGGCAAGTTCGAAGATCATTAGGAGTTGCAAAGGGTTTGAACCCTAGTTGGAACTACCAAAACGAAGGACATCCAGGTATGTTCATCCTCGCATAGTTAGTTTGTTTAGGCATGTTGCTTGATTTGTATGCGTGTTTCTTGCTATAGATTACTCCTACTTTGATAGGGTTCTGACCCAAAGCCCTAGACACTTACTTGACTTGAGTCAAATGAGAATAAGTCCTTGTAAGGCCTTGTAATGTCTAGGTTTAATTTCTCCATTACTGATTTGGGCATTAAGTTGTGGGAGGCCCCATAATCCAACATTGCATTATGAAGAATTTTGTCATGGATGCTAAGGATAATGTAGAAAGGTGGTATTCCTCCTTCTAGTGGTTTACCATTAACATCAGGACCAAATATAAGTTCTTGCTGGTCATCAAATAGGTTGACCGAATCCTCATTTTCAACAATGTTTAAAGTCTGGTTTATCTGTGTCTTGTAGGTTTCATTCTTGATTAGTTATGTTAAAGGGACTGAAATATTTAGCTTAGCTAACTCTTCTCCCAAATTGAATGGCAAAGGGGCTTTTTCTATTTAAGGGTTTGGAATTTCACAGCAAGGATTTGAGTGGGATGGTCTTCTCTTCCTCTATTGTGGACCTCTTTTTGTTGGTTTTCAAGTATGGTGTTTTGAGGTATGTCCACTGGATTTTTAGGGGGAACTGAAGTGGAGGCTGATCATTAGAAGGTTGATTAGGGTTTATATCTACAATGGTAGGACCAAAGGGATTCTGGTTTTGTTTAGGGAGAATCTGGAGGATTTTAGAAACCAAGGATTCTTTGATTTTCTTGGGTTGATTTGACACTGTTTTCTTGGTCTGATCGAGGATATTAGAGTTCTTTTTACTCCTTAGTTTATATTGTTTATGCACTTCAAAAATGGTGGAATCATATCCTTGTTTATAATCAAATGACTCTTCGGACTAGATTTGCAATTGCTGGAGCATATGCAGTTCCTGTTCATCTTGGGTTAGGAAAACAGTATCCTCATCATCTAATCCCATCAGATTAATCTGTGTATCTTGTTCTAGGTCATCTGGCTAAGATGTTTCTAAATAATTTTCTTGAAAAGGAGGCCTAATATTCTGATCAGGTCCATTTTTGCCAGTGTTTTGGTTTTGGTTTTTCCTAAAATTTGGGTTTCTAGCTGGAGGTGCTTGTTGGTTATCCCATTGAGGTTTCCTCTCCATATTGTCTAATCTATCCACTATTTTCTCCATACTTTTGGCTAAACTATCTATTTTGAGGTTAGATGGTGAAGCTTCATCTTTTGAAGATCCTCTTAATTCATTCCTAACTCTAGCTCTTTTAGCTAACAAATTAGCTTCTACACTAACTGCTACACTTTTCATTTCCTCTAAGGTTGGGGGGTTTCGTTCCCTGAGCTAGTATGTGATGTCCATGTCAAAACCATCATGAAACTTTATTAATGTTAAATCAGGAGGGGGTCTAACATTAATTGGAATTTCATTGTATATATTATTAAATCTAGTGCAATAATCCTGCACAATTTCATTAGGTCCCCTTCTAATATTTTCATCTTCTGAAAGGATTTCTAAGGGGTTCTTTTCTTCTCCCATCTATTTAAAAATTGTTGATAAAACACATCTAAACTGTCAATACTATTAGTAGGTAACCCTCTAAAACATTTTCTAACATCACTAACTAGAGTCTGAGTATATAGTCTCATTTGGACATCACCTATATCAATTTCATGTAATTCAAAGTAGTCTGACATCTTATTGACATGGTGTTGTGTAGTGTAGGGTCCTATGCCATCAAATTGTACAATTTTGTTTTAGTATTCTGCTGGGATAGCACCAAGTGGGGTAGGTAAAACAAGAGGAGCATATCTATTTTCCATGGCTATAAGCTGGGAGGGGCTAAGTTGTAGGGTTGAGGTACTGAAAGATGATATAGTATTGGAGGATGAACTAGGACTGGTGAGTAGTGAATGAGCAGTGCTAGGTTGGTAAGGGAGTGAGGGTATGAATGGTGGTGGGGAATGAACTTTAGAAGTTGAAGGGAATAATGGTGAACTAAGAGGAGTGGAAAATTGTTCAGACAGCTCAAGGACCTTGGCAGTAGTAAGGGATGATTGTGGTGAATTCAAAATGTACTCATTAATTGATTTGTTGGCTTTTTGGACTTCAAGGTCTGCAATAAACTCAGGATCCAGGACAGTATCATATATTTCACTTTCAAACTTTGATTTAAATAATGAAAAATCAAATTGCTCATCAAAGGGAAGATCTTATAAAAACAACCACTCATCACAACACGAATTAGCTATAACTAAATGTGTGTGACTAGCTGAACTTTCTTCTTTTTTGGATTTTCTTGAAATAGAGTTGGGATTATCAACTATTGAGGCAGAGTTTGAATCTGGATTAGCCCTAGTATAATGAGCTCTCCTTGAAGCCAGAATTTCAAAAATTTTCTAATATTTTTCTTTTCGTGACATTTTTAAAATAACTTCTAATTAATTACTTTAAGAGGCTCAAAATATAGATTTAAAAATTTCTTAAAGTTTTATTAGGACTGAGGATTTGAATTCCCCAGCTGGGTCACCACTATGTTATCACTCAAAATTTTCCTTAGAATTTATCAAAAGAAGGAAGAAACCGAAGTAACCACAAACCAATCTTTTGAGTATAGGCTCTAGCCAACCTATGACTCAGAGAGGGCTCTCCCTATATAATTTAGCTTTGTTTTACTGGGATTTTAGGCTAATTCTTAATGTTCATTGGGGTTTTGGTTTTGAATTAAAGGTTGGGTGGTGGAATTCTTAGAACAGATGAATAGAGAAAGGTCTTTAAGCCATTGGGCTACGGAGTTCAAAAATGGATAGCGTAACTGGATCAATTCATTAAAGAGAATGTTCACAGGGCGGGCTAGCAAGGTGAAGTGCAAATCTTTAGGTCGAATGGGTGAAATGATTCTAACCAGGGTGAGAGAGCACTTAAGAATCCTTTACACTATATTACAAGGAACTACCTAAACTAAGGAGCAATCAAGAATTCCTTAACTTAGATTTGTGAAGAAAACATTCAATATGCATAACAGTCAAGACAAAGTGCAGTTAAGCAATTTCTGAGATATCATTCCATGTTGTATAATTCATATTTTTAGAGATACAAGTAAGACTGTGGAAAACTTAAAGAAAAATAGCATTGAACGTGGGAAATACCTATTTGAACTTCGCTTTACACAAGAATCCAGTGAAATATCTGATCTTTATTCCTTGATCCAGCTAGATGATCCCGTCACTGATACAACAGAATTTTAGACTTAAGAACAAGAAGTCTATAGAAATGTTTTGGAATCTACCCTACATACTTCGATTTGTGAAGTATTTATACAAAAATTATCTACAAAATATCTCAAAATAACTTGAGATTTAATCTAGGAAATATAAATATCTTCTTGCAAGAAGATAGAGAGAGCTATTGAACTGTTTCATGTTGTCCCTTTTATTATGTTTGTGATGGCCTTTATAGTTGAAGTGTAACACGCTGGAATCTTCTTCAACCTTTACCTTCTAGCTCATACTCTTTGACCCTGATACTCTTTGACCCCGATGTGCTATTTTTACCTGTTTACTTGGTTGTTCTATTTTTATTGTGCAGTAAATTTTTGCTGTAAATTTATCACAGTAAATCAATCATTTTTTCCCACCATTCTGCATTAGGTAATTTTACATTCATCATTCTCCCGTAGATTTCATCAACTTCAATATATTTGGCAGTTCTGTACGGTCCTGGTATGGAGTGATGAATGAGCTGGATTGTCTGCAGCATCTGTGGAGCAATGGCGGAGGTCTATGAGCGAATTCTCAGTTTGCAAGGGTCACAATGGTTTTCTGAGTTCTCAACAGCGAATGCGTGAAAAGAGCGAAAAGAGGGATAATGGGGCTTTTATAGAAAAAATGTTAACTTTTGGCAGGTTCATTGATTAATGAACAATGGCGGTTTTTCAGTTACAAGGGGGAAGCAGTTTAGGAGGGCCATCGCACTGCTTTTGTGGTGCGGGCAGTATTTGGGAGAGGTCGCCTGATTCCATTCATTGTTTGACACGTAGCGCCGGGATTCATGGGGAAAACTGCCTTATCGGGTGGGTAAAGGACAGACATCAGGCATGGTTGATATAATCACGGGCCATTGGATGAGGGGGAGGGATGATTAACGGTGGTCGGGAGATGGACTTGCACGATGATTTACACATAAAGTTTTCAGGGGACCCATGGGTCTAATCACCAACAGTATAAGATTACCTTAAAGCTTAATCTCATCCGGGACTCTTTAACATGGGATTAAGGATTGAGGGTGGGATTATAATATATTTTTGCGGGATATGGGGTATTCATATAGTTTATAACTAAACTAAGGGGTGGGGTTATTTTGTATAAAGGAGTTAAATATATACGGGATAGTGGGTTTCCCAGGAATTTATATTTCAATTAAAAAGTTAATATGAGGTGAAATGAGCGGGAGGGGTATTGTACTTTGGTATATGAAATTTTATGCACTTTCCATACACTTAGTACTTAGGATAAATGTAATTTGGTAGTTTTTTTGCATAAAATATGTTTTCCTAGGCAAAAAGAGCTTAACCTTTAGGAAAAGGCGTTTCTTGAGGGGTTAAAATGAATGATGGGGATGTTAACTAAACCATATTGTGAACCATCGCCTTTGCTTTGTTTACCACTTATGCATATTTAAAAGAGGCATTTGGAGCAATGACATAAGTATTTTTTATGTAATCACATGATATTTCTGCAACCTTTCTACTACTTACCCATCTACATACCCTACCATTTTTTCTTCACTTTATTTGGGTGCATTTAGGCTAGCAAACCCTTATCAATATTTTTCTTTTCTTTACATAGAAAACTATCTAAATCTAACCTTATATCATCCAAGGGCTCATATTAAACTGATGAGCTCCTTTTATTCACTCTACCTATCTAATGATCTGCCAAGATTATACTGTTTGGTCAGATTTTATTCTCTAACTATAAACATAAAATTTAAAACATGAAATAGCCAAGTTTAAACAATTTGACTATCATGGATTGTGGCATGAGTAACAAGCTGCACACAATCATTTATTATGCATAAAAAGTAAATAGTAGTGGCATTTTGACTTGCACACTTTCATGGTCTCTTTTTGTCTTTTGGGGTTCATATATTTTCATTTTTTGGCCTTTTCATTCTTTTTGTCCTTTGATTATTCTTTTAGGACATACCCTCTTTACATTTTTTAATTTTTAATATGGAAAACATTTGCAAAAAGCAAAGGTATGTACAATATTACAAGGCTTAACCTTATTCATTCAAAATTATGACTCTTATTGGTATAGGAACCTAACAGGAAGGAAGGGGTTGAAGATAATGAGCAACCATCTTTCCAAAAACCCCTAAATTAGGCCACTATGATTAAATGGATGTTGTTTAGTGAAAATGAATAGTAAATAAGTCTTGTAACATTTGAGAAAGCCCTCTCTGGTTCAAGGTCCAAGTTTAGTTGATTTCTTGGTGCAATTTCCCAACCAAAAATTATCTTCATGAAAAGATACAACAACTTGTATCTAACACCCCATATTTGGATGAGTGAGAATGAATATTGTATATGGAGTCATGTGATGCATTGCTTCTATCAGACTCAATGAGGAAGAGAAAGGAAGAGATTTTGATTTCCCAACTTCAATACAAAGAATCTGTGGATAAATATATTAGGGACAATACAATTTGTCTTCAATGAACCACCTCATATCTACAAATTTTCTAGATCTATAAGTCACTATGTGACTAGAATCAAAACATTGCACACTTTGCATGGATCCGTAATAATCACAGGAACAAACAATAAATTATTTTGAGTGTTTTAGAGTTAGGAAATGGGCATGGGTGAGGAGGAACACATCTGTAGAAAACATTAACCAAGGACTTCACAAATGCAAAGAAACTAGTGTGCAGACTAGCCATGGATGAGAGAGCATCTCGGCTTTTGGATAGACACCCCCACAGAGGAATGGGGTCATGGTATAACAACCATAGAAATGGATAAAAATATCTCGTTGAAGGATCAACTTTGCATTCAATGTCATGAACCATTTTTCATGCTTGAAAAGAACACTGCCATGAAATTATATGAATGATTTTGAATGCTTGATAAGAATGTTGCCGTGAAAGTCTGTCACACCGACTAAATTTTTTTACTCTCAATCCTTTTCTTAGAGTTTTGGTAAATATAAAGGAGGTAGTAGATGACATATACTACTCTACATGATAAAAACCAATAGTAACACAAAAAGGAACATGAACATGTGTAAATATGTTTCTATTGGGAACAAAAGAAATCATTTCTTTATAGACCTAATTTCTGAACCAAGGAGCCTACAGGTGAAATTATCCTCTTTTAATCTCTCAAGAGACACCACAAGTAGATCTTATGGATGTTAGAACTTCACTGAGAGTGACATCGAATCCCTTTAAAATGTGACCTCAGTGGTCATCTCGATGCCAAAATTGTAGTGTTGTAGTGCAGACTCTCACATCGAAAATATATTCTAACTATACTCTAGTATCCTCACTGATCAACAATCCTGTGGGAATTTACCTTGAAACCACTAATTCAAGAATGAAGGTAGAATTTAATAGGTTTATGGAAATGAGAATGCACAATGTCAAGAAATCTTATCAAGGTTAGAGTAAGGCCAATAATGGACAAACAATAGAATAATGTTGACATAGTGGTAAAAGCCTACAAGAGTTTAAAGAAATAGTCAAGGTTGGTTTTGATACTAGATAAAGGTAATCTTAAGGAGGTGTTGAGATAAAATTACTTGCAATAGGAGGAGAAACAATCAAAATGGAATCAATGGAGTTGTAAAGGTCAAATAATATTAGAGGGTGTTATACAAATAGTGTCGGCTAGAATGCGAGTCTACTAGGGAAGCGTTGTAGTTGCTGCAACAGCCCCTCCAAAAATCCAGGAACCCTAAAATTTTCAAAGCTCGTGTATCAAGCAGAGTTGCTGACATCACTAGGATTTGCTCGAGGAGTTCAACAGTCTCAAAAAACCTAAGGAAAAGTCTAAGTTTTCTGCTAAGTTTAGCTAAGTTGCTAATTCCTTCCTAAGTCGGTCGGTCACTGTGTCGGAACGCGACTAAACCTAAACCTTACGACCATCATGACTTATGCGATCGTTGTGACTCACAGGTTGCACAAGTCATGGAGTCACATCTTCCTTCTCGTACCTCCTTCCAACCCTTGCGACCTTGCAACCATTTGAGTAGCAGAATTCGCATAGGTCACAAGGTCGCATCGTCCTCATGCAAACATAGATATGACTATGCGACCCGTGTGACTTCGTCACGTATCAGGTTGCAAGGTCACACAGCTCACAAGGTCGCACCATTTCCCCCCATACATAGATGCGACTATGCGACCCTTGTGACTTTGAGACTTATGGGGTCGCAAGGTCGCATAGGTCACAAAGTTTCATGCCAGACCTATGAAACCTCACACGTGTGACCAAAACTATATAAGGAAGGTCTCCCCAGCCTCATTTGTAACTGCTCCTTTGGTCGCACAAAGAGCTAGGAAAGTCTATGACTTGGGTGCGCATGTGTCTGTCTCTGAGTAAGTAACCGTTCACCTTCCCAACAATCATGATTTTCTTCCAGGTGTCTATGTCTACATTCCCCAAGCTCTAGCATCCCCTCACCCTAGGGTTTTAGATCTTTTACTTAGTTTTTCCTCAACATTTTCCTGAAATAGTTGCCGTGGCTACTCTTTCCCTTCCTAGACACAGACATTGTCATTTCCTCATCCTAGATCCTAATGTTTTCACCAATAAGCATAAATATACTTATCTGAAGGAGACCCTGACCTCCTAAGGCCATTCAGTGTCTTCCTTGATCCTCTCTAAGCCTATGTCACATGCCTTGAGGTTATGATATCCATTTTCTTTCGACCTTGCGACCTTTTGACCTTGCGACCCCCATCATTGTTGGCATTATGGTTGTTGAGTCTAGCTATGGCTTCAGATATTTATACCATTTGTTGCTTAAGTCATGTAAAAGTCTAGGGTGTGATATGACTTCTCATACATTTGAATGAGTCTTATTGGAAAAATGATGTAATTTGTATCCCCACTTTGCATAGGATGGATGATGTAATATTTATTGTATTTTTGTCATGTATAAACAATTGGTATATCCCCACTTGGTTGGGTGGGTGAGTCAAATTTGGTATATCCCCACTTGATTGAGAGATTGATGTATGTATGAGTCATTGGTGATAGGAAGGTCAAATTCACATAGTTGAGTTATAGAGTCATGTTATTCTTTTGGAAAATATTTTTGCAGACTCTGCATGTGCTCAGGGGGAGCATGGATGGTCAGTGCATCACAGCATGTACAATGATATCAGAACATCCACAAAGAGGGAGTTTAATCAAAGAATTCAGCATGTGCCTATGGGGAGCATGATCAATGTTTATATTCAACTCTTCAGATATGTCAATCTTCATATCAAAGGGGGAGAATATCTGGGTCCACCCTTTGCCCTTGATGTCAAAAGGGGAGAGTATTTTGGTGTTGCTTGTTATCTCTAACAGTTTCTACAGCTTGCAGTAATCAACACCAAAATGGTTGTCATCAAGTCCAAAGGGGGAGATTGTTGGAATTATGATACATGTGTTGTACTTGATGGAAACCCACTTGTAGCATAACAACTCACTTGTATATGGTAACTAGATGAATCTACGTAACTAGATGAATCTACAGGAGAGATATCAAATGTGACAAAATGCATGGAAGTTCAAATGAATCATTTTATAAGTAATATGGCAAATTACAGTGTAACAAGTCTATTCAAAAGTAGTAGGACATTGGCACAGAAGAACAAGAAGATGGAACTTAGGTCTACTGATTAGAATAAAGAATGTAAAGGAAAAGGTTGATGTAAAGAAGTTGAAGAAGTATACACATGTCCACTTAGTCAAAACAACGTATACACACTAGTCCACAGAACAAAAAGATCGTATATGTATACACACACTCTCTCAGGAGGAAAAGCACATACATGTTAGAAAACCAAGGTTTTGGTCCAAGGTATTTGGTCCAAGGTATTTTGGTCCAAGGTATTGGTCCAAGGTATTTGCTCCGAGGTATTGACAAAGGATCTAAGTATATAAGGAGGAGAATATCAAAGGGATAAGTGTAGAGGTAATGAATATCTTATGAAGTGTCATATCAAAAGCAAATATGCATGTTATGGGTTTCTGATGCTTTGCATGATCTAGACTAAATATGCACCTGAGAATTTGATGATGGATGAGATCTAATGATGGATCAAGATCATAATGACTTATTACTATTGAATGATCTGCTATTGGGCTAGATCTGATTATGTACACCTATTTTATTCTTTAGATATCATGATCTGGGTTTGTCTAAAGTCCAGAGGTGAAACGAAGTTATGAAGTAAGTATTTGTAGATCTATACACTGGTTCACTTTGATGAAGGTGTGTATACACGCTAGTTCGGCTCTTCCAAGTAGTGTATTCAAAATAAAAGCTTGATGTTCAAGGATGACTGATCTATCAGATCAATGCTGTTGTTTTACTGTTGTCTGTCAATGAAGTCCTCTTAGATCTGAATGCAAAATTGAATGCATAAGGAGGTTGGTATTTGATTGATTGATTGTGTAAGTGAGAAGAAGTGATCTCTATCGTTGCTTATGTAAAGCTCAGTAAGTTGACAATAGATATTCAGTATATTGTTGGTTGGTATAGACTTGATTCAAAAGTTTATGTTTGTAGTAGTTTTGAAGGTATACACAGGTTTTATTAACGGAAGTATCATATACACGCGGTTTGGGTTCATCCAAGTAGCATATACACTCTAATGCATGGTTTTTGAGGTTACCGCTGGTTCTGAATGATGATGTAGGTTTCTGGGTTTAGCACAACATTATGGTGTCAGTGATCGGATTGTTAAAATTAACTGAATGTTGGTTGATTCAATTTAAGTTTAAAAGTTTTCATGGGTCCAACATGAAAATTGGATGAAATGTGGCCTTCAGATTGTGGTGTTGTGATCTAGGAGTATCTAGTCTGAAAATTCATGAAACGTGGTCCCTAGAGGAAGAAAGAAGATTGTAGCCTTCTGTAGGTCGGCACCTACGTACTAGTAAACAAATTTTCTTGTACAAGAGCTAGGGGGTTGCAACGCCCTTTTAGTAGAAGCTGGAAAATGAGAGAAGGTTGTATCCTTTTGCAGGTGGGTGCCTAGGTACTGGTATAAGTTTGCACCAGTACAAGATTGTACACAGATTTTCTTATTATTAAAAGAAGACATAGATGACAACAGCATGTGGTTTTCACCCACATTGGGTTTCCACCTTAAATCTTGGTGTTCATGTGTGTTTCTTATGTGTGATGCTTTATTTTGCTTTTACTACACTACCTAATAAGTTACTGATGTATTGGTTTAAGATCAACACATGATAAATTGCCTAAATCACAAGTTCACTTGATATACGTTGGTTTCTCTAATCACAATCGTCTGTACACGCTAGTTCACTTCACTAAAGTACCGTATATAAATCTATTTGAGAAATAAAATTATTGATCTGATAATACTGATTCAACCCCCTCTCAGTATTATTTCCAACAATTGGTATCAGAGAAAGTCCTTCAGAAGAAGCTTGATCGCTTGAAGGAAGATCCACCAAGATGAATAATAATGAAAGCATGGGCTGCATCAAACTGCCAATATTCGATGGGAGAAACTTTTTTTATTGGAAAATAAGAACCACAAACTATCTACAATCTCTTGGAACAGATGTCTGGGAAATTGTGGAAGGAGGACATAAATTTCCAACAGCAATTCCTACAGAGATGGCAGGTAAAAAGCAATATGAAACCAATGCCAAATCTATCAATACTTTATTGGGAGGTTTATCACAATCAGATTTTTTCAAAGTCATGCAGCTCAAATCATCCAAAGAGATACGGGACAAAATCATTCAAAGCTACGAAGGAGACTCTCAAGTAAAATGTGCTAAGCTTCAAACTCTCAGAATTCAGTATGAAACTCTTAAGATGCATAGTGATGAGAGTATAGCTAGTTACTTCTTACGTATAAATGAGGTTGTTAATTGTATGAAGATTATGGGTGGAGAAATAAAGGAAGTTACTTTAGTTGAGAAACTTTTGAGATCCTTGTCTGCTAAATTTCAATCAAAAGTGTCTGCCATAGAAGGAAAATAGGATCTACAGAATATCACTATGACACAGATTCACGGAAACCTAACTATTTTTGAGATGAGAAAAGGAGGTCTATTAGATATGAGAGAAGCTACATTTAAAGCTTCAGCAAAAAGAAAATAAAAGGAAGAACACAATGAATCATGACACATTTCAGAGGAAGAAGATGAGGTAAATTTTGTCAAAAAGATTCAATGAGGTTCTGGAAGGTTCAGAGGTAAGCTACCTTTCAAATGCTTTGCTTATGGTAGATTCAGTCATTATGCTTCCATATTTCCTCATAAAGATAAATATGGAAAAGGAAATGGATATGCAAAAGGGAATAGGAAACAAGTTGTGAATAGAAGGAGTTACTATACTCATGAGGATAGTGATGGTTTATCTAATAGTGATGATTATAGACTTCTCATGGCTTATGACAATGATGATTTTTGGGATGCTTTAGAAGGGGAAAACTTTCATGAAGAAATATCTAAACTCAAAATATGTTTATAAGAAAAGAATATGATCATAGATACCTTGACATATCAAAAAAGAAAAACACAATGAAAAACTAGAATGTGAAATTGTGGGTCTAAGAAAAGATCTTGAGAAAGCAAAATCACTCAATCTTAGATTTGCTAAAGGATCAGAAACTTTAAATGAAATTATCAAAGTTTAGCGTTCTCATCTAATAAATACAGGTCTTGGATATACTAAGGAAGCATCTCAGTTACAGAAGCCGTCAACCTCCACCAAAATCTATCTTGATGCAGCAAAGACTAGTGAACAGTATGACAATCATTAGCAAAGGCATAAATTTGATCACCAGGTAAACCATACTCAATTTTCTCAAAGGATTAATATCAATAGAAGCCACAACCAACCTCAAACAAATCATGCTCAATTTTCTCCAAAGATGAATATCAATAGAAACTACAATCAACAAGTAAATAGATTCGATAGTTGCAGAAATTTCTTTAATGGGCAATGTTTTTCATGTCATAATTTTGGGCACAAAGCTTCTCAATTCATTGCTTACAAAACCATCATGACTAGAAATCACAAAATAAAAAGAATGTAACAGGGATCAAGAGAAGTTCCTATAATAACTTTTTTCCTCTTAAAAATGAAATAGAATCCTCAATTTGTAACAACTTTGGTCATGAAGAATCTGAATGCAAGAGTAAATTTCGGCAAACACCTCAAAAGAAGCAAACACCATTAAATCCCAAGATATGGAGAAGGAAAGAATCTCAACAGAAATATGTGGTATAGCCTTGTATGAAAAAGGACAAGAAAATTAGTGGTACATCGACAGTGGATGCTCCAAACATATGACAAGTGACAAGAGAAACTTCACTCATATAATGCCTTAGAAAATGAAAAGAATGTCTCATTTGGAAATGACACTCCAGCTGTCATAAAAGGTAAAGGTTATATTTTCTTGAAATAAAAGGTTAAAGCTGGAAATTTTATGTATGTAGATGGTTTAAAGCATAACCTGTTGAGTGTCAGTCAAATGTTTGATCAAGGAAATGAAGTGGTGTTTCGATCAAATAGATGTGTTGTTCGTGAGCTTGATACAGGAGAGACCGTGATCATAGGTACAAGAAATACAAACAACTTATACATACTCAAAGGAGGACAAAAACAATGCTATCTAAGCAAAAATGATGAAAACTAGCTGTGGCATAGAAGATTGGGACATCTAAACTTTTCTCAAATAAGAAAAGCATGCAAATTCAAAGTTGTTCGTGATCTTCCAGATATCAGCATCCTAGAAAATAAAGTATGCAAACCATGCCAAATCGGTAAGAAAACCAGAGTTCACTTGATGGAAAAAGAAGGGTCAGCTAGTAAGCCTCTTGAACCTATCCATATTGATTTATGTGGACCAACAAGGAAAAAGTCACCTCGTGGAGAAGAATACTTTATTTTTTCATTGATGATTTTTCCAGAATGTGTTGGATAGGTCTTCTAAAGCGTAAATATGAAGCATTTGAAACGTTCCAAGCCTTCAAATCTTTGGTTGAAAATGAATCAGATCGAAAAATCAAATGCCGCAGATCTGATCGAGGAGGGGAAATATCTGATGAATTCTTTTACTTTTGTGAGAAACATTGAATAAAAAGGCAATTCTCCACCATATGAACTCCTCAGCAAAATGGTGTGGTATAAAGGATGAACATAACAATTCAAAAAATGGCTCGATCTATGCTAGATGAATCTACAACTCTTGCAACCTTATGGGGTGAAGTTTCATTTGCTGTCATGACTATTCTTAACAAAGCAAATGTTCGGGTAAATAGCACTCAAACTCCACATGAACTTTGGTATGGTAAGACTCCTATTGTAATATACTTTAAAGTTTTTGGAAGAAAATGTTTTATCAAAAGGACCGATGAAAAACTTGGTAAGTTTGAACCTAGAGAAGATGAAGGGATTCTTCTTAGTTATTCTTCCAGAAGTAAAGGATATAAATGTTATAATAAAAGACTTGGGGAAATTGTTGAAAGCATTGATGTTGTAGTTGATGAAGCATGTAGAAATCCAAGACAGATAAAATCAAGAGAAGATTACAACAATGAGGAAGATGGGGATTACTTTCCAAAATCAAATCAAAATTATATTAAAGAAGAAACCAATGAAGCACAAGAAGAAGATATAATGGTAGAAGAAAAGACACCGTCCAGGTATGTTCAAAAAAATCTTCCAGAAACTCAAATTTTAGGAGAAAGGGAGGCTGGCATATAGACAAGAAGAACTATTACAGTGACCTCAAGCTATCTAGCTTTACTATCCTTCGCCGAACCTCAAAATGTAAATGAAGCATGCAAATCCGAATGTTGGGTCAAGGCCATGGATGAAGAACTTGAGCAAATTGAAAAAAATGACACTTGGCAATTAGTTCCTAGACCTCATGATAAAAATATTATAGGAACTAAATGGATATTCAAGAACAAGCTGAATCAACAAAGAGAAGTCATTAGAAACAAGGCGAGACTCGTTTGTAAAGGGTATTCTCAACAAGAAGGTATAGATTTTAAAGAAACTTTTGCACCTGATGCAATACTTGAAGCCATAAGAATGTTTTTTGCTATTTTCAATTTTTGGAAATTCAAAGTATACCAAATGGATGTAAAATTAGCCTTCCTTAATGCAGATTTAGAAGAAGAAGTTTATATTGAACATCCAGAAGGATTCATTCTTGGAAATGATGCAAAACTTGTATGCAAACTCAAAAAGGCTCTCTATGGTCTGAAATAGGCTCCAAGGGCTTGGTATTACCACCTTGACAAATACCTACACCAACAAGGTTTTACAAAAGGTTCTTGGTCTGGATTTAAACAAGAACGCAACAAATTATAGAGATAACCATAAACACAAAGATGCAGCAGAAATAATACTTCATTTCATTAATGTAAAAAATTGAGATATGCTTACAAAAAAAATAAAATGGAAATAAACAACTAGGGCGATGGTAGCTTATCTCTGAGAAGAGATGTGGTGGCTTCATGCCTCTAAACTATGTTACAATGAGGCTCAAAGGCCTATTTATTATTGAGAAATAATCAAAAATCCTAAACATCCAAAAACCTAACCCTAGAAGATGAAACGCCAAACTGTGAGCCCCGTTTGGGTAAATTGGTACATCAACTTCCCGAGGTCGTAACTTTGGCATACGATCTTTGTTTGATGCATACAATATCTCGTTAGAAACATCTATCTGAGAAATACAACTTTGGGAAGAGAAACATCAGCCCATGGACCCTTGTTGCTCCCAATTTTCCCAAAAAAACGTGGTTTAGGGCCTCAAAACGGCTCCGGAAGTTTAGGACCCGAAAAACTGCTAAAAATAGTAAATTGTGCTACAATTAAGGAAACTAAAAAGATGAAAGAAACAATGGTGGGGGTCAAAGTGGACTTGGTGGGTGGCCACCAATATCCACTTGGATCATTCCTCCCCCCTTAGGAAGCAATGGTCCCCATTGCATTGAGTTCCTCCATGAGATGAGGAAACTTTTGCTGAACTTGGTCCCTGGTGAGCCACTTGCCTTGGTGAAGGAGTTGACCTGCTTTGACAACTCGATACTGTTGGATGTTTTGCTGGAAAGTATACTTGATATGTGTGTCCATGATTCGATCAATCGCAGCTTGTTCCATGCAATCTGGATTTAACTCTGTGGGTGTGAATTGTTCTGCAAGGTCGAATGTGTCTAGTAATGGTGGAAAGTATGGTCGAAGGCAGTCCACATTGAAAACTGGGTGCAGACCAAGGAATGGGGAATGTTGAGCTCAAATGCATTGTCTCCCATAGCCTTGGTAATGGTGTAAGGACCATATCGGAGTGGTCTGCATTTCCGATAGGCTCCGGTAAGGCGTTCCTTTTGCAAATGCAACCAGACTTTGTCACCCACTTGAAACTTGTGTGGCACCCAATGTTGATCATGTCGTTGCTTGTACTTGGAATTTGATTTCTCAAGAATGTCATGGAATTGCTGGTGAATATGTTGGATGTGCTCAATGAATTTGTTTACCTTATCTGTTTCGAACTGGACATGAGTCAAATTTGCGTGAGTAGCTGAAAATGGCATGGCCACATCAATGGGACATACTGGCTGGAATCCCAAGCCCACCTGAAAAGGGTTGTGGCCAGTCGAGCTGTGGAGAGCCCAGTTGTAGCCGTGCTAAACATAGGGGAGGCTCTCATCCCATGTGCATGGATTCTTTGAGTTGTACATGCGCAAAATGTGTACAAGCATCCTATTGACAACCTCTGTCTGGCCATCAGTTTGAGGATGGAAGGCTATGGACTTAGTGAGTTTGGTGTCCAGCATCGACCAGAGACTGGACAAAAATGTAATGAGGAACCTATTATCCTGATCTGAGATGATAGACTATGGGATCCCAAAGTGCACCCACACTCATTCAAAGAAGATTTTAGCAGTGGCTTTTTCTGTGATATTCTTCTTGCAGGCCACCATAATGGCCATCTTCGATAACCTGTTGACGACCACAAAAACACAGTCATTTCCATGCTTATTGGAAGGAAGGCCTGACATGTAATCCATGGATATGGATTCCCAAGGTCGACTAGGGGTAGGCAGCGGGGTATAGAGGCCTTGCTTCTTGTCTGTCGGTTTGGAAATGTCGCAGACAGTGCATGATTTGATGTACTTCCTAACATCCTGTCGAAGATTCGGTCAGTAGAAATACTTTTGTAGTACTACCACTATTTTCTCGACACTAAAATGCCCAGCAGATCAACTGTAGTGTTCTTCCCAAATCATCTTGGCACACTCGCTTAAAGGAACACAAAGGTGACCCAGATGGCATAACAGGGCATCCTGGAGGTGGAAATCTGGAACATGCCGACCCTCCAAGAGTGTCTGGTATGTGTGGCAAAAGTCTTGGTTGCTTTTGTAGAGAAGTGCTTAATCAGAAGTCTCGTGCCTACAAGAGTTGAGCACGGTGGTTAATGACATGATCGGTGGTCGAATGAGGCAATTTACAACATTATTGGTGCTGCCCTTCTTATACTTGATATTCAAATGGAACTGTTGCAGGTATGTGGACCACTTCTAATGGCGATCATTCTGTAATTTCCCTTGGGTCTGTATGAAATGGAGGGGTTGGTGGTCTGTGTGGATGACCATTTCCTTCCCCAAAATGTAATGTTTCCATTGTCGGTAGGCTTGCACAATGGAATACATATCTTTGTCATAAGCGGGATACTTTCGGAATGTGTCTGAAAGTGTCTCATTGTGATATACCATTGGATGCCCGTGTTGAGTAAGGACTGCCCCAATATCATAGTCAGAGGCATCTGTCTCAACCTCAAATGGTTGTTGCAAGTCTGGAAATGCGAGCACTGGCGCTGAGCAGAGGTGGTCTTTCAACTCTGTGAATGCCTTCTGTTGAGATTCAGACCAAAAGTATTTTGCTTTCACTCCTCCCTTGGTGACTTGACTCAAGGGCCAAGTGATATGAGAAAATCCCAACATGAACCTGTGGTAGAAGTTAGCAAGACCTAGAAAGCTATAGAGCTCTATTAGAGTGGTTGGAGAGGGCTAATGCCAAATGACTTGGATATTGGATGGATCCACATGCACCCCTTGTTCATCAATAATGTATCCTAGATACTGAACCTGGGTCATGCCAAAAGTGCATTTCTCCAAATTGGCACATAACTTGTGTTGTCACAGTGCTTAAAGAACCTGTCGAATGTGCTGGAGGTGCTCTTCCCAACTATGGCTGAAGATCAGGATGTCATCCAAGTATACCACTACAAATGAGTTCGTGAATGGCCGCAAGATGTCATCCATTAGCCTCATGAAGGTTGCAGGAGCATTCGTCAATCTGAAAGGCATAACCAACCATTCGAAAAGGCCCTCCTTGGCTTTGAAGGTAGTATTCCACATATCGAAGGGTTCGATTGGTACCTAGTGATATCCTAACTTCAAATCGATCTTGATGAAATATTTTTCCCCCTTCAGTTGGTCCAGGAGGTCATCGATCCATGGGATTAGGTAGCTATTATGGACAGTGATCTTGTTCAGCACCCGATAGTCAATACTGAGTCTCCAAGTCCCATCCTTCTTCTGTACCAACACGATCGGGCTCCCACAGGGTGATGAACTCGGACGTATGTGAACTTTCTGTAGCAGCTCCTAAATCTACCTCTTGATTTCATTGTTCTCCAACACAAAGCATTGATAGATTGGTCCATTAGGTAGCGGCACACCTGGGGTTAGATCGATGGAGTGCTTGACCTGACAGTGCAAAGGAACCCCTGCAAGGGAAGCGAAGATGTCCTCATACTCATCCACGACCTTGTCCATCTATGGTTGTCGTGCGGAGGGGCCTTGCCTAGAGGTTGTGGCCACTGTCTTCTTCTTTCCTTGAGGTTGTATCATCAGGAAAACAAATTTCCAGGGTTTTGGAAATGAGCTTACTGCATTGTTTTGCAGTAACCAAAGGGATGGCGGTAGGTGGTGCTACCTCTGGTATCCTGTACAACGTATTTCCCAAAGTAATAATAATAGCACGGGGCCTTGATTCATACAAAGCATGTCGCTTCCACAAGTATGGTTGTCCTAATAATACATCACAAACTTCAAGGGGAGCAATGTCACACAATACCTCATCCGTGAAGGGCTTGATGTTGTATGGAAGGTGACACTGCTAGCTCACTTGAAGATCCCGTCCTTGGTGAAGCCACTCGATGGTGTACGGTTGTGGATGTGTTGTGGTCGGTAAGCCCAGCCGCTTCATGACCTCTGTCGAAATGAGGTTCTTTTCGCTCCCGCTGTTGACAATGAACTGTAGCAGGGATCCCTTTACCCACTTCTGGGAGTGGAAGAGATGCTCCTCCTCCTCTGGATCTTCGAGTTCCTCCTTCTGGATCTTTGTGGTGGCAATAGTGGCATTGGGCTCCGCATCGATAATCTGCTTCCCTTTGTCATTTGCCTTGTTAGGTTCTGACTCAAAGTCGGAACATGCATCTGATTCTAAAACCTTTAGCTCAGCCACTAGTGATTGATTGGCCCGACACTCACTTGTGTTGTGAGTGGAGCTCTTATGGAACTCACACCATTTTCTCATGTCCTTTTTCGGCTTCGCAGCGCTATTCTTTGCTTGCAACTTTGGCGGGTTGTCTTGGGCCACCCTGCCTTGGCTTTGTCCTTTGCTCTGTGATTTGTGGGCAGCTTTCCCTTGCTTCAGATTTGCATCCAAAGTCTTGTTTCTTCTGTTTAAACTTTTGCTCGACCTTGATGGCATATCGGTATGCCGTGCGAGCGAGGAGATGTTCAGGAATTCTATTTCTTCCTGGATGTACTTGTGCAGGCAGCCGCGGTATTTGAGTATCAAATGTTGTAGTATACCTAGGGGTGATAATATGGGATATAAAGGGAGGTACCCAAGGGAATAATGTAATAATGGGATGGGCCATAGTAATAAATAAGGTGGTTAACCCATATCATGTAAGGGACCACAAGTAGTTAACAATAATGTAATAATCCCATGGTATTAGATAGATGGTATTGACGGAACCATGGTAATGACCCATGGAATTGTATGTATGAGGCCTATATAGAGGCTAGAGACTCCCTGTTGAGAGGTGTCAAGGAATTATTATATGTACAGGCATATGGCTTGTGGAGTGTTCTCCTTCCTTAAGGAGTGAATGTATGGTGTTGCCCTACCTTAAGGGTTTGATATTAATAAAGAAGCACTTATCTATATTCAGATCTTTTATTTCTGGTGTTATCTACAGTTATTGGGTATATTGGTATCATTTCATATATTTGTAGGTCAGATCTATAACAAGTGGTATCAATGTAGTATACCTAGGGGGGATAATATGGGGTACAAAGGGAGGTACCCAAGGGAATAATGTAATAATGGGATGGGCCATAGTAATAAATAAGGTGGTTAACCCATATCATGTAAGGGACCACAAGTAGTTAACAATAATGTAATAAGCCCATGGTATTAGATAGATGGTATTGAGGGAACCATGGTAATGACCCATGGTATTGTATGTATGAGGCCTATATAGAGGCTAAAGACTCCCTGTTGAGAGGTGTCAAGGAATATTGTATGAACAAGCATATGGCTTGCGGAGTGTTCTCCTTCCTTAAGGAGTGAATGTATGGTGTTGCCCTACCTTAAGGGTTTTAATCAATAGAGAAGAATTTCTGTCTATTCAAATCTTGTTATTTCTGGGTTTATTTACATTGTCTTATATTTTCATATCAGATCTATAACAAATGCTACTCTGAATCCTTGATACCTAGCTTTGTGAGAAGGGTATGGAAAATATTGGTAAACTCTGGCACATCTTGGTCCCTTCCCTGCCGCAGCGTGGTCCACTTTATGTATTGATCCTCATAGCTTTCGACAGGGTAGTACTGCTCCTTGATGCCATCCGGAAATGAATTCCAGGTGGGTGCGGCTGAAAATAGTGATCCGTTACTTTCATCCTTCTACTCGCAGTAGGTTTTCCACCAGTCCTTGTCATGGGGGGATGCTTTGAGAAAAGCGAAAATAATCTTTTCCCGACTGGAAAAATCATGAATAGAAAAATAACCCTCTAGCCGATTTAACCATTTATCGATGACATTTGCATCTATTTGACCCTCGAATATGGGGATTTCAAAATTAACTTGTACCTTAAATGGTGTGGCATTTCCAGAGTAGCTGTGGGAAGCCAATGTGTCGCCCCTGGGTAGCCGTTGAAGGATTTGGGCAAAGTTGTCCATCATTGCATTCCTTTGTCACTCGAGGGCTTCTTTGAGCAAGATTTTGATAAGATCTCCTGCTCCCTCGTATTTCTTTTCATCCGCCATGGGAGGCTATTGGGTTTTGCGAGGCTGGTCTTGCAAATGTTCAACCAGTTCAAGCCCTAACTCCTTATATCCCAACCTCATTGGGGACATGCAAAGAAAAATAGAGAAAAAGCAGACTGCTCTGATACCACTGGTTTGGATTTAAACAGGAACACAACAAATTACAGAGATAACCATAAACACAAATATGCAGTAGAAATAATACTTCATTTCATTAATGTAAAATATTGAGATATGCTTACAAACAGAAAATGGAAATAAATAGCTAGGACAATGGTAGCTTATCTCTAAGAAGAGATGTGGTGGATACATGCTTCTGAACTATGTTACAATGAGGCTCAAAGGCCTATTTATTGTTGAGAAATAATGAAAAACCCTAAACATCCAAAAACATAACCCTAGAAGATGAAACACCAAACTGTGAGCCCCGTTTGGATAAATTGGTACATCAACTTCCTGGGGTCGTAACTTTGGCGTACGATCTCCGTTTTACGCGTACAATATCTCGTTAGAAAGACCTATCCGAGAAATACAAATTTGCGAAGAGCAACATCAGTCCATGGACCCTTGTTGCTCCCAGTTTTCCCAAAAAATGTCGTTTAGGGCCTCAAAATGGCTCCGGAAGTTTAGGACCCGAAAAACTACTAACAATAGTAAACTATGCTACAATTAAGGAAACTAAAAAGCTAAAAGAAACAATGGTGGGGGTCCAAGTGGACTTGGAAGGTGGCCACCAATATCCACCTAGATAAATTCTGCAGATAGCAGTTTATATACAAAGATTGAAAGCGATAAATTCGTAATTATTATTGTTTATGTTGATGATATCATTTTTGGTAGCAATGAAGAATCCATGAGTCCGAATTTTGCTTCAGTAATGCAACAAGAATTTGAAATGTCCTTTCTTGGTGAACTTACCTATTTTCTTGGTCTACAAGTTCAGCAAACTAAAGATGGTATTTTTCTTTCACAAACCAAATATCTCAAGCAGATCTTGGAAAAGTACAGAATGGAAGATTCTAAACCTGTATGTACTCCAATGGTAACAGGATGCAATATCAGCTCAAATGATGAATCAGCAGCAGTACATCAACCAAATTATAGATCCATGATTGGAAGTTTTCTTTATCTAACAGGTACCTGACCTGACATCATGCATGCAGTAGGAATAGTTGGAAGATTCCAAGCAAATCCAAAGGAATCACACCTTTAGGCAGTCAAAATAATTTTCAAATATCTTCAAGGAACTCAAGAATTTGGACTATGGTATCCTAGAGATGCAGATCTTACTCTTCATGCATATACTAATGCAGATTGGGTAGGAAGTGTTGATGATAGAAAAAGCACTAGTGGTGGTGCATTCTATATGGGTTCCAGTTTAGTATCTTGGTTCAGTAAGAAACAAATTTCAATTGCTTTATCTACAGCTGAAGCAGAACATGTGGCTGCTGCATCTTGCTGCACACAACTACTTTGGATGATGCAAAATTTGCAAGACATTCAAATCACATGTACTTCACCCATCTCCATTCTATGTGATAATACAAGTGCCATCAGTATTTCAAAGAATCCAATCATGCACTCCAAGACCAAGCACATACCCATCAAGTACCATTTTTTACGAGAACAAGTGCTTGAACGAAAGGTCACATTAGAGTATGTCCCCTCCAAAGAACATGCTGCTAATGTATTCACTAAACCACTGCCCAGAGAAACATTTGAATATCTCAAACAAAAGCTGGGAGTAGTTGTTACATCATCTTGCTGTTAAATCTAGTTTTTCAGAGAAAGGTTATTATACGCGAGTTTCATGAAGTATAGTCGTGTATACACGCGAGTTTTTGTGGCTGAAGAAGCATATATGTTTTTCTGACAGGAAAACAGTGGGTCAGACTCTGATATGGGTGATCTGTCTGATGTTGATGATTACAATCTAACGATATGTTTTATTCATTAATTTTTATCTGACTAACAAAGATTCCTTGATTAATGACTTGTTAACAATGCACAGGTAGCACAGATTTAGGGGGAGCATTAGCCTTCACACATATTCTGCATTGCTGGCATTATGGTTTCTGAGTCTAGCTATGGCTTCAGATATTTATACCATTTGTTGCTTAAGTCATAAAATTCTAGGGTGTGATATGACTTCTCGTATATTTGAATGAGTCCTATTGGACAAAAGATGTAATTTGTATCCCCACTTTTCATGGGATGGATGATGTAATATTTATTGTATTTATGTCATGTATAAACAATTGGTATATCCCCACTTGGTTGGGTGGATGAGTCAAATTTGGTATATCCCCACTTGATTTGGAGATTGATGTATGTATGAGTCATTGGTCATATGATCTGAAAATCACTCGTGAGTGATCTCAGTTAAACATTTAATGAATGAAGATATTATAGACTCATGTGTTGGTGTGTGTCTATGTTATTTTAGGCAACGGATCGATCAAATTGCAAAATACACAGACACTGGAAGATGGAAAACAGTAAGGGAAACACAGTAAGCAAAGACAAGAACACAACGCATTAATAAGGAGTTCACCCTATTCTACAGGGCTACATCTTCGGTCCAACTCTTAATGGTGGCCTTCTTTTATTGTGTCTTTAAAGCAGAGATTTACAATAAGAAGCTCACTTGAGTCTCCTGAAACAGAGGATGCTTAGTAGGGTGGTTCTTGGATTCCCCAAGCCACTAGAGTGCACAGACTCTTTCCTTACCAAGTCCCAACCTCTCTGGTCTTTAATGGGATGATTCCAATGGTGCTCAATTCCTGACAGATATCCTCACAGGGATGGCTCGAACCTCTCAAGCTTGGTTCTATCTGCTCGATGTTGCCTTAGGTCAGCTCGGCTCTCTGTTTTCTGCATCTTGCTTCACTATCTCTTTCGCCTTTTCTTCCACTGTTTTTCTTCTCTGGTTCTTCCTTCTCTTTTCTCTCTATCATTGTTCTTTGTTTATTCATGGCTTAAATCCAATCTGTCCTTGACTATTCGCTTACTCTTCCATCCCTTCGGATCACCTGCTGCTATTCACTTGGAGTTCCCTGCCTCTGCATCATCGCCAATGTCTCACAGGGAGTGGCCACTTGTCCTCTCAAGAACTGTGCCATCTCTTCCTCAACGGTTCAGTATTTTGGTTACACTTTGGAATGACTCATCCGCCAACTCAGCGGTTAAATTGGACTTTAGATTTTTATATGCTGTGGCTTAATTCCCCTGTCAAATCTAGTTTCTCCATCAGGCGGAATCTCCGCCATCAGATCTGGAGCCCCTAGATCCTACGGTGTTCGCTCATTTTGCGCAGTTTACTTGCTCGACCTTTAGCACACGATGAGAGGCGATTTTCTCTCTCATCCACCGGACACACATCGTGTGATGAATGGAATTGCTCATTTTCTACCAAATCCGCTTACCGCCCCAATGTGCCTCCAATATACCGCTGGTTTTGGAGCGCGGGACACTCCTTTCGCTTTAGCACTTTCCCTACGGTTTCCTGGCTTCCCATGAGACCAAGCGCTTCGGAGCTTTTCCTTCTCAAGGGGTTTTTCCCAGCGATGCACGATTACTAACCGTGCATCAAAAATGGCCTCTGTTTCCCGATCTAGGTTTCCTAACTGCCAGTTTTTCCTCATGCACAGTCTCCATTGGCCTTGGTCAGTGCGCTTTGATCGAGGTCCTCGTCATTCCTTGCTTGCCGCAAATTTCCATTGTCCAGAGGTCTTCCTGATAGCTCTTTGTTCATAAATTTGAAGTCTATCCTAATTTGATATAGTCATGGCACTTTGATAATTTTCATGGATCCAATTCGGATCACAGCCTTCCCACTGAAAAAGCTTTTGGACCACCAAAAGTTGGTTTTCAAGCATCGACTAAGTGAGGGTACAATTGTCTCAGTTGTCCAATCTCTTGTTGGCATTATGAGACAAGTATTGTCCTTGATGGAAAATCATCTCAGATGATAAATTATAGTGCAACAAATTTCACGCACTTTCATGAAGATAAAAGTTTCTTTCATGTAGAGAAAAGTTCACGCACTTTCATGAAGATAAAAGTTTCTTTCATGTAGAGAAAAGTTCACGCACTTTCATGAAGATAAAAGTTTCTTTCATGTAGAGAAAAGTTCACGCACTTTCATGAAGATAAAAGTTTCTTTCATGTAGAGAAAAGTTCATGCACTTTCATGCAGAGAAAAGTTTCCTTCATGTAGAGAAAAGTTCACGCACTTTCATGCAGAGAAAAATTTCTTTCATGTAGAGAAAAGTTCACGCACTTTCATGCAGAGAAAAGTTCCCTTCATGCAAGAGAAAAGTTCATGCACTTTCATGATTGGTTCATGGTATTAGTCCGACAGTTTTTGATCCTATGGTTTTGGTCCGTGGTATTGCATCCAAAAGTGTTGATCTCACGCACTTTCATGGTTGGTTCATGGTATTAGTCCGACAGTTTTTTATCCTATGGTTTTGGTCCGTGGTATTGCATCCAAAAGTGTTGATCCCAAGTATTGGGTCCGTGGTATTGTGAAAGGCCTAAGACTATAAAAGAGGAAGGAGATCATTTGGCAAAGCATCATATGAATTATTGAATATCTGATAAAGTGCTAGATCTGGAATACTGTGATTGGGTTATGGTGCAGATCTGGATCTGAGCTAAAGAGGGATCTCACCGGTTGATGGAGAACAAGATCTAAGGATAGATTGGGATCAAATGGTTTGAAATGAACTATCTCTATATAGTTGATTATGCTTATTCTAGATCTGTATATTGACGCTTGTAATGATCTGAACTGGGTAAAACTTAAGTTTGAAATCGATGCAAGTCATGATTGAATATTTATAGATCTGTACATGGGTTGGCTTTGGTGAAAGCGCGTATGTACGCAGGTTTAGTTCATTGTAGTAGTGTATACCATTTGAGCTATGATGTTTAAAGTTACAGGTGGTTCAGGTTGTTGATGTGTTCTGATGACTATTTAATGGTGTCAGTATTCGACATATTCAGTTTGATTGATTGTGTTGATGAGATCTAATAATGGATCAGGATCATAATGATTGATATTTATGTATTGATCTGGTGATTGGGTGATTCAGAAGATTGATTGATTATGCGCTTCAATGATATTAATGGGTCGAGTATGAAAATTGGATGAAACGTGGTCTTTCAGATTATGTGTTGTGCTTCAAGAGTATCCAGTATGAAAATGTATGAAACGTGGTACCTGGAGGAGAGAAGATTGTAGGTCGGTGCCTACGTACTAATATCTTAGCTAGTACAAGAGCTAAGGGGGTGATAGCTCCCTTCCAGTAGTAGTTGAAAACTTTGGAGCATTGTAGCAGGTAGCAGCCTGCGTACTAGTAAATGGATTGGATAGTACAAGAACTATGGGGGTTGTAGCTCCCTTCCAGGAGAGACTAGAGAACGAGAGAGGGTTGTAGCTCTCTGCAGGTAGTAGCCTGCGTACTGGTAAAGGACTGCACTAGTACGGAACTTTTGTAAAAGGATTTTCTTATTAAGAAGAAGATTGAGATGACTTGCAGCAGTTGGTTTTCTCCCACATTGGGTTTCCACCTTATATCATGGTGTTCATGTGTATGGCTTATGTGTGATGATCTGTTCTATTTTACTGCACTTGTTTACTATTAATATGGTTAATAATGTTCTAATGCACTCATTGAAGATCAATTAACTGAATCATAAGTTTACTGAATATACGCGGGTATTCTTAACTGAAGCAGCATATATGAATCAGAGTATGGAAATGAAAAAGTTTTATTGACTTAATAATACTGATTCACCCCCCCCCCCTCTCAGTATTATTTCCAACATCTTTATCCACTTTGCACTACTCGGTTTTGAACCCTTGAGCCCTACTCTGAGGTACTCAACATATCCTCTGCGTGTCATCCTCACCTTCATGTCCAGAACTATGTCTTCCTGCAATTCATTAAGATATTCAGGTAACAGGTCATCAATAGAAGGCAATTGACTCTGCTCTTCAGGATCCTGAATTAGTGATGGTTCAAACAATCTCAAGCAATCTACATTTACGACTAAGTAGATGTGCATGTAAGCTGGTAGATCAAGGTGAAAAGCATTCTCACAAATCTTCTCAAGTATCTTGAAGGGTCCATACCTGGAAGGCTTTATCTTTTTACCTTCACCTTACATCTTGTCCTTGCTGATATACAGCGAGACTTGGTCACCAACTTGGAAACTATGCTCCATCTAATGCTTGTCATGCCTTGCTTGTATTTGGCTTGGCTCTTTTCCAGTTGTTCCTGTACTACCTGGTGGATCTCTTGGATTTGTTCAATGAACCTAGTTGCCCTGTCCATATCACTGTGTCCGTCAACTGTGGTGTCTTTACCAAACACAAAATCCAAAGGAGACCTTGGTGTGAAACCAAAAAAAGTCTCAAAAGGAGATCTCTGTGTAGAATAATATTTTGCTCTGTTGTAAGCATGCTACACATAACATAAATGTTCATCCCAAAGCTTAGGTTGCTTGCTACAATATCCCCTAAGCAACTGGATCACTGTCCTATTGATTACTTTTGTCTGGCCATCAGTTTGTGGATGAAAAGTTGTGCTTTTCTTCAGTTTGGTGTCCATCGGTTCCCACATACTTGACCAAAACTTCCCCACAAATCGGGTGTCTTGATCAGATACAACGGAAGTGGGTAATCCAAAATGAACCCATACATGTTCAAAGAATAGTTTTGCAGTTTGTTCAGCTGTAATCTGTTTATTACAAGGTATCAAAATACACATTTTGCTGAACCTATCCACAACAACATACACATAATCATGACCTTTCCTAGATTTAGGTAGTCCTCCAACAAAATCCATGGAAACACTTTCCCAAGGGTGAGAAGGAACTGGTAATGGAGTGTACAAGCCTAATTTTCTATTACTGGGCTTGCTTTTAGCACACATAGGACACCCTCTTACATATCTAGAAACTATCTCATTCATTTTTGGTCGATAACAAAATCTTTACAGCTGTGCAACTATTTTACTTACCCCAAAGTGACCTGATATTAGAGAAGGGTGTGCTCCTTGAATTATCTTTACTCTTTCACTTTGTGGAATGCATAACTTCCCACAATGATATAAGAGTCGGTCCTTTACATGATAATCCAATTCTTCTACTCGTTTGCCTTAACTTAAAGTTGCATATACATCTTTAAAGTCTATATCTTGAGCATATTGTTCAATGTAGCTCTCATGTAACACAGGATTATGCTCAAGTATAGTAGATGCATTTATAATGGGTCTAGATAACATATCTGCAAGTTTATTATGTATACCCTTTTTATATCTGATGACTAAATGAAACTGTTGTAGAAAACCCATCCATCTATAGTGTCTTGATTGTTGCAACTTAGTTTGGGAGTGTAGATATTGAAGTGGTTGGTGATCAGTATGTATTACTATCTCTTTGCCCATTAAGTAATCTTTCCACTTTTTCACACTCTGTACTAATGCATACAATTCTTTATAATATGTAGGATAGTTAACTACTGCAGAATTAAATGTCTCAAAATGATAACATATGGGTTTATTGTGCTATGTCAACACTGCTCCCATGGCATAGTCACTGGCATCCATTTGGATCTCAAATGGTCTTTGAAGACCAAGCAGTGCTAGTACAGGTGATGTACTAATCTTTTCTTTCAAGGTGTTGAAGGCTTTCTGCTATTTTCCTCCCCACTGAAACACCTTGTTCAATCCTGTTAAAGCATGTAAGGGAGCTACAATTCAGGAAAAGTTAGAAATGAACTTCCTCCAATATTGTGTTGCTCCTAAGAAGCTTCTAACTTCTATAGCAGATTTGGGTTTAGGCCAGTTTACAATGACTGCCACCTTAACGAGATCTATCTTAAATTCACCACCCCCTACTATATGACCCAAATAATTCAGAGATGTTTTTCCAAATTCACATTTTGAGAGTTTAACATAAAGTTTTTCCCTTTTCAAAACATCTAGTGTCTGCTTAACATGATTTAAGTGTTCTTCCCATGTTTTGATAAATATCAGAATGTCATCTAGATACACAATAACAAAAACATCAAGAAAAGGCCTGAGTACATCATTCATTAATCTCATGAAATTAGCAGGAGCATTAGTTAAGCCAAAAGGCATAATGAGCCACTCATAAAATCCCTGCTTTGTTTTGAAAGCAGTCTTCCATGCATCTTGTTCTGCAAATCTGACCTGATGGTATCCACTATGCAAGTCTAGCTTGGAGAAATAAACAACTTCTTTCAATTGATCTAAAAGATCATCTATGCGAGGAAGGGGATAACGATTTTTAATTGTTATCTTATTCAGTGCTCGGTAATAAATGCATATTCTCCATGAGCCATCTTTCTTTCTCAACAAAAAGATTGGTGACCCACATGGTGATGTGCTAGGCCTGATGAACAATTTCTCGAGCAACTCCTGCACCTGCTTCTTGATTTCAGCATTCTCTAAAGTGGACAACCTGTACATTCCAATGTTGGGCAATGGAGCATCTTGCTACAAAATAATATCATGCACTATTTCCTTTTTGGGTGGTAGACCTTTAGGTTCTTGAAACAAGATATCATACTCTGAAACAACCTTTTCTAAATCGGTTTGTTGTTTAGCATTACAGCCTTCAAATACATTGGTTTTATTAGGTTTCTTTTCCTTTACAACCATCAATAAGAATTGTTTGCATGAATTTATGATTCGTTTCATCTACCCTGAGTTTGTGAGAGTATAATTATTCTTGAGCTTATGAGCTCTTACAAAGTGTTCGATTCCATCTTTAACAAGTAGATACTTGTTCTCAGCTCTATAGAAAATATTTTTTCTATCATACAAGTAAGGACTTCCTAAAACAATTCCACATATATCCAAAGGAATTATGTCTAACTCAACCTCATCTACAAATGCTGACCCAAAAGAAAGCTTGAGTTTGTATTGTCTAGTCACTTGTAGTTGTGCTTTATCATTCAACCATCCTAATGGGTATGGTTTCTTGTGAGGTGTAGTTACTAATCCCAACTTCTTTACAATTGCTTCAGAAATAAAATTTACATGTGTGCCATCTATCAAACAAAGTATCAATCTTTTGATATTTGGAAATAACTTGAATATGGAAAAGCTCATGTCTTTTTCTCTCATTTTCTTCATCAATAGTAGAATGTGTAGAATTACTAGTAGATGCTTCAAAATACTTACCTCTTATACCTATGGCTGCAATGGTCGTTTCATCTCCTGAGTCTGAGCCCAAATATTTCTAAATAGCTGTAGCAATCTTCTTCTTCTTCTTGCCCTCGAACTTTGTAGGTCTCAGCTCTCGATGCAGAATCCAACAAAGATCATCATCATGCCCATCCTTTTTACAGTGAGTGAAAGAAGCTTTTCTTTTTTGTGTAGTGTTAGCCTTCCTTGCTTTCCATTTCTGCTTTCTTTTCTCCTTATTCTTGCTTGCAGTGCGTTGGGATGATCCCCCAACTTCTGGACTTCCATTATTTCCTCTAGCCTCTAGATGAGTAGCTTGTAAAGATACCTCATCTATACTAGTGGGATTAAACATGAGAATGGTGTGCCTCATGTAGCTGTGTAGACCACCAATGTACTTCAACAGAGTCTCAGGTCAGTCTGATGAGATTCCTAGAATCGATGCTCTCTTTCTAAATTCTTGAGTGTACCCTTGCACACTTTTCCCTTTCAACTGTCGAAGAGTTTGCCAACTCATCATGGCCTGTTGCATGTAGGCCAATGGATAGAATTTCTTTTTGATTGCAGAAACAAATTCACTCCAGACGGAGATAGTCTTACCATGTCTTTTCATGTCAGCTTGGGTCCTGCCTTCCCACCAAACCAAGGCAGTGCCTCCAAGGCGTAGGCTTTCCAGCTGAATCTTTCTCTTGTCTGAATCAATATTCGACACTCTGCAATAAACATCAATTTTTCTAATCCAATTATCCAGCTTTTCTACATTCAACGCTCCATCATATATAGGTAAATCAAATTTGACATCTAGTTTGATCAAAGATGCTTTCTTTTTAGGTCTATTAGGAGGTGTGAGAAAGCTTTCTTCTTTCCCTTTTCCTTTTGAGTGGTCATGTAAGTGAGAATCATCTTCTCCTTTGTCTTGTTTAGAGCCTAATGAATATTCATCCTTATGTTTTCTAAAGTCCCTATACATTTCTTCTACCATGGACATTATGGCTAGGAAACTATCTATGAATTGAGGGTCTGGCCCCATAGCACCTTCCTCTAACATTGTCTTCCCTGGATAGACTCTCCCAATTTTAGGATTAGTTTCGACCAAATCTCCTTCTCCTAATTTGAGCTTTGATCTAGTTAGCATTCAATGGCTAAACCAATACAAGCTTGTCTAACCTTAACAACCTAAAGCTCTGATACCACTTGATCTGAAAATCACTCGTGAGTGATCTCAGTTAAACATTTAATGAATGAAGGTAATACAGACTCATGTGATGGTGTGTGTCTATGTTATTTTAGGTAACAGATCGACCAGATTGAAAAATACATAGACACTAGAAGACGGAAAACAGTAAGGGAAACACAGTAAGCAAAGACAAGAACACAACGCATTAATAAGGAGTTCACCCTATTCTCTAGGGCTACGTCTCCAGTCCAGCTCTCAGTGGTGGCCTTCTTTTATTGTGTCTTTAAAGCAGAGATTTACAATGAGGAGCTCACTTGAGTCTCCTGAAACAGAGGATGCTTAGTAGGGTGGTTCTTGGATTCCCCAAGCCACTAGAGTGCACAGACTCTTTCCTTACCAAGTCTCGACCTCTCTGGTCTTTAATGGGATGAGTCCAATGGTGCTCAATTCTTGACAGATATCCTCATAGGGATGGCTTGAACCTCTCAAGCCTGGTTCTGTCTGCTCGATGCTGCCTTAGGTCAGCTTGGCTCTCTGTTTTCTGCTTCTTGCTTCACTATCTCTTTCACCTTTTCTTTCACTGTTTTTCTTCTCTGGTTCTTTCTTCTCTTTTCTCTTTGTCACTGTTCTCTGTTTGTTCATGGCCTAAAGCTAATTTATCCTTGATTGTTCGCTTCCTCTTCTGTCCCTTCGGATCGCCTACTGTTGTTCGCTTCCTCTTCTGTCCCATCGGATCGCCTATTGTTGTTCACTTCCTCTTCTGTCCCTTCGAATCGCCTACTGTTGTTCGTTTGGAGTTCCCTGCCTCTACATCATTGCCAACGTCTCACAGGGAGTGGCCACTTGTCCTCTCACAAACTGCGCCAAATCTTCCTCAACGGTTTGGTATTTTGGTTACACTGTGGAATGACTCATCTGCCAACTCAGCGATCAAATCAGACTTCAGATTTTTATATGCCAATTCCCTTGTCAAATCCGGTTTCTCCATCGGGCGTAATCTCCACTGTCAGATCTGGAGCCCCCAGATCCTACAATGTTTGCTCATTTCACGCGGTTTACTTGCTCGACCATTAGCGCATGATGAGAGGTGGTTTTCTCTCTCATCCACCAGATATGCGTCAAGCGATGAATGGAATCGCTCATTTTCTGCCAAATCCGCTTACCGCCCCAATGTGCCTCCGATATATCGGCGGTTTTGGAACGCGGGACCCGCCTTTCACCTTAGTGCTTTCCCTATGGTTTCCCGTCTTCCCATGTGACTGAGCACTTTGGGGATTTTCCTTCTTCATTGGGTTTAGCGCTAACCACGCATCAAAAATGGCCTCCATTTCCCGATCCGAGCTTCCTAACTGCTAGTTTTGCCTCTTGTGTGGTCTCTGTTAGCGCTTGAAATTTCACCTCAGGCTGAAAAAGGTAAATCTCTGTTAGAAAATTATATATTATGGAGCAATGGAACACATAAAATATTGCAGAAATATAAACACAGAAAACGCACAAAACAAGAAAGACACAGATATACGTGGTTCACCCAGTTTGGGCTACATCCACCCCAAACAGCCAGTCCTTCCCTTCTATTATCCAGCAAAATGAAGAGATACAACCTACAGCAAAACCGCTGTAATATCCTCTGTTTTCTCTCACAGTCTCACCTCTATGTTTCTCTCTCACCGAATACACATCTATCTCACAGCCTCAAATACAATGCCCTCATATAAAGAGAGGGGTTGCCTTCTAGGGAAAAAAACCCTAAACTAAACATAAGTTCTACCGTCAGATCATCCACCTAATGAACAGCCTAGATTGACTAGAAATTACTATACTTTTACAAGGCAATTTTACAGCTGTTTTTAGCTTCGGGGGCGCTGCCCCCGAAACCCCCCGCCAAGGGGGGGCTCCCAAAAGTCGTTGCCGCCCCCCCCTGGACCCCCCACGGCAACGATTATTTTACGGGCGGCGTTGCTGCCCCATTTTGAACTGGGGTCCAATATGCTGGTACTATAGAAGATAATCAGGCTCCACACCCAACAACCTCAAGGCAACATCAAACCACTTCGCCTCGTAGCTAGCCCTACGGGGCGGGAGAGGGCTCTCTCCGGTCTATCTCGGTGAGATATTCAATGAATGAGATGACCAATAGGGTAACACTGATTTAAGGCTAGTAAACTGATCAAAAGGGTTGATTTTGGGTTTTTAGGGTTTTTGGTGGCAAATTAAGGGGATGGCAATTTTGGGTGCGGGGATTGGACACAGTTTCTGCAGGGGGTTCTTTGGGGCGAGGTAGGAGACAGTATTGATGCCTTTGATTGAGGTGGATGGTCAGGAATGACAAGTGAGGAGCTAAGGAGAGCAAACATTAACTTTGAATTCTCCTTAAACAGTAGAAAACATTGAAATTAAACAAACTTAAAAGCAGAGCATGACAGTCATGATTTCTTACTTTAACACTTCGTTTGCTTAATGTGCAGAAGGAATAGAAAGGAAATGATTCACATAACACACTTACAGGTACATAGAGAAACACACCATCAATACATGTAACCACAAGAATCCCAAAAAAGACTGCAAAACCCTGGTCTTCCTTAGCCAAAAATTGCAGAGATACAGTGAATAATACAATGATAGCTTCTCCCTCAAGAGTCCAACCATGAAAATGAGCAAGAAAGTACATAATATAGATCATCTAACCTCTTTCCCTGCCTCCATGGGTCGAGCTCACTATCCTAGGAGCTGTTTCAACCACTTCTAAACTAAGCACTACAAACTAGGCAGTCAAAACAACTTGCCTCTATAAGCTAGGAAACCAATTCATTCATTTAATTTTCACCTTTTTCATGAATGAATCTTCTAGAAGAGGTACATAAGAGTAAAAGTGTCAATAAAGTACATTAATTACATCAAATAGGATAATAATCCACCCCAAAAAGTCAAACAGGGTCAAACTGCGTTTTTCTGAGCTATACACTGAAATCTGGAGAAGTTTGCCTGACGGGTCGCGCGCCTCTGCCTAACGGGTCGCGCGCCTTTGGGACCACATTTGGGGCACTTCCAGGTGGCCAAATTGAGTAGGAGTAGGTTTGTTGGAAATTTCTGTGAGTCTACTTTCCAACCCAACTGGAATTTATGCATTTGGTGGTCATTTGCCCCTCCAAAGTTGCAATCTCCCAAGACTGCTTTCTGTGTCTCAAAAATGTGGCAGAAAGTCATTTTTTGCTTGTTTTTTGACTTTCTGGAGGCCCAAAACTTCATAAAATCTCTAGTCCATTGATGAGCATATGTAAATTCTCATGAAAAATCTGGAAATGCTGAGTTTTTGCAAAATGGAGTTGCCAGGATGAAGGGTCGGGCGGGGGGTGAGACCCGTTAATGGAGAAAACCTGTGTTTGGCATAAAAAATTCACAAATGACAAAATTTTCTCCAAATTTCTTGAAATTTGGGCTGGGAGTCCCCAATCAAGTACCATGCTCATTCAAAGAGGCTTTGGCCAAAATTTGGAGTGGATCGAGCGTTTTCCTTCGTTTTTGTGCTTTGGCCAACCGTCCTTGGAGCACCTTCGTTCTCGCCAGTATTTTTGACATTTCTTTAAAACCATGACACCTGTGAAAAAAGTGAATGAGGTTTTTCTTCCTTGGCATGTTGTGGACAAAAACCTCTCTCAGTTTTCCAAAATTCATCTTTTATTGCTCTGGAACATCATTTGAGTGCGACTTGTCCCGATGTGTGAAACAAGGAATTTTGTTGAAATGGAGCGAAATGAAGGGAATAGGGGTTTTCTAAATTCTTGGGGAAATTTTTGGAAGTAGGGAGGGATTTTAGGAAGCAGGGGAAAGTGGAATCATAGAGATTGAGTGAGGGGAAGGGGTCCAAAAGGGCAAAACACAGGCCCAACCTAGAAAATTGCCAGGTTGTAGCTAGAAACTAGGGTTTGTGCAAAAATGAGGAATTTGGCGGATCTAAGGGATGGGAAGTGTTTGATAAGGTACTTTAAGGATAGGGGAAGGTGTATGAACATCAGGAAACACGTTTTGCCGGTGATTTGACCATCTAAGAGAAATTGCCTTCAAAACCCTAGGAGAGGGAAATGACCTTGCCTAGGCACAATTGAAGCATGAATAAGGTGTAACATGACCCAATGGAACCTAATATGATGATAGAAATCCTCTGAATGATGATAGGCTCAACTGAATGATGACATGGACTGACATTTGGACAACTTTGAAAAGTGTGAAAGAAAACCCTAGACCTAATGCCTAGTGACCAAATTTTGCTTGAAGACTCACTAAAATGACAAAATTTGACCTTGACACTTCAAAATCACTTTGTAAGAGCATATTTGATCACTGGAGGAAGGATGGAAAGACTGACACTAACAGTCTCCATGGGCCTCGGTCAGTGTGCTTTGACCGAGGTCCTCGTTGTTCCTTGGTGGCTGCAAACTGCCACTGTCCAGAGGTCTTCTTCATAGCTCTTTGTTCATAAATTCGAAGTCTGTCCTGATTTGATATAGTCATGGCACTTTGATAATTTATATGGATCCAATTCAGATTATTCATTTGGAAAATATTTTTTCAGACTCTGCATGTGCTCAGGGGGAGCATGGATGGTTAATGCATCACAACATTTACAATGATATCAGAACATGCACAAAGAGGGAGTTTAATCAGAGAATTCACCATGTGCCTAGGGGGAGCATGATCAATGTTTATATTCAATTGTTCAGATATGAAAATCTTTATATCAAAGGGGGAGAATATATTGGTCCACCCTTTTCCCTTGATGTCAAAGGGGGAGAGTATTTTGGTTTTGCTTGTTATCTCTAACAGTTTCTACAACATGAAATAATCAACACCAATATGGTTGCCATCAAGTCCAAAGGGGGAGATTGTTGGCATTATGATTAATGTGATGTACTTGATGGCAACCCACTTGTAGAAAAACAACTCACTTGTATATGGTAACTAGATGAATCTACAAGAAAGATATCAATTGTGACGGAATGCATGGCAGTTCAAAGGAATCATTTCAGAAGTAATATGGAAAAGTATAGTGTAACAGGTCTATTCAGAAGTAACAAGACATTGGTACATAAGAATAGGAAGATGGAACTTAGGTCTACTAATTAGAATAAAGAATGTAAAGGAAAAGGTTGATGTAAAGAAGTTTAAGAAGTATACGCAGGTCCACTTAGTCAAAACAACATATACACGCTGGTCCACAGTACAAAAAGAGTGTATAGGTATACATGCACTCTCTCAGGAGGAAAAGCGCGTACATGTTAGAAAACCAAGGTTTTGGTCTGAGGTATTTGGTCCAAGGTAGGTATTTGGTCCAAGGTATTTGGTCCAAGGTATTGACCCTAAGTATTTGGTCCAAGGTATTGGTCCTAAGTGGTTTTAGTCTGAGGTATTGACAAAGGATCTAAGTATATAAGGAGGAGAAGATCAGGGCTAAGTGTACAAGTAATAAATATCTTATGAAGTGTCATATCAAAAGAAAATATGCATGTTATGGGTTTCTGATGCTTTGCTTGATCTAGAATAAATATACACCTGAGCATTTGATGATGGATGAAATCTAATGATGGATCAAGATCATAATGAATTATTATTATTGAATGATCTAATATTGGGCTAGATTGGATTATGTACACCTATTTTATTCTTTAAATATCGTGATCTCAGTTTTTCTAAGGTCCGAAGGTGTAGCGAAGTTATGAAGTAATTATTTCTGATCGACTCTTCCAAGTAGTGTATTCAAAAGAAAATATTGATGTTCAAGGATGACTGATCTATCAGATTAGTGCTATTGTTTTACTATTGTTTTTCAATGAAGTCTTCTTAGATCTGAATGTAAAATTGAATGCATAAGGAGGTTGGTATTTGATTGATTGACTGTATAAGTGAGAAGAAGTGATCTCTATCGCTACCTATGTAAAGCTCCATAAGTTCACAATATATATTCAGTATATTGCTGGTTGGTACAGACTTGATTCGAAAGTTTATGTTTGCAGTGGTTTTGAAGGTATACACAGGTTTGATTAACAGAAGTAACGTATACACATAGTTTGGGTTCAACCAAGTAGCGTGTTATCACAAAATCAAGCACTGAAAGGCTGCTGATCAGGTAGACTCTGTGTAACTGTTTCAGACCAATCTTTTGACTAAGGCTTAGCCTCCTTAGCCTGAGAGGGCTCTCTCAAAAGGTTGTTGATTTTGACTATTGATAAGATGGCTAACTCTTGTAAAGTGAATTTAACAAACATGTTGGCTGGACAGACATTACAAAGACTTCCATTGGGCTTATGGAGTTAATCATACTTCAGTAAACTATAACACTGCTCATACATAGAAGTCAGGGCATGTGATGCTTGAATACTCAAAACAACATCCCATAGAAAACCTCAGCTTACAAATACACACAGGAAATCAGAGCAGCATATGTGAATTCTGAGTGATTGTGTATTTATACAACTGTAAAAACATTAAGGATAAAGCAAAACTACATATCTTGAGCATTGAAACACTGTATGAATCCTGAGAAGAAAAGCAGCAAATTGTATTACTGAAACTGAGTTTTTACACAAGCCAAAATAATACTCTGTTTTCTCAAATATCCAACCCTCATTACATAGATAATCCAGCTATATATAGAAACATAATTCTAACTACTTGGAGCCTCCTCCTCCAGCATGAGGGGAGCTCGATGACTGCCACTAATGACCCCTATCTGCTATTGAACTGACTCATTAAATACAATAAGTGCTAAACATGGAGTTTAAAGAGTCCTAATTTAATTATAACTCTAACTTTATCCTCCTCGTAGAATGATTCTTTCTTATTCTTTGACACCTGTCTCCTTTTAGCTTGGCTGAGATGACCGAGATGAAGATTCAATGTCCCATGCTAGCTTCGGATGCTGAATGCTTTGATGGTTCAGTGATGTTAGGAGAAAACCCCTGTTTTTTCGGTTCCAGTCTTCCACCACTTATTCGAAAATGCAGCAGCATGTCTTCAGTTCTTTAATATCCCAAAAATGTAGAACACCACCATGTTTCCAGATGTGTTGGAGGTTTCGTTGAGGGACAGGTGTACAAGCCAAGATTCTTCGTATGCAACTCCTTCCAAACCCTAATAACCGGTAATAAAGTAGCTTTATAACCGAAAATTTACACTTAGGTTAAAACATTTCACCCTTTTGAAGGCACACCTGTCTCAATCAGAATGGCTGGGATGCCTTTATTTGATCTTTCACATAACCTTTAGGTGTTCCCTCTTGAAAATTCCCGCACATATTAGCAAACTGTTTATTTGCTCTGAAAACGCCACCTACAGCAGTTTCGTAGCGCGCTACGAAACTGCTGTTTTTGTTTAAACAGCTTGTATTTGCCCTGAGGTATTTACTGCTTATACCTTTAGTTGCTAAAACTCCTTTACATATGGCAGGGATATGGATGTCTTCAAAATAATGAAACTAAACAAAATTTGACAAAACTTAGAACAATACCTTCCTTTGAACAGCAACTTTATTTATCGGCTAATTGGTCCAGTTGGGCCTTTAAGTCTTCAACCTTCTTCCACTGACCTAGCTGTGATTCCAAGTCCTCAATCCTCTTCTTCATAGCTTTGTTCTCGACTCTTAAACACATGTTTATCTTTCTGATGAATTGGGCCTGTTTAAGAGCTGGAACTGTCCATGTGTAGACATCAGCTACTGAATCCACCTGGCTTACTAGGTTTTTACTTCCTTTCAACACAGCTTTTCGATAATTTGCATACCTGACTGCAAACTCCCTAGTGGCGTTCTTCACCTTATCAATTTCAATTTTTTCTGCCTCCAACTGGTTCTTTATGGCTATAACATTACCTCCTTGGGAAATAATGACTGTTCTATTTGTGTGCTTTTGCTTGATTTTTTCTGCCTCCTCTGTTCTAGGCAATTTTTCAACTTCCTCTGTTCTAGGCAGTTTCGCAGCTTCCCTTACTTGTTTTCTTGTAATAGGTCTTCTTGGTTTGAGGATGAATTCATCACCTGGTTCATCAAACCTCAGTCTTTTTGAAGCTCTAGACTTCTTGGTGCTTTCTGGTGATGATTGTGTCAAATCAACATGCACTGGTTCAATGTGCACCTGTTCAACCTGCTCAAACTCAATAGCCTCAAGCAAATCACTCAAGCTGGCTTTAGATGTCGGGCTTTCCTCAACAGCCAATGCTTTGCCTTTTTCTTTGCTTACTTGACTCCTTGTCCTAACTCTTGACACTGTTTCAGATCCACTTGATCCAGGTACAGTTTTCTTATGCTGAGCTTCTTCTTTTGCTGATGGTTGAGGTTGTTCTTTAATGATCAATGGCTTTACTGATTGTCTTAACTGTGACTTGATCTTCTTTTTACCCTTTGCCTCCTTTTGAAGCTCAGCTATTGTGGGCTCTTTAACTGATTGTTCTTTTTCTCTGACTGGCTGGGGAGTAAGACCTGTTTTACTTTGGAAACCAGCCATGAAGATAAAGGAGTTCCAGTCTCTCCCTATTTTCTGAAGACCATCCAAAACTAACAATTTAACCAAACCATGGTGAAATAAAGATGTTTCACAGTCATCCTTCCTTAATTGCACTTTGTCACACATTTTGCTTAGACTGCGAAACAAGTAAAAGGGAATATCTATGGATGCTTTACCAGTAAAATGCAACAGCAACTTGAAGTGGTAGGAGTAGACCTTATTGTATCTCCCCTCACAGGTTAAGTACTTCTGAATACAGGTGAGAAGAAGGGCATAGTGCTCCTTAACATAGTTTCTAGGCACTGCTTTTGTTAGGTCTTCATTCACATAGGCCTCTTTTAAAAACTCTTTGCAGGGGTTCATATCAAACTTAAAGTTCTTAAACCATTCTTGCCCCCCTCTTGGAATCTCAGTTACAGCAGCAATTTCCTCCGGAGACACTTGAACTTCTAACATAGCAATTTTAGAATTCAAACCGGTGAAGTTTAAAGCAAAATCCTTTGTTACCTGAGCATGGCCACCCTGCAGCTTCTCACAGAAATTCCAACAGCCGGCATCCTTGAAGGCTTTCTTCACGCCTTCATCTCTTAATGCGAGGTCTAAACCTTCAGGTTCTGTTCTCTGACATCTTCCAGATCTATGTTCCTTCCTCTCCATTTTGCGTTTGAAACTTTCGCACAGACAATGACCAACAGCTTCAACTAAAATGGTGATTCAATTCTTTCTAACTCGGCCTCTCTTGTAAACAGGTTCACTTGAAAACAGCCTCACTTGCAAACTCAAATATATCATCACACAGGCTGGTCACTTATGCATCATTTACGATCATCATAAAGATCCATGCACGGAAAAACGCATTTGAATAATATTTATGTGCATGTCTACAAATCTATTGGTGGAGTGATGGTTAATGAGCGTTTGAGAGGTACGCACACTGACATGAGAGGACAGAAGTAGTGACTCATCAACAGACTTGACCCTTTGAGAAATATTCGCTGCAAAACGCCGGAATCTGCGATTTCGCAGCGCGGCTAGTTTTGAGTTGTCATAATGTGCTACGAAACGGCTTGATGGTGACGCGCTGCGGAATGGCTAAACAATGATTATGCTGCGAAACTGACCAATAAGAAACTGCGCTGCAAAATTACGGAAATACGCTGCGAAACTGACCAATAGGAGACTGCGCTGCGAAACTACGGAAAGGATCGGTGATATGAATAAGACAAGACATGACTTATGAAACCATGATGGTGGAGGATGACCAAAAGGATTAGAGTACGATTTACATCAAACCCCTTTAAAGCTCCAACCCTAAGTAAGAAACATAGAACTAAAAACAATTTGACACCAACTTTTGACATTTAACTTGGACAAAAGACTATATATACAAATGTTTATAGTTCTAAGTGATAACATAGAGTATACACTCTGATGCATGGTTTTTGAGGTTACAGCTAGTTCTGAATGATGATTAGGTTTCTGGGTTCAGCACAGTGTTCTAGTGTCAATAATCTGATTGTTCAGATTAACTAAATGTTGGTTGATGCAGTTTAAGTTTAAAAGTTTTTTATGGGTCCAGCATGAAAATTGGATGAAACGTGGCCTTTAGAATGTGGTGTTGTGATCTAGGATTATCTAGTCTGAAAATTCATGAAACGTGGTCCTTGGAGGAAGAAAGAAGTTCGTAGCCTTCTTTAGGTTGGCACCTACATACTAGTAAACAAATTGGCTTGTACAAGAGCTAGGGGGTTGCAGCTCCCTTCTAGTAGAAGTTGGAAAATGAGAAAAGGTTGTAGTGTTATACAGGTGGGTGCCTGTGTACTGGTATAAGTCTGCACCAGTACAACATTGTGAAAATTTTTCTTTTTATTAAAAGAAGACAGAGACGACAATAATAGGTGATTTTCACCCACATTGGGTTTCCACCTTAAATCTTGGTGTTCATGTGTGTTGCTTATGTGTGATGCTTTATTCTACTTTTACTGCACTGTCTAATAAGTTACTGATGTACTGGTTTAAGATCAACACATGATAAATTGCCTAAATCACAAGTTCTTTGGATATACGCTGGTTTTTGTAATCACAGTTGCATGTACATGCTAGTTCACTTCACTGAAGTATCGTACATAAATATGTTTGAGAAATAAAATTATTGATCTGATAATATTGATTCACCCCCCTCTTAGTATTATTTCCAATAGCAATGCATAGACATGGAGTCCTGGATGATCAGGGGCCATGATGGGGCACCCATAGCCGCTCTCTCCCCAACAAATATCAATGCCTACTACAGACTCCCTAACAAACAAGAGGTTTTCAATACCTGTTGGCACACTGAGTTCGTGACTCCAATGAAGGACATCCAAAGGGAATGGTGGCAAGACTCGTCATAGTTCCGTGTCAAGACAAATCATGCTTACAAGATAGAGGGATTGCGCAAAGTATATGGGTTAATTGTTGCAATGATGTGCCGGTTGTATGGCAAGCCATACTACAATTTTTTTTACTGCACCTAGGTCCCCCTCATGTATGTCGTTGCCACCCGAGGAACCATTTTTAATTTGGCAAGCATCCTATGCTCATCTTTGAAAATGAACATAACTACTACCAAGCTCCCACAACCGGAACAACCTCCAGAATTCATTATGTCATCATACCTCCTCGATGTTGTTTGCTCAAGATGCTAATTCTAGAACTGGAGCTGCAACTGGGACTCATCAACAGCTAGCCCTGTGCACAACCATTACAAAGTTTTTTGGGACACGGGTTACAAAGGCATGCTAGATATAATCCCCAAAACTTTCATCAACCTGTTGTACCAACTACTATTTGGGGAAGAAACGCCATGTAAGTCCAAGAGGGCTATGAAGACAGTCGTCAAAGTAGCACATTGGTTTTGAGGAAGGAACATTCATTAGAGTGTTTAGTACCCATAAGCCTCTACATGCCCTACCCAAGTTTGTCACAGAGAAGACGCTCCTGTGAGAGGTCTACTACCAAATGATGCAGGGTTTTTCAAAGATATTGAACAAAGGAAAAAAGAACCCTGGTCTACCTTCCCTCTCACCATCGGGGCATACGTGGTAGAAAAATTCAAATAGGTAGAGGCAGAGGTCGAGGCATTGAAGGGAAGCCACTTTGTAACCCTCAACTACTGAACATATGATTCGGAGAAAGTTGTGGCTGCCCATTGCAAAAGGGAAAAATTCAATTGGTCTTATTCTCATACCAAAAAGGATCTTGAAGATGGGATTAGAAACTGGTATAATACTACAAGGGAACTCAGCCCAAGCGAGCAGCGGGCCACAGAAGATGAGCTCTAAGATGATTCCCAGGAAGTCATGAACCTCAAAGAAAGAGCTTCCACCATAAATAAAAAGTAGCACGAGGCACCAAAAGGCATTTGGGAATTTCAGAAGTGCAAAGGAAAATAGGTTGAAGACCCCGTGAGTGACAATGAGGAGGAAGATGTTACACTGGAACAAAGAAATGCCAACTTGGAAAGTAAGAAGCGAGAACTCAAGAGGCAGAGGGAGCTAAAGAAAAAACAACCTCAATATTCTAGCAACCAGAGCCAAAGTGAGAAAAAGAGAAGTCATGATGAGAAAGAAAATGAGAAACAGTTGCGGGAAAAGAAACAGGAAGAAGAAAGGAGAGCGCAAGAAGAAGCAGAGAAGAGAAATCAGGAAGAAGAAAGAAGAAAGTTGGAATAGGAAGAGAAGAAAAAAAGGCAAGAGGAATCTAAGGAGAGAAGGTAGGAGGAGAACAAGAGCTGAAGAATATGGAATATGAGCTAGAGAGGCAATGAGCACTAGCAGAGGAAGAAAAAAGGGAAAGGGAAGAAGAGCTTAGGAGGAACAAGGAAAAGGAAGCTGAGGAAAGTGAACAAGGGGAGACCAGCAAAACAGATGACCTAGGCATGCGACAAAGCAAGCTCCCTCCATTAGATGTACCTCCTAATACTCCCCTCACTGGCGGACATGTTCCCCTCCAAGAGCTAGGTATCTCAGAGGATCAAGACGAAGAGGTCATAGATCTTACTAAACTCACTTTTGATGAAATAAACCTCAAGATTTTACAAGAAAGGAAGAACTATTGCAGCAGGAACCTAGCCAAGCCTTTATCAGTAACAATGGCCAAGGATATTATGCCTAACATTACAGCAAACCCTCAAATGATTGCATCGGCCAGGACAACTTTTGTTGTCACCACAGAACACAATGTGGCTCGGATGAGCAAATAGATTGCCAATTTGCATAACAAACTTTATCCATTCGAACAAATGGCCACCATGGCATAACAGGAGAAGAAGAAGATGGAGGAAGAGAATGTGACACTCTGATTAGCACACACAAGCGCAACAAAATTCCAAGTAGCATTTGAAGCAGAGACAGAGACTCTGAGGGAGGCCATGGAAGCAGTATACGAGGAGATGTCTAAACTACACCACATTGTAGCCCCCATCATGGCCATACAAGCCCACACAAAATAAAGAGTCTCCATGCTTAAGGAGGCTATGACTACTTTGGATAGGATACACGATTGGTCCATCAAGTACCCAGGAGCACCGGCGGTGATCCCCAAGAAATATTTGGTTACCATGCAAAATACTAAGGTCCAACTCTACATCAAAATTCAGTCCAAAGACAAATTGACCAAATATGTGGAGAGGGTACTCGCATCCTACAGGCATTTGTTTAGCGGATTGGAATTAGTGATCCAACTACATGGGGCTCCCTTAATAGGGGAAGTCGGACAAGTAAGGAAGCAAGATGAAATCACCAAGGAAGTACAAGCATTCGTAGAGACATAAAAACAAGCAGCCCATATGAAAGACATGCTGATCACCAGAGAAAATATCACGTGTTATGTAGTAGAACCAGTGAGGCTCTACACCAAACTGGTAACCTTGAATAATCAAGTGCATGCCAAATGGAACACCCTCATTTGAAATGCACTCGAGTGCGTGCATCGACATGATGAAGATTAACCACAGATCCCTCCCATTGCAGCAGAATACAACCTATGGCGTACATATTGGACGAAACATCTCGGGTTTGACATTCCAAAACTTGCCATTATTAAATTAGTGAATTATATTGATGGCTATTTTTGTGACATTTTTATACAGTAGCATAGAACACCTTGTGAATATGAAAGCTCATGTAGAATACCAAAAGTCATGTTTGTGAATATGAAAGGTCATGTGAAATACCAAAATTCATCTGGTAGATGAAAGGTCATGAGGAAGTCCAAGAGTCAAGGGTAGGCAAAGAGTCACTGCTACCCTATAAATATATCCTCATGCCTCATTTGTAGGGACCTTTTACTGACGACTCTTTTGGAGATATATGCATTTCTTAGAGAATTTATGTTCTTCTAATTTATGCAAGGAGTGATTTTACATTTCCACTATTGAATTCTTCGGATCTCTTATGTTCTAATGCCATGATTATTTTCTTTACTTAATGGATCAGATGTTCCTGAAAGCTATTTGATGTGCAGTTGCTTCATATGCTATCTTATACTCCAAACTTTGTGTTTCTTCGTATGAGTGGTATTTGATTCACTAACTCTATGCTCATGCCGGTGAACTATTTATTTGGTCTTGGTATAATCTATTTTGACTGCACCTTTGTTTATGCTTATAAATATTTGATCATTGTGAACTGATTTACGATTATTAAAGACTTTATCTTGGCGAACATGAGTCTTATTTGAAGCATGCCATCAATAACTTTACATAATATTTATGTTAATTATAGTTTGGCTATTCATGGTTTATGTGGCATAAGATTTGTGTCAATTATTTCCTTGTATTTATTGAGGTACTTGCTTTCAATTGAGTTCATATTTTGCCTTCGTTCGAAGCAGGCTAAACAAAATTGAATGGAAGTCGAGCCTACATACCAAAAGGGACTCCTATCACAAATGGTGCAAGCTCTATTTGGGAACCTACACCGAGGAGGTCCCCCTTGCTATTGGCGGAAGATTCCAGCCGTCAACAGATTTGGCGCTAGAAGGACAGCCATGGCAAGCACTAATCCATGCCCTCACAGTGAAATTTCCCATCAACGTGGTATCCAACCTTGGCCTCCCCCGCCCCCTGAGATACCATACAATCCCCCTTATCGGCCAGCCTTCATGAGGCCACTTCCAGAAGAATCCCAAATTCCCCCTCTTGAAGATGCTCCCAGAGGAGAGGAAATTCCCATGTTTGAAGTCACTAGTAAACAACTTAGGGCTCTGCGACCTATTGCTCGAAAATTCACCAAGGGTATGAAATGTATTCCCGCCACTAACTCCCTATCCAATGCATGCACTTACATGCTTCATGACACGTTTTAAGGCGTCCTTGTTAACTCTATCTCATAGTTAATCGGCCTAGCACTCGATGACTATGTAGATGCAGTTGAGAGGCTATCTATCGAAGGGTTGGAAATCCAACCTGAAGATGAGGGAGGTGACCCTAGGAATAGCTTCACTAGTGAAATAACCAGTCACATAGGGAGGAGACATAGGGGAACGATCAACACATCACCGAAGAGACCCCTTTTAACAATCAACCTCTCATTGGGGGCACTTAAGGGATCCTGGGATAGGGAACTGGGAATTACCTTAGAGACCACATAAACTTCTACAACAATTAGCATATCCTGAGAAACTTGAGGAATACTAGGAATGTGAGAAACACTCTAGATCTAGGACACCTTAGAGTGCCTCTAGGAGAAGGCAGGCAACCCCCTCGCACCAGCGAGGGATCATGCATGGATAGTGAACCAGAAGACAATCACTGTTGTCTCCTTTTCAACCCTAGAGGAAATCACCACGCACCACCACTGGCTTGGATGGCTCAATCCCCATTGAACCTTAGAGGCCTACTCCATGACATGCCTTGCCATTTGGAGAAACACCTCCTAAAGTTTGACCCTGAGAAAGGGACCTAAGCTCACAACCACATTAGCAATTTCTATCTAGCTTTGTAGATGATGAAGGTCCAGTACAACGATGTAGCATGCCATTTATTCCTGCACACTATTGAAAATAAAGTGGCCACTTGGCATTGGTCACTACCTGTCACCTCCATCTGCACTTGGGAAGAGTTTCAGAAAACATTCCTGGACAAATTCTCAGAAGACAGGACACTTTCTATGCTCCTCATCGAGCTCAGCATGTTGAAATGTCATAAGAAAGAGAAGGTGAAATATTTCAATCAACATTTCACCACAAATTTGAATAAGTTCCCTATGAACGTAGCCTTTGACGATTCCATCATGATTGACTACTACACCAGGGCCCAGCTGAGGGATATTTCTGTGTTCGTTAAATGCAAAGCAAAACTCACCTTGTTAGATAACTTTGGTACTACAATCGAAGTCGAAAAGGATCTTATTTCTACCAGTGCCTTAGAGAACGAGTCTTGTGTAGACACAAAGCCCTCTGGGAAGAAGAATTAGGCCTCATCAAGTAAAATCGTAGACAAAGACAAAGATTCCTTCGATTTTGAGGGACTAGCCAAATCCATAAAACAATTGACTAATGAAGTGTCTGAGCTAAAGAGAAGAAACAGTGATGCTCTAGGAGGAGAAAAACCATCTAATCCCTTTTTCCAAAAAACTAGCAACCTCCCCCCTAAAGTGTCACAAACATCTAGCTCAACCTTCAACTTGGAGGAGCTAGGAAATGACAACTTATGCACTTTCCATCAGGCTTCCCACTCTGAGAAGACCTTCCCCCAATGGCTCCATAACATCACTACCATAGTCACCTAGCTGTTAGAAGATCAAGCTGCTAGAGAAGGGGAAGAAGAAACTAACAATTCTGAAGAGGACGACTCCCCTCCCGGCGGCGATACTCCATCCGTTGTGTTAACCTTCGAAATCATCCATGGGGGAGAATTCTTCACTGCTCAAGAGGCCATCATTGGAGATGCTCCCCCAAATTCCCCCAAATGTTACAACCTCTAGAGTAAAGGTATTGTGCCAGATGCTACTTTGGAGGACAAGAAAAAAGAATTGTTACGAAGGATCCTACCCCCACCAATTCTAGCCAGCCATCTACTTCTTCACCTAGAGAGACAAACGATTTAGGCCCTAACAGGTCACCAATCAGTACAAAAGGAGACTCATCCACACCTAGAAATTCATCCAAATGGGTTATGGCTAAAACTACCTCGGCAACGCAACGCTTGGCACAAGAATCTTCATTTATAGATTTAGATTACAATATGATCAAATATTTGAAGAAGACTCGAGTTAATATCTCATTGTACGAGCTATGCAAGTTGATGAGTCAGTGTGAGTTAATTTCCAAAACCATCACCTTTCCTCCCACCCCTTCAAAATTCTCCACATCAAACAAGGGGAGCTCTGTAGGCCGATCCCCAGTTGTGGTCGACCTTCAAGCCATAGTGAATGCCGCAAACACTAACTCTAGAGGCTCGACCCCTCCTTTCCTCTTAAAATTCAAGATTTTCAATTTTAATGTTCACAACTTCCTTTTCGATTCTGGCGCATCGACTAGCGTCATGCCCTAGTCAGTATGCAAGAAGCTAAATATTCAACCAGAAAAAACTGATGCCAAAATTATCCAGCTCAACAGGTCTCGAGTTCCGACTGTGGGAGAATTAAATAATGTCATCATTCATTACCTTCTGATTCCTGAGCTCACCAGTGTATTGACATAATGGTTGTAGACATTCTAGAAGCCTACGGCAACAGAGATTGGTCCTGTAAGCTTCAGGGCTACTTCGCCATGGACTAGTCCCACCTATGGCTACCTTACAAGGGAAGGAATAACCAGATTAGGGTCAATAGTGAGCCTTGTATGAAGCACACCATCACTAACCTAGAGGGCTCTAATGATCCAATTAGCTATGCCCAACAAGAGCTATGAGTGTGTCTCCTAGAGTTCCTATTCAGGTGCTATCAGCGTCAGGCATCAACCATTCCCCCGGGTACCTAGGTCGAAATTCGCATGCAAACCCCAACCCTTGATAGTGAAGTTTGCACCTTAAATCTACATACGTCAGGTTTAACTTCCCTCAGTACCGAGACATGGACGTTATATTACGACGGATCTAAAACTCATGACGGAGCAGCTGCAGGGTATGTCTTGCTGGACCCCAAGGGCAACAGATTCTTGATCTCATGCAGGTTAGAGTTCTAGTGAACCAATAACACTGGAGAATATGAGGCACTGGTCCTCGGCCTAAAAAAGGCTATCGACGTAAAAGAAGACTGTTTGAAGGTAATTGGGGATTCTAATATCTTCACGATACAGGTATGAAATACCATTCAATATTTGTCCCCGCACCTCAAGAATTACCAACAAAGAGATATGGCATCTAATAAATTCATTTAAAGCTTTCAATATCATTTCCATTCCTAGATTCAATAATGTTGTTGCTGATACTTTAGCTAATGCTGTAGCTAGATACACACCCCTTAGAGATGGGTTTTCTATTGAAATTATGTATAAACTGGTAGTGCCTGACAACATAACTAAATTGCATGTTTTCAATGATGACCAACAGATTTTGGAGTTCATGAAAAATGCAGAAGTGTTCAAAGACACAACTATTGATGAAGAGGAACATGAGAGATCGCTATAAGAAGAAGCGGATTCACAGAAAGGAAACCCTTTACCTAAAGGGGTGGTGACATTGGAGAAATTGTTCGACCCCCAGAATCGTTTTAGAGGCCCCCCAAATACTAAAACTCGTATTTCCACTCTCTCACACGAGAAGATCAACCTTGAGACTTAATCTGATCCCAAATATGTTAACTTTGGGGTGGGTTGCACCGTAGCAGAAAGACAGGAATTCATCAACCTTTCTAGAAGATACCGCAATGTTTTTTCTTGGATGTATGATGACCTCAAAACATAAAATACTCGAATTATTCAGCATGTCATCCCAATGAAAGAAGGGGCCAAACTATTTCAGCAAAAATTGAGGAAGGTGCATCCCACGTTAGAACCCCTCTTCCAAAAGGAACTCAAGAAATTGGTCGATGCACGCATCATCTTCAAGGTGAGGCACTCTACATGGGTATCTAATCTGGTGCCAGTTCACAAGAAATCTGGGGAGATACATCTTTGTGTCGATTTCTAAAGCCTTAACCGAGCATCAGATAAAGATAACTACCCAATCCCCTCCATGGATTAGATTATCGAAATTTTCTCGGGGTCTGAAGTCTTCTCCCTATTAGATGGCTTCTCCAATTACAATTAGGTCCTGGTAGCTGAGCTGGATCAGATCAAAACAACATTCCAAACAAAGTGGGGAACATTTGTATTCCATCGAATGTCGTTCGGGCTGATAAATGTCAGGGTAACCTTCTAGAGAGTAATGGATATCTTCTTAAAAGGTTTAATGGGTTAGAGTGTGGTGGTCTACCTGGACAATGTCACCATTTTTTCAAAGAAAAGGGGAGACCACCTTCATCATTTGAAGCAGATTTTCGAAAGATGTCGGAAATACGGAATCTCCCTCAACCTAAAGAAAAGAATATTCACGGTTTCAAAAGGTAACTTGCTTGGTCACATCATCACCAAGAACGGTATCAACGTAGATCCCGACCGCGTTAAAGATATAGCACATATTCCTTAGCCGAGCACCAAAAAAGGTATGCAATGTTTCCTTGGAAAAATTAGTTTTCTTCACAAATGTATTTCAGATTTTGCGCAAATTGTCAAACCTTTACAGAATATGATAAAAAGGACGCAATATTCAATGGAATCAAGAAGAAAGGGAATCTTTTGATCACATTAAGACAGCAATCGCGGAAGCTCCCCCACTCTCAAGCCCAAACTTCAGTAAATACTTTATCTTGTATACTTTCGCCTCAAATTCATCATTGGCTATGGTCCTCACACAAAAGGACTACGATCATGATGAACACCCTATATCCTTTATGAGCACAAGGCTCCAATGCGCAGAAATGAACTACCCAGACATCAATAAGCAGACTTATGCAGTCTACAAAGCAGTGAAACACTTCAAGTCGTACATCTTAGAAAAACGTGTCTAAGTGTCTACTGTATGCATTTCGGATTCAGAGCCCCATCACAGATCGCATATCGGTGGAACCCTGGGCCTAATACATATTACGCGCAGCGATATAACAGACCCACCGACCTATCAAATACAATACATATATTTTCGGGTTCGAAAGCCTGTCGTGTATCGCAATCGGCCTAAGTCCAAGGTTTATATTTATATGGCGTGCCCCCAACCTCCGGACCCGATGGCACTATGAACCACATTGTATACATTGTCGGGTCCGACCCCAATCGCATATCGCATATCGGTGGAGCCCAAGCCTTATATGTAACACACATAGCGATATAGAGGACTCGCTGAGCTATCAAATGCAATTTATATATTTTTGGGTCCGAAGCCTTATCGCATATTGTGATCGGTGGAGCCCCAGGCTTGTGCCTATTGCGATATGCAATAGGGAAAACCCGATGATATTTATAGACTCCATCACATAACTTTTGGGTTCTATCCTCGAGTAATTGGGGCGGGGTTTCCTGTGTTTTCAAATGTTTTCCAAATTTTCTGGAATTACAAAGGATCGAGTTTTCAGTGAAAAAAGCAGGACTATGGAGTCCCAATAGCGCTATTATGCATTGGGGCAGTGGAAGGCATCAGTCCTGTAACCTAAGAGGGGGCCGATACCTTATTGCGATGAAAGGAAGCCCTCGAAAACTAGGCCAAGCCTGCAGGTTGAGCAGGAATTTGTATGTTGAATGCGTTTTATACGTAAATCCTTTTCACACTTGTTCCCAGAATTATAAAAGTTAATGGAAGCAGCGTTTGTGTTTCATGTGATTATCTCTATTATATCGCTCACAATCATGAAGCTAATGATAGCTATCTCTGCAAGTGAGAAGTAAAGGACGTGGGAGGGGATTCGAAGAGTCATGGATGCAGAAGCATTGTGTTTAAGGGTTTGGCCGCAACCCCACGCATTGCCTGCACATTCCGCAAGCAAAGTTGTCCCGGTCTCTATTGTGGGAAGGCAACACACAGTCACCCTTTTCACCAGCATCTGTTCACTTCCTTAGGAAAGGAATCGACCTAGCCATTATGCTTTCTACATTCTAGTGATCATGCTAATGATCCTATCTTTGTGTACTCAACTGGCATATCTGAAACAATGGGAAGATGAAGAGGCAAGGTGACCTCAGCTTGTCGGCAGTTTCACCAACCTTTCACATCTGTACATACTAATCTGTGTAATGACAAGAGGGAACTGAAAGGTCATGGAAGGCTGAGGGTTGTTCGCATTTACATAAGTATTACCTCCGAAGAGGAGAAATGGCTTTTTGGCTTGGAGAAGAACAATTTTTATTTATCGTGAATAAAGGGGATTGTTTGGTTCAAGGAGGATCCATAGTTTCAGATTCATTGTATTGTTTTGGATCAGAGTGTTATTACTGGCATGAATGTAAATGTGATTTGTATTTATGCATGTTGATGACTTACAGTTCACTATTAGTATTGTTAAATTAAATGTGACTCAGTTTCATGGTTAACTTGTGAATGATCTCTAATTTGAAACTAAGTTAAACATCAGTTGCAAGTTTGATTTCATAAAGGAATTTGGATTCCTATATGAGTGATTGGATTGGAATTTAGCTTTAATACGGTCTTGTCCAGCTGTGAATTTGGTAATTGATTCATTTCGACTTGAATCTATACATGATGTTTAATCTTCTTTATCACGCTCCTGCCGAACATATATATGATGTTTAAACCTCTGTATTATGCTTCTGCAGGATAGATTAGGATAACTAGGACTAGATTAGTGTAGTTAGAAGTAGTATAGATAGGATTTAATACATACAGATTAGTTGTCTTATCTTTGTTGATTTAATTGAAGTCTTCCTCCTGAAAGCAATCTTTCGACATGTTCAAACAGTTTACGGGTTCCCTTAAAACCCGTCAGAGCTAGCCATTCAAAACGAAAGCAAGTCTAATTGGGGCTTGCGATTAGGTTAGTTCCCCTTGTTGGCATTGTGCACATTCGCCATGTCAACAAAATGCCACTAGAAGGAGGGTCTGAACCACCATCCCCAGCTTTTCAAGATTTCATCTATAAGTGCCACGCATGGATTCAAAAGGATTAATGTATGGATCATAGAGGTCAGAGAGATCCTACTACACATTTGAAAGAGCCTAATTTTGAAGAAACAGAGACCCCTCTAAGTCCTGTTTCCGGGTCACCCAAGGAAGAAATATTGTGGGAGTATTCTATCACTCAGGAACAACTAGTTAGAACACTTACTCAGGCTTACACTCGTTCCCTCTCTCAACTTCCCATCTTGCACTCTTTACCTCCAACAAATAAGATAAAGCTAAGGATCTTTACCCTGAGCGAAGATACATCAGAAGCCACTTCTCTCAAAGACATTGTTCTAGAATCCTTACAAAGTATCGACACCCCTTGGGAAGAAATTCCCAAGTATTCCCCTTGTTACACTAAAAAATGTCACCTTGACTACTTACAGTTAGTATGGCTCAAATCAACAGTCATGCTACCCTCTTAGGCAAGTCTCATGCCTCTGTTATCCATCTCAAACTCAAAGAAGAGAGAAAGTCTTGTAAAAAACTATGTTTATCTCTGGGGTCGCAGGTTCTCTCTAGCCTTACCTGCGGGGACGCTGACCATGTTCACAAAATCTGCGTCCATGGACGCTCTGTATATTAAGGGACAGGTGCGTCCCTCTGTAAAAGGCAAAATGCGCGAGTTTTATCTTGAAAAAGTTACTTGTGGTTACTTCTAGAACATTCTAGAGGTCGGTTTGATGAAATGGATGCGCCTCCAGTTGGTTCATGTATCTCTATTAAGGGGGAACTTATCCCATCAATAAGGGAGCTATCCCACCCATAGAGGGGGATGATCCCATTGATAGTGGACCTGAATAACCTCTTTACAGCACTATAAATAAAGACATTGAGCCAGAGGGAGAGGAGGTTGGAGCTATACATTTTCTTTGGGTAAATGCTGCAGGATTTAGGTCTTCCATTAGAGCCTTTGTGAGGAGAGATTGTCTTCACTTGATTCTACTTGGGATAGGGTGAGCTTTGTCAAAGTAGAGGAAAACCCTTGATGGACCCTGGGAGGAACTTGAACAACACCAAGGCCAGGTTGTAAGAGTTTCTTTGTTTCGTTATTAATACAAACTGGTTTATTTTTCTCAATAGCTTGTGTTAATGAGTTATTTCATGTGTTCCTTGGTCTGCATGTTGAATATATGTTTTATTATATGAAATGCAAGTGCTTGGTAATTGTTTGATTGTTTGTGGTTGCAGGAATTGACTTGAAGGAGGAGCTCATCCGGATCGTCAAGAACGGACTTCAACAACAGCGTTTTGGAATAAGGTAAGCCTAAACACTTGTAGTTTTCATGTTGTAAAAGGTGTATTTAGAGAAAGATCACTCCATTTTGTCTTGCTTGTCATTAGAACGTCTTAGACTTCTAGGAAGGTCAGTCGTGTCCGCACCCTTGACCAAATCCGTGTGACAAATTGGCGACTCCACTGGGGAATCCATTAATGTGAAAGTCTTTTCCTTTGTGTGAACTTTGCTCTGAGAAAATCATTTTTATTTTCTGGTTTTTGACTGTGAGAATTAGTATTTGGGTGGCTTAGCTTTAGATTTAGTTAGATTTGGTTTTTCTTAACTTTTCCAGAAGGACGCACCCTCTGAGTACTGCACAGTGCGTCTTTGGACGCGCTGTTGCCGTTTGCACAGAGCGGGCCCGCGCCTGTTCTAACGGGTTGCCTGCGTCTTCCTGTAAAAATTTAGGAAAACTCCATTTTTGCTTTAATTGCTTTTAGATTTTGGTTTTTCTTAGTGTTTTCTGCCCAGATCCTTTAGTACCCTGTCAAAAATTTTCACCTGAACTTGTTTCATTAGCATTCATGCTTTTAGCTTTCATCAATTGGGTGTTTTGAGTCTCTTTTTTGAGAAATTCTTAATTTGATTTCCTTTGGTCATTACTTGGAGGTTTCTCTCAGTCTTTTCACAATTTTGCATCTTTTTGTTTTTGTTTTTGCAAAAAAATTTCCCCCTCATTCGCCGGGGGGGGCTAAATTGTGTATGAGTGTTAATCGCCTTTGAGTGTTTTTATGTTTTGATCTTTGGAACTCTCACCCAATTTTCTCGACTTGCACTTGATTGGTTCTTAGATTACATTAGAATCATCTTGTGTTTGAGAATTCTCTTGCATAGATCACATTTGCATAATTAGAGTTCTCAGTTTCAGAATATGAATGAAAAATGTGCATAGATTACATTTGCATACTTTTCATGTGAATTGTGCATAGATTACAATTGCATAGTTTACATTCTGAAAAATCAATCGTAGATTTAGATCAGCTTTCTTTGATTTGAATTTACACCAAAATAAAAATAAAAATTGGTTTGGAATTGATTTGCATTAGTTTTTCTTGATGAAATTAGTGCATTAGAGAATTTGTTAAATTTTCTCTTAATGATCAATTTTTTGCATTGTTGGAAGTGAATGGAAACTCTCTCCTTACTCTAGTTAGGATTCATCGAATTGAAAGGATTGCATTATCATATTCGATTGCATTCAGTTGAGTCGGGTCATAACACCATTGGTTTCGTATCCATTTACCCATTTGAGAAATAACAGCCTTAATAACACAGCGCTTAATTAAAATTCATCTAGTAATTTTTACATTTCTAGGGCTCTGAAACACCAACATAGCTTAGGCTAGGGTCTTGGAGTAGGTAAGTACTTAACTCTCCAAGACTACAAAACCAAACAGATAGTTTATCTTGAGTAGAATAAATCCAATTGTTTCAATTGCACTCTGGGAAAGCTCCTCTTAAAGGAGAAGCACGAGCTCGTGTCCGAACCAGTGAGGGGATCATTCCCCCCTCGTTGGGAACGACGCCAGACAGTACGTATTACAAACGGTAAACCTCGGATTAACCATTGTCGAGGAGCCAGGGGTCACTTATCGGTAAACCTTGGATTGTTGTCAAGGAGCCGGTAAGGGGATTGAGCTTGCTACTCTGCCCTTGCGTGCTGTCGGAGTTTAGACTGTTCCCCCAGGTGTATTTGTTACTGTTGGTGACCTTAGTGACCATAATCTTTAGGGTTCTACCGAGGTGACGGTGGAGGGAAGGTCCCACTGTACCTGGAGCAGACGTCGGTTATACTCACTTGGATTTTCCGGGGGGTTCACTTCACTTCGAGACGGTTAAAGTGGAGGAACTTGTGCCGGTCTATTCATTAAGCAGGTTGCCGGGGTAACTGTTCCACCCGCCATTTCTGTACTGAATTCTGCGAGGTTGGGCTTCATCACCAACTAGTGTTTTTGGTACGGAGAGCTTACTGTTTGTGTGTGGTTTGACTCCTAGATTTGATAGCGCGTGTTAATTTGTTTGTTTTTACTTTTAGAGACCATAGGTGTGAATTGTGAATTTTAGTTGTTAAGTGTGAATTGTGAATTGTTAATTTTAGTTTTAAAAATTGTTAATAAAATTCACTGAAGTTGAATATAATGGCAAATGTTCCGGAATTTATCAACCTAGGAAACCCTCCTAACGAGAATCCTAGTACTTTTCCTTACTTTGGAAATGTTGGTCCTCCTTATATGGCTACTTTGTCATTACCTGGATTTACAATAGGATTACCGATATGGTTATTTTCAACTTCGTTGGCCCAAAATACTCCAATTGTTCCATCTCAACCGGATGCTTCACCTCAACAGAGTTCACCATCTCAACATCACCAACCTTCTGTTGACCCTTTACCTTCTTCGCCTAATTTTTCTTCCTCCATTTCTTCCTCTTCGCCTGGTAAAAGCCTTGATGTTAGTAACCAGGAGGCTAAGAAGAAGAAGAAAGGGAAGAAGAAGAAGAAGAAGAAGAAGCAAGATAAGAAAGAAGTCAACCAACCAACCATGGCTGTAAGTGTTAGTTGTGTTGAGGAAAATTCTGACATGCACCGTAAACCCAAATACCCTTGCAGGCTTTGTAAGGGTGACCACTTCCTTGTCAATTGTCCTGGTATACCAAAGGTCTTGGAAGTATGGTCAAAAAAATCTCATCAACTTTCCGTTGATCCATCAACCAGTGATAGTCAGGTTCCTGGGAAAAAGGGTAAAGTTAGGTTTCCTTGTAAGTTATGCAAAGGGAATCATCAAACTCACATTTGCCCTCACATGGATGAAGCCTCAAAATTGTTGGAAAACCTTACTGTTCCACAGCAAGAATTTCCAACTGGTTACCGTAAACTTTCTCCCAACCTACCGTCAACTGACGGAGTGATTGATCAAATTTCAAGTATAGTCGATCACACTCTCCCATTGGAGAGTGAAACTCATGTCACTCAGGTTGATGATCCATTAGTTGATCAAGTGGTCGATTCAATTTCACATTCAGTCGATCCCACTTTCCCTTTGGAGAGTGAACTTCATACCGCTCAGGTTCTTCTTGTTACATCAGATTCTTTTATGCCGGGGGGCATTTCACCTGTTTCTACAGAACCCCCTCCAAGTACTGAGGTCTTTTCCTTTGATTGGAATAGACTGACAGAACCTCGTCTTCCTTCCTCCATCCCTTTCCAAATCATTGTCAAGGCTGGTGGTAGGGACATACATCGTACTCAGGTAGATGAAGGTGCTTCTGTTAGTATTTTATCCTCAGCTGTTTGGAAAGCTTTGGGTTCCCCTCAGCTTGCACCTATTACGCAGAATCTGAAAGCTTTTAACAGAACCATCAGTGAACCTTTAGGGATTCTTCCTAAGTTTTCTATTACCTTGGAAGGTAAAACTGTCTGTATTGATCTTATGGTAGTTCGAGGTCCCTTGGATTTCAATTTACTCCTTGGGCGAGACTATGTTTATGCAATGAAAGCTGTCGTATCGACACTCTTTCGCGTGATGTCTTTCCCTCACAATGGCAGTATTGTGACTGTAGACCAGCTTTCGTTCCCTAGTCTTTTTTCAACTACCAATAATATGACACCCCTAAATGTTCCTGATTCTAAAGTGGTATCTACCCTGCCACGGGTTAATTATGTGGCAACCGGTCCCATGATTTCAGTTACCGATGTAAGTGAGCCTCTCACTGTTTGCTCATCTTCCTTTGATTTAGCTCCGGTAATTGACATGGAAAACTCTATGGGATTATTTGAACACGATGTTCTTATCCCTTTTGAGTCCCTTGACGTGTCTTCCTTCCAAAAGACTATTCTTCCTTCTGATGAAGACCTCTTGGAAGCCATGATCAAGGTGTGTCCATTGACATGTCTTTCTTCCAGTTGGAAGCCATGATCAGTGAGTTCGAGGATAGTTTTTTCCTGTATCAACCTCGTTAAAAAATGAAATAGGCTGTACCGAGGAAAGTTCCTGTTACTGAGTCAACCTCGTTAAAAAATGAATCAGGTATGAGGATAGTTCTTTTACTGAGTCAACCTCATTAAAAAATGAATCAGGTAGATTTTAGGATATGTAGGTAGATAGTTAGAAAGTAGGATTTTAAGAGGACAGTTCCTGTTACTGAGTCAACCTCGTTAAAAAATGAATCAGGTAAGAGGACAGTTCCTGTTACTGAGTCAACCTCGTTAAAAAATGAATCAGGTGAGAGGACAGTTCCTGTTACTGAGTCAACCTCGTTAAAAAATGAATCAGGTTAGAGGACAGTTCCTGTTACTGAGTCAACCTCGTTAAAAAATGAATCAGGTTTGAGGATAGTTCTTTTCTTGTGTCAACCTCCTTAAAAATGAAACAACTCCCTTTTCAAGTTAAATATTGAAAGTAAACCTTCATTTCATCCAGCCGGTTGAATGCAATGAAGCCTGGGGGGCATGTACCTCGCTTTGCATCATTATGCTGGGGGCATGCGAACTTCTGGAGCATAGTTCCTTGTCTTGTGTCAAGCTCGTTAAAAAATGAATCAAGGATTTCATGAGCATAGTTCCTTGTCTTGTGTCAAGCTCATTAAAAAATGAATCAAGGATTTTAGAGCATAGTTCCTTGTCTTGTGTCAAGCTCATTAAAAAATGAATCAAGGCTTTTAGAGCACAGTTCCTTGTCTTGTGTCAAGCTCGTTAAAAAATGAATCAAGGTTTTTTAGAGTATAGTTTTTTGTTAGGTAGATTGTAGAAAGTAGTTATGAGCATAGTTCCTTGTCTTGTGTCAAGCTCACTAAAAAATGAAACAACTCCCACGAGTCTTTCCAATATTTTGAAAGTAAAGCTTCATTCCATCCACCTCATTGAATGCAATGAAGCTTGGGGGGCATGTACCTTGATTTGCATCATTATGCCGGGGGCATGTGAACTTGTAACAAGCATAGTTTTTCGTTTCAAGCTTGTGTAAACATGAAACCGAATCCGAGCATAGTTCTTTTCCTGTGTCAAGCTCGTTAAAAAATGAAACAAATCCTCCTCTAATTGAGTCGAGAGTTTGACTAGACCTCATAGATGTTAGGTTGTATGTTTAGGTTAGTTATTTCAGTTTTTACAGTTTTAGGTCGAGTCTTTCAAATGATCTCGTTCTTGAACCTTCATTTCATCCACCTTAGTTGAATGAAATGAAGCTGGGGGGCATGCGCTCTAACAGTTATGCTTAGGGGGCATCAAGCACAGTTTTATCTCTGTTTCAAGCTTGTGTAAAAATGAAACTAATTTGAAGCATAGTTTTTATCTGTTTCAAGCTTTTGTAAAAATGAAACCTATCTCGAGTCAATTTCAGTTATTTTCAAGACTCGTTAAACTCATGAAAATCCCGAGATTATTTTGCTATTTTTCATTCTCGTAAAACAAATGAAAATGCTGAGTTCTTTCCGTCTTTTCCTGCTCGTAAGTTAAATTGAAAGTCGGCCATATGAGTACATTTTTATCATTTTTTCGAACTCATTAAAACTTACGAAAAATTGAAAACCATGAGTACATTTTTATCATTTTTTCGAACTCGTTAAAACTTACGAAAAAGTGAAACCTTGGAGTTCTCTTTTAAGCCCTTTTCAGACTCTTAAAACATGAAAAGATTTCCGAGCGTTTCTTTTACACTCGTTAAAACGGAATTAAAAGACGGTCCCCTTTTAGCTCTTTTCTGACCGCAAAATCAGGAAAAGATTGCCGGGTTTTTGTCGTTTCAAACTCGATAAGGAAATAAAACGACGTGTCCTTGATCGCTTTTTACTTTTCAGGTCAGTGGCACTAATTATGAAAGTACTCCTTGGTCGCAAGATCAAGCGGTTCCCCCAGGTATTATTTTATACTTTTTCGGGCTTGAGGGACACAAATATACGAAAAAGTTCAACGTGGAGTCTCCTTTAGTTTTTTCAGACTCTCTAAAATTGAAAAACGCCGAGTTTCTCCTATACTGGGCTCGTTAAACTTTTACAGTAGAGGACCTGTTCAATTACAAACAGGAACGAACCACTCCTTCCTAGGGTTCGAATTTAAACTAGGTTGGACTCGTCCGAAGGATGAGCTTATAATCAAGCATATGTTATCCTCCTCAAGCTTGTTAAAAATAAAGAGGTACTTGCCAGAAATGGTGGGGGAAAAGAGAGAAGAATGAACCTGTTTGTCACCTTTTGTCTCAGAAGAAACTTTATTACCGCTCTTGAACACGACACTTTTCATTCACCTGGGTTGGGAAATCTTTTACCTCACAGTTGACCAAACCACTTTGAAAGTCTTTAACCGGGTTCCGGGGATTAACTTTGAGTTATTCGTCACCAAGCCATCTGTCGTGTCGTTATGTGTTCAAGAGGTCTGCAAGCAAAAACTTTCATCTGCAAAATACTTGTCATCCATTTGACCATCCCTGAGTCAGTCCTTACAGCAACATTTCTTCAACTTGAACAATGATTTCGTGTTGCGGGCTTGCCTGCAACGGGTCGCTTTCTATCGACATCGACACATTATCTAGAAAGATGACTTAGGAATCGACAGTACCTTGAAGTCTGCATGCATCAATGGCAGGTTTCTCGCCTTTGACGTCAGTTTACATCATTGACTTTCGATCAAAGGATTCCGTGAAGTGTTCGACATCAAAACATCTATTCACATTTCACGGGTTGTGCTTGGTACTTTGAGGACCATTGACATTACTGGTGGTTTCTCTCACGCTTGTTAACAGTTTGCATCATCGACTGGTAATCAAGTGGTTTCTAACATGTTCGACATCGAATCATTTAATCACATGGCTAGAATCGTACCAATTCGGGAAGTAGAAGTGAAGACCCTGGATCTAGTTTCTACCATCCAGGCTGCGAGGAGTTTTGTATTCATTATCTATGTAGACTAATCATAAACAGATGGCTGCGTCCATCCTGTGTCTACAAAAGTCTATAAAAATGATGTACTGCAAGATCATTCCTGTATCAGAATAGTTAGTCCATTAGTTAAAGTTTTGAATCTGAGTATGGGAATGCCTACCTCAGTGATGATATAATCTTATCCATGTATTTTGTGTTGAAAATTGCAGGTTCCAACCAGGCCATCCACAAGACAATCCTTGAAATGATAAAGTGCTTCACCCTTCCTAGAATTACAAAACCCTACTCTATTCCAGGCTTCGCACTTTAGGGGGCAATCTGTTACACTAAAAAATGTCACCTTGACTACTTACAGTTAGTATGGCTCAAATCAACAGTCATGCTACCCTCTTAGGCAAGTCTCATGCCTCTGTTATCCATCTCAAACTCAAAGAAGAGAGAAAGTCTTGTAAAAAACTATGTTTATCTCTGGGGTCGCAGGTTCTCTCTAGCCTTACCTGCGGGGACGCTGACCATGTTCACAAAATCTGCGTCCATGGACGCTCTGTATATTAAGGGACAGGTGCGTCCCTCTGTAAAAGGCAAAATGCGCGAGTTTTATCTTGAAAAAGTTACTTGTGGTTACTTCTAGAACATTCTAGAGGTCGGTTTGATGAAATGGATGCGCCTCCAGTTGGTTCATGTATCTCTATTAAGGGGGAACTTATCCCATCAATAAGGGAGCTATCCCACCCATAGAGGGGGATGATCCCATTGATAGTGGACCTGAATAACCTCTTTACAGCACTATAAATAAAGACATTGAGCCAGAGGGAGAGGAGGTTGGAGCTATACATTTTCTTTGGGTAAATGCTGCAGGATTTAGGTCTTCCATTAGAGCCTTTGTGAGGAGAGATTGTCTTCACTTGATTCTACTTGGGAGAGGGTGAGCTTTGTCAAAGTAGAGGAAAACCCTTGATGGACCCTGGGAGGAACTTGCACAACACCAAGGCCAGGTTGTAAGAGTTTCTTTGTTTCGTTATTAATACAAACTGGTTTATTTTTCTCAATAGCTTGTGTTAATGAGTTATTTCATGTGTTCCTTGGTCTGCATGTTGAATATATGTTTTATTATATGAAATGCAAGTGCTTGGTAATTGTTTGATTGTTTGTGGTTGCAGGAATTGACTTGAAGGAGGAGCTCATCCGGATCGTCAAGAACGGACTTCAACAACAGCGTTTTGGAATAAGGTAAGCCTAAACACTTGTAGTTTTCATGTTGTAAAAGGTGTATTTAGAGAAAGATCACTCCATTTTGTCTTGCTTGTCATTAGAACGTCTTAGACTTCTAGGAAGGTCAGTCGTGTCCGCACCCTTGACCAAATCCGTGTGACACCCCTTCTAAAGGTAACTCCTCGTTTGATTTTGAAAATCCTATCAGAGAAGCATCCAACTAAAACTTCCTTGTCCATATTATGGCCAACGTTCCCCCTCCAGGTGGAAATCAGCCTCCACCTCCTCCTCTGGGTGGGAATCAACCCCCACCTCCTCTAGGAGCACTCCCTCCCTGGCTTGCACAGGATGTTGTAGTGGTACCTGGGCAACAACATCCCTTACCCAAAAATACAAAAAGATTGTTACTCAATTTCGACCTTGAGCAGGGAGATACTATTGATAACCATATTCACTCTTTCTTCCTAGCCTTGCGCAGGTTGGGGGTCGCTGATGGAGATGTGGTGTGCTGCCTATTCTCTTTTACATTGACTAGTGTCGCCTCCACATGGTATTTCAATTCGAGAATAGGGTCGATTACCTCTTGGGATGCTTTTTAGCAGGCCTTTTTGGACAAGTTTGGTGATGACAAAACACCTGCAGCCTTAGTTTTAGAATCATCGCATCTGAAAATGGAAAGCAAGGAGAAAGTTAAGGATTTTAACATCCTGTTCAACACCTTGTTTAACAAAATCCCAGCCACCGCTAGACCTATGGAAGAGGTGCTAATGGAATTCTATATCTCTTCTCTCCCTGTCCCTACAGTGATGTGGGTTAAAAGGAGTAATGTGTTAACCTTACAAGGTGTTATCGATGAAGCTGTGAAAGTTGAAAATGAATTGATCAGCCTCACAGCATGCCACCCTACAACTGGAGAAAAGACAGCCTCTCAGAAATCCAAGAAGAATAATGTAAATGATAACAAAGGGGCTGAAACTAAAGAAAAGGACACCACGGATGTGTAAGGGTTGCATCATATCATTAAGAAACTTACGAACATAGTCATTGATATGAAAAAGAGTCATGGAGAGAGTACTACTGGTAATAGAGGAGACTATAACAACAAAAATCCCTTCAAGCCTTTCTATCGTAAGAAAATAGAAGGTGGTCATGGTCAACTTGCATTGCCTACTCCACCCAATGAAGCAGTTTTAAACACTGAAGATTTGGCTCTTATTGGATTGCTCCTTAATAAAGAAGAACCTGTACTGGAGCTCGAACCAGAACAAGGGGATGAGGAGGAATACCAAGTAGAAGAACCCTCGAATGAGGAAACCCAGATTAATGTGCTATGGTATTTCCATAGTGATGAGAATGACGACGAAGGAGATAACATTGTAGAAATCAACACTAATGAAATCCACACGCGAAGTAAAGGGCCGCTCCCAAATACGACAAAACCCTCAGACCTAACAAAGAAAGATGTTCACCCTATGAAAGCATCTGCTCCCAGAGTTCCTGTCGAGAATAGTAGACCTGGTGGTCAATCCAAGAATGCCCCTGTTACAAGTAACCCAGAGAAAGAAATTGCATCTCCTACTGCAACAAAGGCTACTCAAGATGGTAAACTCCCTTCTAAGAATGGAAAAACATGTATGTTTACTTTGCCATATCCTATTTATAACATTGATTACAATATTGTGAATGATCTCAAGGAGTCTAGGGCTAATATCACATATTTTGACTTGTTGAAATTAACGCAGCAAAGAGATTTGCTGTTGAAAGCTATGAATGAGCGGAACTACAAAACCCCCACCACTTCAAGAACCCAAACCAAGAAGCCAATGTCCAAACCTATTAGTATGACTAGCGCAGCCCAAATACCATCAACTATGGAGGCCACGTTGTATAAAATGAATCGGAAGCCCGAAGATGTTAGTGCAGCCATGATAGGGAGGAAATCAAAATCTATGACTCCACCCTTCATTATCACATTCGAAATCTTCAACATGAATGTGCGTAATTGCTTGGTAGACTCTAGCGCCTCATCCACTGTTATGCCTCACATTGTTGCTAAGAGACTTCAGGAAATACCTAATAAAACTGAAACTCAAATTATGTAGTTGGACAGAACGAATGTGAGAGTTATTGGGGAGCTGAAATATGTGTTGATTCGAATGGCTGTCAAGCCTCAATACACTCAAGTCATTGATATAGTGGTAGTGGATATACCTGAGGCTTATAGGATGCTACTTAGTAGGGACTGGTCATCAAATCCAAAAGGATATTTCTCAACTGATTGGTCCCATCTTTTGTTGCCTCAAAGGGGAAAGAGTGAGATGCTGAGAGTGGACCGAGAAAGATACATGAAGTATGTGGTAATGGAACCAATCAACCCCAATGAACCTGTAATGTTCTATAACTCTATCCTTGGGAATTACAGTTCCGATGTTTATGCCACGGAAACCTATTTCGGGGAGAGCCAGGCAGAAACCGTTAAGGAGGCTTTGACAAACACACAGTTGGAAGAAAGAATTAAACACCCCCATAATCCAACTGATGAATTACCTTGTATTATAGTAGATGATAGGATTAATTTCATAGGAAGTAGTTATTTTAGCATAACATTAGAGTTTATTTTCAGGACACTTCACATTGATGACTCTAACTGTCTTGAAAGTGCAGGCGTTGGAAGCATTTTCATTAGCCCACTAGGGAACCAACTCCTAATGGCCAGCCGTTTGGAATGTGTGTGCACAAGTAACACAGCAGAACATGAAGGCTTGCTAAAAGGCCTGAGCAGAGCCATTGAAGGGAATATAAAAAATCTCAAAGTTTTTGATGACCCACAGATAATGGTGAACCAGGTAAAGAAAAGGATACACTACAGTTCGCCACACCTGGTGAGGTACCAACATGAGGTGTGGAGTTTAATTTGAAATTTTGATTCTTTCAATGTCACATACATACCTCGAAAGTATAACCACGATGTCGATCTAATGGCTTCTATGGTTGTGAAACTTTTGCCTAATCTTAGATTAAACAGGAACAAATTGCATGTTGAATGGATTTTCAGATCATCTGTAACTGATAACATCTCAAATTGGCAGGTGTTCGAAGGTGATAATTGTTAGTGTTGGTATCTTCATCCCTCCATCAAAATTCTCTTTTTGCATGCATTTTAGGTGTCTCATCCGATCAGCTACATTCCATTAGGTCATGGATCATCTGATGGTAGTGGTTCTTTGTCAATTTCCCTCATGCTATTCATCTGCTGGCCTATTTGCACATGTACAGATCATTTGTTGTCATTTTTATTTCATTTCATTTGCAGAAGTCATTTTAGGGTTTTCAAGTCTCATTAGGTATAGGGTTTACCACCATGATCTTCAAAAGCTCAATAACGGGCCGGCAGTCACATGAGGATGTTTAATAAGTTTACTAAATCACAAATTTTACTCATGATTTGCTCCATAAAGGGTTTTTACCTCAAAACTCTGTTTTGAGGTGAAAACAGGGTTTCTTCATTTCATGTACAAATTTTATGTAATTTTAAGTGTCTTATATATGTAATAAGTATCTACAAGTTGTTCCTGGTTAGCCAGTGATATTGCCAAGCACCTGCGCTACAAAAATCAAGTCATCTTGAGCACCAATCTGCCTACAAAAGCAAAAGAGAACAAACCCTAATTTCCTCTCCCACTAAGCTAGGGTTGGCTATGGGATCAGAGATATCTGAGCAAAGGAGATGTAAGGGATATCAAAAGGTATGGGGCCATTTCATATTATCGAACATCAGATCTCCATCATTTGTCAAGAAGTCATTCCAAGGAACAAGCCATTCATCACACAAAAGGGATGGTTTTTCTTCAAATTGTGTTTCTGAGCAAGAAAAGATGAATTTGGAAAATGTGGGTGAGGTTATTGTCCTTCAATGACCCAAGAAGAAAATCCCCTTTCATTTTTTACACAGCTATCATGGTTTTAGAGAAATGTCAAAAATATAGTTTCCTCAGGAGGGTTGCTGCACCTCTGGAGTGGCCTCGGGGAAATCAACGTTTCTCCTAGCCTAGTTGACCAAATGACTTGGTTGATGAGTGAAATGATAACTAGACACAAATATCTTTCCAATGAGCTATCTTGATCTCAATTTGGAGTTGTGGAATACCTTCAAAAGTTAACTGCAACAGAACTTTGACTTTAGGCAGCCTCATTTTTCACATTTTGACTAGTATTGGGAGATTTGACTTTTTATAGAGAAAATGAACTCCAAATTGAAAAATTCAAGTTGTGTTGGAAAGTAGACTCAATAATATTTCCAACGAGCTATTGTGCACCCAATTTAGACACCGAGAAGGCTCTCACAACTGCTCTACAAAGAGGTGTTATGCACAGAAATGGCACTCTGCACTTTCTCTTTGTCTTACGTGTGGTCCCACACCTTAATGGTCATGTCTCTAGTGCACCTGACCACACCTTCCATGTGTTAAAGATGAAAACCCTTGTAAAAGTTAAAGAGGTGCTATGTACCTGGGTAGTGGCATGGCGCACCAATCCTCCAAGCATAATTTCACTCAAATCGACTTGCCCAAGCTCAAAAATCTTGCAAACTTCATTCCACTTTGCCATTGCAATGGTTTTAGTCCTCATTGATGGTGGGTAAATAGGTGAAAGATAAAACCCTAGTTTGCTACACAGTTTCTCTATAAAAACTGCCTAGGGTTTGCAATTTTGTCTTTCTTGTTGTTTTACCCCCCTGCATCATTTCACATTCCTCACACTGAAATTTCCCTCATTTCATTTCCCTTCCCTCTCTCATTCACACTCGTCCCACCCCCTTATCCCCAAAACCCTAAAAACCTAACACCTAATTCCCACTATTCCCAAACCCTAATTTGCATCCCCAAATCCTATCACTCCCTAAAAATCCCTACATCCAACATCAAATCCCTCATTCATCAGTCCCACTCATCAATTCCATTCGTCAAATAGCAAACACCTATTCTTGATATAAAATCTCTTCATACTCATCATTTTACACCGAATAATGGCAAATATGCACTTAGAGAAGCTGCTAGAGAAAGCCAACAAGGAGAAAACATGTTGAGGCACATGGGCTATCACTACTTGGCGAGAAACAAAAGTTGCAAAGCAAGAATCAGGTCTTTAAAGGCCAAGTTGAGGAAATCATTGAGGAAGAGAAAAGAGCAAGATAGACTTCAGATCTTGACTGAGGCTTCCTTAGCCCAACACAACACCTGATGAGGAACACTCAGCCTAAAAAACGTTTTGCAATTTTGAAATTTTTGGCCTAAAAAATAGGTTTTTCTACCTGATGCGCGGGACCTCCTTTTGAGGAAAACTCAGCATTTTTGGATTTGTCATGGAAAAATATGCATTCCCAAAAATGGCCAAGAAATTGACAGGTTTTGAGCTTTCAGAAAGGTCAAAAACACCTTAAAAATTACCTTTCTGCCCCTTTTTGGACACATAGGAAGCAGTGTTGGGAGAACTCAATTTTGGAGGGGCAAATGGAGGCCAAATTCAGAAATTCCAATTGTTCTAGAAATCAAATAGGTAGACCTTTCCAAAAAGCACACTTGGAGAAAATTTGGACACCAGGAAGGCCTCCAAAATCAGTTGCAAAAAGGCACTATGCATAGGGAAATCAGTGTGGCGCATTGGAGGAATTTTGCTCAGTTTGACCAAAATACTCTGTTTTTCGCCTAGTTTCTTGACAGTTTGACTTTTCTCCTTATAATTGTCAAACTCATGATGTAATTTAATGTGAATTGATGGATTTTGATGTAATTATGCTAAATTTTCACTCATAGAGGTAGATTCATCCATGAAAAGGTAGTTTGCAACTGAATGAATCAGTTCCCTAGTTTTTAGAGGCAAGTTGTTCCACTGCCTACTTTTTAGCTCTCAGTTTAGAATTTGTTGGAACAGCTCCTAAAATTATGAGCTCGACCCCTAGAGGATAGGATGAGCTATTTATTGCCTATATCTACCTTTTTTTTTAGTCATTAGCAAGGGTTGGACTTTTGAGAAAGCTTGGAGCTTCATTGTATACTCATTTTAGTAGTTTGGCTAAGGAATAGACCAGGGTTTGCAGCGCTTTATGGGATTCATGTGGCATCTTGCTTTGGTATTGTGTTTCCTTCTATAATTGTAAGTTTACATGTGTTTTATGTATGCCATTATCTCTCTTGCTTTCATCTTAACTAAACAAACAAGGATAAAGGTAGAATCCATTGAAATTGCAGTTCTCTACCTAGGGTTTGCTTAGTTATTTATGTTTTCAGCTATTTGAAGAGGATCCCTGAGGTTTTCTTTCCCTCTTCAACTCCTCACCTATCTAAAATCTCTCCATCTCACTCAATTTGAAGTACCAAATCATTTGCCTATCTTGCCCCATAGAGATCTCTGCAAAACTGAGCCTCATTCCCCAAACCCAAATTTGCCTTTCCATTTGAGCCAACAAAACATCATTAAATTCAATCAAACTCTTCTGCACACATACCTAGCCTAAGATCAGTAGTCACATTAGTCATCTCAAGCCCTCATTGATCATATTTTGCTGAGATTGACAAGGAGAGATCCCTCTCCCGACCTGGTAGGGCTAGCTACTAGGTTAAGTGTGGTTTGATGTTACCCTAGATCCTACCTTTCTCAGCCTGAGGTAGATTTAGGCACTAACAATAATCAAATCCATGAGTTCCTACATTGTGAAAGAACACTTAGAAACATAACCATTAACAAAAAGGAGCATGAAAAACTTATAAACGGAAGTGAAGACAAGGTGATATCTTTCATCGAGAAATTTATTTACTTTTCATCTCTCATGAGTGAGCCAACAAGTAAGCACACAAATTTACAACACTCATGGCTGAGACCATTCCAAGTTGTGGAAAAAATGTTCATGGAATTTTAAGATTGAAAACCTTATAGGGATAAAATGAAAAACTCCCTGTTAATGGCCAACATCTCAAGAGATACTTCCAGTAGCCACCACATGGTGGTTACTCCCTGAGTAGGTTAGAGTTCATTTCATTTTGTTGTTAGTGTAGTTGTATTCTTGTCCTTTCTTTTGTTTTCTGCAAAGTCCATTTTCCTGCTGTTTTGAATCACATTCCTTTTCAGCCAGTTGATGGTGGTCCTCCAGTCTCGTTCTACCTTTCAGAATTTCCCTCATTCACCACTCTCAGCCTTTCCCTTCTGCATTAACTTGTTGATGATTCTGTTGTTCCTGAATCCATCATTTCCCTGCCAATCAAACAAACTTTCTATCAGCCCATGAGCACTTGAGAATCAGCAGTGGAATGCAAACCGAAACCCCTCATGGGCATCTATTGGGAACTATGTGAGATCTGTTGATAACTTGGATATCTGGAGCATGTAAGGACATCTGTATAAAACAAAAAATGTGTAACTACAGCTGGACTGGCATGGAGGAACGCTGTATTTAAATAAATCCCACTCAGACCTAGCCTATACTTGCTTGTAAGGTTTACAGTCATTCTCCATTGGTCCCATCCACCACACTAAATGGTCCAATACCTATTACTCACAAGTAAACCTCCTTTCATGGGCTAAGCTCACTATCTCATACCCTATGGAAAATATAATTATGCTCTAGTCCTTGTGCCTAAAACTGGAAGGACGTATCTAAAAAGAAATGAAATGTCAAGTCCTTATGCCAATATGGAAGGACAAGTTGTTTGGGAAGCCGGTTAGAGTAAGGACTATTGCTGGGCTCAGAGTACCGGTTGATACAGCAAGCCCAACCTTGCTTAAGCAGTTTGAAACATGGCATGATCCATGATTGTGCCCCACTCAATCAATAAATATAGCACTGAAATTCTCATATAAAGTGCAAGAAAAACATGTCTACATCAAGCTTGATGAGCAATAAAGAGTTGAGGTACACACCTAAACAGGTATGGACAGACCAGTGACAGCCCCAAAGGGATTTTTGAAAGTGGGAAATAGGTAAAGGGAGGTCAATAAACCCCATAATGCTGCCATTGGAGAATGCCTATCAAAACCATATCAGTAAGTAGAAGCTATTTGTCTCTATCCCTTCCGAAGCATTAATGTTTAAGTGAAACCCATGCTTGCCCATCTATATAGTTTGCATTTCAAGTTTATTTTAACATCTTGATGTTCTATTAATCTAAAGGTTATTTGGAAATAGAGATAACTGGTTCACCCAATGGTTCGCCATTTGTTGTGGCCACAACTACCACCCTATTAAAACATGCTATGATAGCAAATTTTAAATGGGCCCCCTATAATTTTGATCTGTCATCTCTCTTAATGATCCTTTTCATCCCAATAATTTTAACTCTATGGAGGACCCAATATTCCATTCACAAATGGGTAAAGCCCTTTAACAAATCCCTCGCTTAAACCCTTCATTCCTATGTTTATCGGGATTTGTTTAACCCCTCAAAACAATCATTGTATTATTCTTCCCACCACAATGCCTTATAGCAGAAATCCTTCACAAAGCATGCATAAACCCTTTTCGGGGCCTATAGCAATAACACAAGGCATTCATGGCTTCCAGAACCAACGGGTTTTATTAACTCAAGTGTATGCATTTCGGGTCTGGAGCCCCATCGCATATCGCATATCGGCAGAACCACAGGCCTTATACATATTGCGCGCAATGATATAGCGGACCCACTGACCTATCAAATACAATACATATATTTTCGGGTTCAAAAGCCTGTCATGTATCGCAATCGGCCTAAGTCCAAGGTTTATATATATATGGCATGACCCTAACCTCCGGACCCAACGACACTATGAACCACATTGTATAAATTGTCGGGTCCAACCCCTATCGCATATCGCGTATCGGCAGAGCCCGGGCCTTATATATAACATGTGCAGTGATATAGCGGACCCGCTGAGCATCAAATGCAATTTATATATTTTCAAGTCCAAAGCCTTATCACATATTACGATCGGCAGAGCCCCAGGCTTGTGCCTATTGCGATATGCAATAGGGTGAACCCAATGATATTTATAGACTCCATCACATAACTTTTGAGGTCCAGCCTCGAGCGATCGGGGCAGGATTTCCTGTGTTTTCATATGTTTTCCAAATTTTCTGAAATTACAAAGGATCGGTTTTTCAGTGAAAAAAGCAAGCCTGTGGAGTCTCGATAGCGCAATTGTACATCAGGGCAATGGAAGGCATGGGTCCTGTGACCTAAGAGGGGGTCGATACTTGATTGCGATGAAAGGAAGCCCTCAAAAACTAGGCCAAGCCTATGGGTTGAGTGGGAAATTGTATGTTGACTATGTTTTGTACATAAATCCTTTTCACACTTGTTCCCACAGTTATAAACTATAATGGAAGAAACGTTTGTGTTTCATGTGATTATCCTTGTTATATCACTCACAATCATGAAGCTAATGATAGCTATCTCTACAGGTGAGAAGTAAAGGATCCAGGAGGGGATTCGAAGAGCCATGTATATAGAAGTGTTGCATTTAAGGGTTTGGCTGCAACCCCATGTGTTGCCTGCACATTCCGCAAGCAAAGTTGTCCCAGTCTCCATTGTGGGAAGGCAACACACAGTCACCCTTTTCACCAGCATCTGTTCACTTCCTCGAGAAATGAATCGACTCACCCATTATGCATTCTACATGCCAACGGTCACGCTAATGATCCTATCTCTATGTACTCGACATGCATATCTGAAATAGTGGGAAGATGAAGAGGTAGGGTGACCTCAGCTTGTCGGTAGTTCCACCAACCTTTCGCATCTATACATACTGATCTGTGTAACGACAAGAGGAAATTGAAAGGTCATGGAAGGCCGAGGGTCGTTCGCATTTGCATAAGTATTACATTCGAAGAGGAGAAATGGTTTTTTGGCTTGGAGAAGAACAGTTTCGATCTATTGTGAATAAAGGGGACTATTTGGTTCAAGGAGGAGCCATAGTTTCAAATTCATTGTATTATTTTGGATTAGAGTCTTATTACTGGCATGAATGTAAATGTGATTTGTATTTATGCATGTTGATGACTTATAGTTTACTATTAGTCTTGTTAAATTGAATGTGACTCAGTTTCATGGTTAACTTGTGAATGATCTCTGATTTGAAACTAAGTTAAACATTAGTTGCAAGTTTGATTTAATAAAGGAATTTCAATTCCTATATGAGTGATTGGATTTCAATTTAGCTTTAATACAGTCTTGTCCAGCGGTGAATTCGGTGATTGATTCATTTGGATTTGAATCTATACATGATGTTTAATATTCTTTATCAGGCTCCTGCCTAACATATATATGATGTTTAAACCTCTGTATTATGCTTCTACAGGATAGATTAGGACAACTAGGACTAGATTAGAGTAGTTAGTAGTATAGATAGGATTTAATACATAGAGGTTAGTTGTTTTATCTTTGTTGATTTAATTGAAGTCTTCCTCTCGGAAGCAATCTTTCGACATGTTCAAACAGTTTACAGGGTCCCTTAAAACCCATCGGAGCTAGCCATTCCAAACGTAAGCAGGTCTAATTAGGGCTTGCGATTGGGTTAGTTCCCCTTGTTGGCATTGTGCACATTCGCCATGTCAACAGGACACTAATATGATATAAAAGATGAGTTTTGATCACTGATGGCAGTATGCAAATGCTGACTCTAACATTGGCCTTATTTGGGGATGGCAGCTCCTTGGAGGTGTCAAAAACACAGTAGACCAAGTGCCTAACTATGTGGGCCAATATGGTCAAAAACTTAAACTGAAATGCATGACTAAATGCTGACAATTCAAATAACTCAAATTGACTCAAAACTAAATTACTTAATTGACGACTGAATATTGAAAATGGTAGAAAATCAGTGAAGCTCCATGGCCTTCACTTCAGGCTTGAACTCTAGTGATTCTCTACTTCACACTTGCAGAAAATTAGACTGTATGTACAATGAAACCATGACAATTTAGAAAAGGTAGTGGTTAAGGAGCCTACCATTGACTGGTCCTCCTAAGTATGATTCTCCATTCATCTCATCCAACAAGAAAGCATTTTGTCCTCAAAAAGCTGAAATATGATAACGGCCTTTCCATAGGTTTTCAAATTTGCCATGCTTACCCTTGTCTTCGTTTCTGGCATCCCAACGAAGCACCACATCTCCAATTTTGAAATCATCTTCCTTTGTTTTCTGGTCATAGATTCTTTTTATCCTCTCATGAAGCTTAGTGGTGTTTTGAAATACCTCATCCCATGTCTGTTATAGGTGAATCATTTGATTTATACGACGCTGCATATCATTCTCTTCACTTCCCACTTCTTGCAACAATTTCATGACCAGGACTGCTAATGATGAAGGAAAAACAGTATCTACTCCATACACAATCTGAAAAGGAGAAAGCCCAAGATATTTCTTAATACTCACCCGATCTGTCCATAATGCATTGATTAGCTTTTTGTGCCAATTATTTTTGTTGGTCTCCAACATTTTCTTCATGATGTTGATTAAGGATTTATTGGAGGACTCTGCTAGACCATTTCCTTGTGGATAGTATGTTGTAGAATGTCCCAACTTAATGTTGTATTTGTCACAAAACTTAGTCATCTTTTGGACTTGAATATTGCCACATTGTCTGTGATAATCTTATTAGGACAACCAAAATGAGACAAGATATTATTTTGTAAAAACTGAATGATAATTGGATATGTTGCTTGCCTGGTTGCAATCGCTTTGATCCACTTAGTAAAGTAGTTTGTAGTTGTCAATATCCACTTGTGTTGTGCGGATGATGATGGATTGATCTCACCTATGAAATCTAGGCCCCACTATTGAAAAGGTGCATTAAATAATATAGGTTGTAGAGGCAAAGGAAGAAGTTTTCTTTTACATTGGAAAACTTGACACTCGTGACAACTCATCACTACCTTGTAGATATTTGCAAAAATTGTAGGCCAATAGTAACCCGTTCTCAGTAATTTTTGGTCATGGTCTACCAGTACAAGTGGTCCCCACAATCTCCTTTATGGAAGTCATTTATTACCTCTTTAGACTCATCTTCAGTCAAATAGTTCAACAACACACCTCCAGGATCTTTCCAATAAAGTGTGTTGTCCATAATGAAATAATTTGAAGCTTTCAACTTCAATGACCTGCTCTTAGCCTTATATATGCCTAGAGGGGGATTTAGATGTTGCAAAACATAAATAATATCATAATATCAAGTGGATGATAGAAATATTTTGGATACCTGAATGAGATCCACTTTTTCTTGATTATCGGACAATGCTGCTACTAGGTTGATATCTAGAGCATGAAGGTTTGACACGGCCATGAGTTTTTCTAAGCCTTGACCCTTGATCAGCTTGGTAGGCTTGATCTCAAGATCATATTCTAATAATGTTGTTATCCATATACCTCTTCTACCTTCTGGGTCATTCTGCACAATAACTTCTTTTACCGCTGCATTAGGCACATAAGCAAGAGTATGTGAATGTAAAATGTATACTCTGAAATATTTGATCGCTTTTATCAAAGCCAAGTCCTGTTTCTCAATGAAGTTGTACTTAAGGGCTGCATCCCTGATGTTGCGACTGAAAAATGCTATTGGCAGCTTGGTTTTATCCCTTTTTTGCATTAATACTACTGCCATGGTATGCTTAGAAGCAAAAGAAAATATAATAAAATCATCAGAATAATCAAGACTGATTAAAATAGTGGCAGTGGTTAAGGCAAGCTTTACTGCATGAAAATAATTGTGAGCTTCTTCAGACCACTTCACCTCATTATCCATTTTCAACATATTGGCCATTTCTATAAGATGTTCAGCCTAATTAGGAATAAATCTGCATAAGAAATTCATCTTATCATTGAATGCTTCGATTTATTTCTTGTTGCGAGGGAAATAAATTTGTTGAATGGCTTCTACTCATGAAGGTTCGATTTGGATGTTGTCCTTCGAAATGATTTCTGAGAAATGACTCTTAAATGATGCAAATGTTCATCATCTGAATGCGAAAATACAATTACATCATCCAAGTATACAAATAAGAAAACATATTTTTCATAGGAAAAGGCTATGTCCATGGCACATTGAAAAGTGGCACCTGCATTTTTTAGATGAAATGGCATTTTTGCATATTTGAATGTGCCCTAAGGTGTGGTGAATGTTGTCTTGTCCTGATCATCTTCCTGCACTAAAACTTGATTGTACCCGAAGTAGCCATCCAAAAGTGACAGTCAGAAAGTGCCAAGAACTCTTTGAAGGATATGGTCCATTTTTGGAAGCGGATAATTATCTTTCAGAGATACTTTGTTTAAATATCTAAAGTCTATGCAGAGCCTAATTTCTCCGGTCTTCTTTCTCGTCAGGACTAGATTTGATATCCAATCAAAAAATATGATGGGAACAATGATGCCCACCTTGAAAAGTCTGCTAGTTTCTTTCTCTGCAGATGGCAGCAACCTTGGGTTAATCCTTCTTAACTTTTGTATAAAGGGCTTTTGATTGGGCTTAATCAGGATGGCATGCTGAATTATTTTCTTGTCATACTCCTTTAAGTCTACATAATCCCATGCAAAAACATCAGAAAATTCAGAAAATAAATGAATATATTTTTCCTTTACCTCGGGAGATAATGTTTTGGACAGCGTGATCATTTTTGGTTTGTCTGTTGTTCCAATGTTTGTGTCTTCCACACCTTTCTCAATAGGTACTAATGTAGGCTTTCTTGCTACATCATCTTGATCAAACAAGTCTTCCAAAGGTACAAGACCTTTCGGAATATTGTTGTCTTTCAGTTGTAATATATCAACTTGGGTTGCCTCAATGACTTGATCATCCTTATCGTAAACTTCATCCATGGAACAATTCTCAAACTCTCCTTCACTCTGAAGAAAGTTATTCACCTGTTTGTCATCCCAGAATACTTGCCAATATCACAAGTTATCTAGAACAGAGGGCCGATGCTTCACATGAATCTCAAATTTCTTGTTTGAAAAAATGTGGATTTTGAAATTTCTTGTAGCTGTAGCTAATGAATCCACCATAAGATTCTAACTCCTTGGTAAAATTGAAAGTGTATATTCAAGAAACATCCTAAGAATATCTAAAACCGAATTTCTATATTGTTTCATTCGTGAATGATGAGCTTGTTATTCACCTATAAATTGCTTGATCACAAGTTCCAAATCACCATACACATAAATTTTTCGTGCACCTAACCTTTTCAAGATCTTTAAACCTGTGATCAACACTTCATACTCCACATCATTGTTAGTGCAATAAAAAGCTAAATTGTATGAGCATAATCTAACATTCTGAGGGAGCTTACCTTGTTGATGATGTTGACTTCGAATCCAAATGCCAATACCTGCTCCATCTTTCCCAAGAGAATCATCAAAGTCCATGGTCCAAAGGCCATGTTCCTCTTCCAAGGGCTGTAAATCTTGTTTCTGTTTTGGGTCAATTTTCTAAACTTTCTCTTCAGACTGTTCTGAATTTTCCATTACCTTCTCTGATGGTTGTTCTGAGCCTTTCTCTACCTTGTCCGATGGCTACTCTAATGAACTTGGCAACTTTTCTTTTTCCTAATTTGCAACTGTCCTTATACAATTGAAAATTTCTGGTACATCTTTAATTTCCACAAGCTGACTATCTACATCGTTCATTCCACTATCATTATATAAAATAAATGACTCCAAATCTTTATGTGCAACATTTATAAGATGATTATTGGGTTTCTCCTTGCTAGTTATCGTTAATTTTATTTTGGTTTCTTGGTACAACTTCCTCAATTGCCCGAAAACCAGGATGGTGGCATAAGATAAGTCTAACTATAGTGTGCCTCTTAGTTTTTCTCCCCAGGATCTTAACAATAACATCCCAAACCATGGTGGTATGTCAGCTACCACCAAATCCATTAAAACATTTTTTGTCAGGATTTGGTCCAGGGATACTACCAAATATTTGATTAGACCAAGAAAACGGACCTTACCGGAATCAAAAAAATACAATTCATGGTATTCACGAGTAATGTCTAGACCAAACTTTTCCATGATGGCCTTGGGCATTAAATTATGGGAGGCTCTGGAGTCAAGCATCGAGTTGTGAAGAATGCATTGGTGGATTCTTAAACTAAGATAAAATGGAGGAACATCACTATCTCCTGACTAACCATCTATGGACGGACCAAAAATTAATTCAGGTTGGTCATATTCAATATTAACCATGTCATACATAGGATCAACTTTGATCATTTTAATTATATCAGACTTGTAATGGCTATTTTTGACAAGTTCAGTAAGAGGGATTGACACTTTCAACTTTGAAATTTCAGTTTCTAAATTGAATGAGCTGGATTTTTCTACCTCTTTTTGGATGATGTCTCTTTTCTCGAGCAGATCTCTTAGTGTGTGATCCTTCTTCTAACTGTCATGATCCTTGTTTGGATTTCTTGTTCATGGTTGATTTACTTTTCTTTGGTTAGTTGCTGCCAACTCTTTACCTTTGCTTTGATTTCCTTGAGGATTTTTTTTTTGGGTATCTTTTTGTTGTGATGTCCTTTTCTGAATGGGAGTGATTGGGACATCTCTATTTCTCAAGTAATATTGCTTCTGCTGAGAGCTAAGTGCATTTAAGTATCCTCTTTGATAATCATCGGATTGAGTTTCCAATGCATTGTCATTCACCAGTCTGTAGTTTTCATCCTTAGGATCCTCCATCTCCTCGACATACTTCTCATTTTTAGTCAAGAAAATGGGATGGAAATCTTCTCTAATGAATTGATTTTCCTCGACAATCAGGTCAATTTCAACATCAATTTATTCTTGAGCATAATTCTACTGCAAGGGTGTCTGAATTGGCTATTGAGATGTCGATGCTTTAGAAGCTTTTTTCTCTCTTTGTTTTATCCTGTACTGAGGTTGCTGTTGGTTTTTGAAGTTCGAATTTCTAACTTGTGGCTCCTGAGGTCTATCTGAATTTATCATCCGGTCAGCCATTCTCTCCATGGTTCTGATCAACACATCTAGTTTAAGATTGGTGGAAGAAGAAGGTTCTTCTTTGATGGTTACTTTCTTTTCTAGTTTCTCATGTTTCAACTGAGACTTTTTAATCATAAAGTTCGCTTCCACACTTACTGCATTATTCTACATTTCTTCCATAGTTGAAGGATTTGTTTCCGTTAGTTGACAAGTCATCTTTGTATCAAAAGCATCCGGGTAATGTTGAAGTTCCAAATCAGGTGGAGATTTCTTGTTATCCGAAATGGAATTTAAGATCTAATTAAACCTTATAGTGAACTCTTGAACCATCTCTTTAGGATTCCTTTTCAATGTATTGTATTCCACCAAAATATGCAATGGATTCTTCTTTTCCCGCCACTTGGCTAATAACAACTCATTTAACCTCTGAGGAGTATCAATGGAGACAGTTGCCAAACCACGGAACCATTTTTTGACATCTCCAAAAAAAAATTGGGCCATTAGTCTCATTTTAGCATCATCTTCATCAACCTCCTCTAAGTCAATGAAATTAGCCATCTTATCAATATGTTGTTGTGTTGTGACTCCTAGGCTGCCATCAAAAAGAGGAAGTCTCTGTCCATAGGTCTGAGGTAAAGTTGCCAACTAACTAGGTAATACTAAGGGTGAAAATCTCGCCATGACTGTTGGGGAATGGTGAATGGGAACTGCAATGGGTTGTGTTGGTTGGGATGAAGATGGAGGTGGTGATATGGATGTTTTCAGAGGTGTGGTAGGGGATATGGCAGAAGATAAGATTTCAATCTAATACTTAATATAGGCCTTTTTCACAGTGATTTGTAATTGATCAGTTAGGATTTGAAGTTTCTCAAAGTTAGACCAAACCTCGTGCTCAAGTTTTGAAGACTGAGAAGTAGCAGAAGGTTGATTAAACAAAGACTTTGAGGTGGGAAGGTATGAGTCAAACTTTATGGGATCAAAAACTTCTTCTATAAGACAAGACTTAGATTTCGAACGAAATAGGGATAGCACAAATTTAATGTCAAACAGAATATCCTCAATACTAAGTATCTTATCTGGCAAGGAAGTGGACCTTTCCAATTTTATGCTTTCGGTCTCAGGGAAAGGGACTTTAGACTTTCTTAACAATATTTCAGGATCATCAACCATAGAAGGTGGATTTGGGTCAGGGTTTGACCTAGTATATCTTTTCAGAGCCAGTATCTTAATAGGGTCACAAACTATATGAGGTAAAAGACCTAAGACTTTGGGCTAAACAAAGATATCTTCAAAGGAAAGTCTTCAATAGAGAACTTTTAAATTAGTAATGATCGAGAGCTTGCCAATGGAAATAAGTCTGATTGAACTTGTGATTTTTAACCTTCTTCGCTTTTTGAACAAGCTCTGATTTTCTTCGACTAAATCAGCTAGATCAGGATGCGTAATTTTGTATTGTTTGTCTCCTCGAGGCCAGCTCTACAAAATAGACACTGCAATTATGGAATCGGCCTTTATGAAACTTAGTCCCATCATCTAGAGGACCAAACTCCAATGAGAACTAGTCATACACCCAGGGAAAATGAACCTTTTGTTCCCCAACAATGACACTAGTATGTTATAACTCCTCCGAATCTCCAAGGCTGAAGAAGAGTCTAGCTGGGGTAACCACAGAACAATATTTTGACTTGGTAGCTAGCCCTACTAGGCCGAAGAGGGATCTCTCCAAAGGATCGCAACCAAGAGGGCTAGATAGATTAGGGTTCTAGGCTAGATATAAAGTGCAAAGAGTTGTTTGATTTGATTTGATTGGGGTAGTCACTAGATGAGGGAATTAGGTCAGAGAGTGAACTAGGTTAGGGAAAAAGAGAATCAGGATTACAGACATCTGATGGGGCAAGGTAGAAAAGTTACTTTAACACTTTGTAGTATATTGATGAAATGGTTTAGACTGGTGAGGTGCTAAAAAGAGCATGAAAATCATGAATTCTTTTTAAACTGAAGGAATAAAAAAAATTATTATGATTTTCCAAAAATAGAGCATAGAAGATGTATTCTGCTTATCACACCTTGAAAATGAAACATATTTAGAATTCAAATGGATCATGAAAGGTACAAAACATTCACACACATGTAACTGAAGAAGAAACAACATCAAAATACCATGCCACAGGAATCCCACCAAAATAGCTGCAACTCATCCAATATATTCCATGCCAAAGTCTGAAACACTAGTACAACATCCAATAGAGTCCAACCTATAGAACGCCTGAGAAATTACATGATATAAGCTTCAAACCATCTCATCCTAGCCTCAGGGGTTGAATCCAAGAGAGGAGGAGTAGTTACAACAAAAACTGAACTAATAGCTAGAGTGTAGGGTGGTTAAAGTGACTCATCCCTAACTTAAGTAAATAGATTCATTACATCTCATGAAGGACATTTACCTAATGTACTTACCCTAGGTAACAGTAAAAACATGATAATTACATCAATCATATGAATTACAACAATAAAATATTGATTTCCCATGGGTAAAAATCAAATTTGGAGAAGAACAGTGAAAAACTAGGCCAACTATCAAACGCGCAATGCCATCTATAGACCCATGTTTTCTTGCCTTCCTGGTGTCCAAATTGAGCCTAGGATATCTATTTGGATATATAGTTTCCAAAACTTCCTTTATTTTTCAAAATGGGCTTGATTTGACCCCACAAAATGGCATTCTCCCAAGACTAGTCAAACGCGTAGTGCTTGGTCCAAAAATGAGGCATAAACATGATGTTTTGGTAGTTTTTTGCATTTTTCACATGCCAGTTTTGCATTCTAGGGCTGGAGACATGGTTTTCCCAGATGTCTTGTTCCTTATGAATCCATTGGTGCCTTCCATTCCTCCAAAACATGTCCCAAAAAAGTGCGCAGAGTGACCATGCAGCTGATATGAAATTGCCTCAAAAAACACAGAAAAGACAGTATTACCAAAAAATGAGCCAAGAGTCTTCAAAATTGGTCAAGGAGCTGATGTTTGGTGTGGCTAGGCATGGAGTGAAGCCTATGCAAGTATATCAATATTCTTCATCTTCTTGGTGAGTTAGGGATTCAATTTTTGCCTTAGCAGCCTTGAGCTTTGCCCTTTGGCAATAATACTTTTCCATCCTTCTCTAAATGTTATTGTCCCTTTTGGCCTTGTCTAGGATATTTTCAAGATGATTGTTCACCCTCTCAAGCCAATGCTCCCTATTCTCGTTGATCATTTTGGCAAATTTTTCATTTAGGGTGAGCTCATTAGCTAGTTCAGCCTCTCTCTGTTTTTCTAGCTCCAATGCTCTTTTTAGGCATCTGGTCCTTGGCCTTGTTCTTGGCACCTATCCCTCTAGTTGGTTACCATATTCTCCATATGCTTCATCAAGTAAATCCTTGGCCTTTTCATCCTCCCTCTTTGCCTTGATGAGCTGAATCTCCATGACCTCATGTTTGGCCTCAAACTGCTTGTTTTCCTGCTCATAATATGAGATGATGTATTTTTCCCTCTGCAAGTTGATCTAGAGCTCCCTGATGAGTGCATCCTTTTCTTTGATGACAATTCTTGTGCTCTCATTATCATCATGCTCACTTAGGTCAACTAAGGCAAAATCTTGCTCTGTCTCATGGAGGTCCTCCTCCTCATGTCTGATCTCTGCCTCTGTCATCTTTTCCTTGCCCTTCTGTACCTGCTTTGCTGATGAAGAAGGCAAGGCCCCTCCCACAATCTGTGGGGAAAACACCTGCCTATGGCCTCTCTGATAAGTGTGTGTCAAAGTGCCCAAATCAACCCCTTTAGGCTTGATGACCTCAACTTGTTCAATGTGCTCTTGCTCCCTGATTTCATCTTTGTTAGGTGAATGAATATGCTCATGAAATGGTGATGATGGAGGTGATGGTGATGTTGACTGTTGGGTAGCAGACCCCCGTGTAACGGTTTTGGGGCTCAAGCCCGTAATTTTGGATAAAGTATGGTAAGTTTCCGCAAAGTGCACGGAGCACGAATTGTAATGGGTTAAGTCCATGGGTAGTCCACCCTAAAATAATATAGATTAATCTAGAATGTGAAGCATCTAGGTTTAAAAGACAATTTTTGGATGTTAATGGTAAGGAAGATCTAAAGTGTATGGGTTTGTGAAAGCAAGAGTTCTCTGAGTCTGTAAGTCGAAGTCGAGGGTAGGGGTTAGAGTAGGCTCTGCAGCTGTGTGCACAGAGGCCTGGTTGAGTCCGCAGCTATGTGTGCTGACCCCTGCAGCTGTGTGCACAGGGTGGAAAGTGGATTGTACTGAATGAAAGATTAATAAAGATAAGTGTTTCTGAATTATTGCGTATCTGATCGCAGAGCTGAATGTTTATGTTTATGTTGTGATTTTATGAAGTATATTTACGATTTATGATTGCGTGCATGGGGTTTAAATGATAAATGTTTGCTTAAATAGAAACTTCTCTTCGCAGATCTTCGAAGGTCAGATGGTTGCGCGAAGGAATAGCAGAAGTGCATAGATCAGGTTTCGAATTCTCCAGACCTCATCAAGACATCCCTAGGGTGTGAAAACCTGGTTTCAACACCCTCCCCTACTGCCTCAGGTGAGACTTCAGTCCGCGCTTCACGGATTGTTGCCGAAAGGGCCTCTAGTACAGGATTTGTTTGGCAAAAACTCTTCCAAGCCTGGGTCAGGACCTAATAAGCAAACAAATGGTTCGGTTGCCGGGACCGAGATCTGCCTAAAGGGATGTCTAATGTCAAAACACCGGAACCCTATAAAAAAGAGATTGACGAGTGGTTGGATCATAAGCTTCATGAGTTCGTGGTGCAGGAAAACAAAACACCATAGATATCTAAAATGAGGTGGTTGGATTGCTACATATACACAGAAATCCACGAGATCTTCTTCACGTCCTTCTCGCTAGAATTGTATGAGTGGATCATGAGGCTAGCAAACAGCACAAGGAGGTGTAAGCTTGATCAACCAATAGTGTGGACTTCAGAGCTAGTGCGCAAGCTAGAGGCATCTGAAGATAAAATCACGCGAGTTGTAGATCATTGGTTGGATTGGATAATAGGAGGGTTTATCACTGAATTCACGATAGACACAACTATAAGCTACACCGAAGCCGAAAGGTGTTTTCTCAAAGTACCACAAGGTAAGTACATCAAATCATTGAATACCTGGATTAAAATGATGTTATGTGAAAAACGGGCTATGTGAATCCATTGATTTCTGAGGTAACGTGGAGCGGAAGAGGCTACCAAGGGATCGAAGGATTAGAGAACAGTCCCTTGATTTCAATTTTGTGGGAAAGCAAGGAGGAGCTTGTTGGGTTTTCTCCGAGAAGTGCAGTCCGATTAATCAAACAGCGCATTCCACAACTACTGCCCCCATCCACACCATCACCTTCTTCATCTCCACCCACCCCACCTCCACCACCTCCCGGGGTTGGAATGGTGAGTGTGACCAAATTGCCCATGTTTAGAGGCATAGGAAATGAGGAACTAGATCAGTTCTGGTTTGTGGTAAAGGTAGTATGGGAAGCCCAAGGAGTTATGGATGATAACATAAAAAAGGCCACCTTGTTGAGCACACTGCATGATTGCGCGTTGACATCATATATTAAACACTCTAGTGATCATCCAAATGTTGGAATAGTGGAGATCCAGGATGCATTGAACAAAGAGTTTAGTCGACCAAGATCAGAAACCCAGTCAATCATCGGATTTAAGGAAATTGCGATGCTTCCAGGTGAGACACAGTGGGATCTAGATTAGCACCTGAAAATTATGATCTGTGAAGCTAATATGACGTTGTGAGATGCGCAGCACCATGCCTGGTTTGTGGCATCGTTAACACCACACCTAAGGACAACACTGTCACAACAGAAGCTCTCAACCTAGGTAGAGGCATTGGAAATGGTGATGAGGTTGCACAAAACATCGATACAAGATCCAGGGTTGGGAGTCCAACAAATCCACGCACAACTACAAAACCTATGTTTAGAGATGCAGAGTTTGAAGAAGGATAGGGTGCCATGGCCAGAAGTGTGCGAAGAAGTGTGGTGTATAAAATGTAAGGGCCAGGGTCATGATAAGGATCATTGTCCTGTATTCGTGAGCTATTCGGCAGGAGGGGCACCAATGGCAGTGAGACTAGAGGTAGCAGTTGGTCTAAGTGCATCCGCCACTCTCTGGTGCATGATTTGTCAAGTAGGAGGAAAGCATGCAACGAACAACTGTCACTTATTGCAGAAATATACCCAGGCTCCATAGCAGCTATACTGTAATTTCTGTAGATCAGTGGGTCGTGACCAAGGATAATTTTAGGGGCGAATGTTTGCCCTTTGGCGAAATTAAGGGGTTTTAAATTTTTAGTGGGCGAATATTTTGTATCATAGTACATTTTTACAAATCACCTCAAATAGCCCACCTTATTTTAAGGGAGAGGGTAAAAAAGCTAAATTTAGCCCTTGAAATTAGGACTTACAACCTTCCATTCGCCCATTTTCAAGAATAGGTTTTATTTAAGTGAATCGATTCGCCCATTTTCAAGAATAGGTTTTATTTAAGTGAATCCTATGGGCCAAATACCATATTTATAAAAGAGGTATGGTAAATTGATAAAAATATAAATAAATGAGAGGTATGGTAAATAAATATAACATTTTTTATATTTACTCCATAAGTCACCTTATATATATGTAAGGGTGTAAACAAATAAAAATATAAGTAAAGTGGAGGTATGGTAAATAAATAAAACGTCTTTTTATACTTACTCAAAAGGTATGGTAAATAAATAAAAATATAAATAAACTAGACATATCGTAAATAAATAAAACCTCTTTTTATATTTAGTCCATAACCCTCATTCTATTTATGAAGCTCAAGCAAGAGGTTTTATTTAAGTGAATCCTATGGGCCAAATACCATATTTGTAAAAGAGGTATGGTAAATTAATAAAAATATAAATAAACTAGAGGTATGGTAAACAAATAAAACATTTTTTTATATTTACTCCATAAGTCACCTTATATTTACCAACACTCAAAAAATGGGTTATATTTAGGTGAAACCTATGGCCAAAATACTATGGGACAAATACCATGGACTAGATTGTTATTAATACCATGCAAAAACCATTATTAACCCTAATATTAGAATTAATAAAAATAAAAATGGCACATGGTATTGACCCATGGTATTCACCAAAATGGCACATGGTATTGACCCATGGTATTCACCAAAATGGCACATGGTATTGACCCATGGTATTCACCTGGAATGTAGCCTATTTAAATGGGGGAATTAAACCAGCATGTAGCCTGTGCTAAGATTCACTAGGACTTTACAAAGTTTTATTATTTAGTGAAAGACTCGCCAAGATCTTACAAGATTTTATAATTGAGTAAAATATTCGCCATGCCTGGTGAGAGATTCGCCAAAAAATTATATATACATATTATATTATTGATAACATCGCCTTCCATTTTTCCTATATACCATGGAGATTCGCCCATTTATTATATTTATAAATTTAGGGGGGGTTCTTAAAATTTTCCCTGGTCGTGACGAGTGAACATGTCGAAGTTATGAAATAATGATGGATAGAACTCCAGCCTATTGAGTACAGACAGAAACGCGAGGGCCCAATCCAGCTGCAGCGATAGTGTGGGGTGGCTTCCAAGGGCGTGATTGAGGACGAGAAGGGATGGGACCAAGATGAGGGCGCAAACAATTAATCTGCTACAACTGTGGAGGACCCAGGCACTACGCACACGACTGTACGAATCCAACCAAAATAAGTTGGACATACTGTGAAGAGTTTGATCATGAAATGGTAAATTGTTCGATGTTGATCACACAAATGTGTGAAAAAGGGGTGTTGCATCCCACCCCGACACAAAACGTCTAGATGATGAGATCTAAACCATGCGAAGAGGACCCCAATGTGAACATGATTCTTAGAAGCGGCGTGACCACCGAAGAAGATAAGGGGAAGAAGCCTGAAGAAGACACCTGGGTACGTAGGCTCCCTCAAAAGAATCTGAATATGACTTAAACCACACAAAAGAAACGTTTATGCAAGCGAAGAAGAGCTTCGCAGAGGTCTCTACTTCAGGTAGTAGGGATCAACCAGAGATGAATCTGGACCCTTCGCTACTAACTACCTTTTTAGAAACATGTATGGAACTGTTGCGTGATAATAAGGCAGTCAAAGGACTACAAGAATTGATCACTAGATGCGCAGGACCTGGGGAGCCGTGTGTAGTCCGAAAAATGGGGAAGCATACCCTACGCACCAAACGAGAAATGAGGTTGACAATGCAAGTTGGTGAATATGAGATGGACCAAGTAATCTTAGACTTGGGGTCGAATGCGAACATATTACCAAAGTAGACTTGGGAGCACATGGGCAGGCCCGTGCTTCAGTGGTCTCCCATTCAATTACGAATGGCGAACCAGCAAAATATCTTGTCCATGTGAAGATTAACAAGAGTAACAATGGATACTGATGGCGCAAGCACACAGACATATTTTGCAGTAATAGAAATTTTGGATGACAGTAAACATTACCCTGCGTTACTCGAAATAAACTGGGCAATGAATATGAATGGATTTATTAATCTAAAGAAGCGGAAGATGATTTTTGAGACAAAGTCCCTATGTGTGATCATGCCGTTTGACCCCACCGAAGGACAATGTTACACAGAGCCCGTGCGCGACGATGGGAGTGATGAAGAGATCGATTATATCTACAAACTAACTGCACGCAACCAGGATCGGTTACACCCTACTGTAGATGGAAGGACCTCGTGGAGGCTCGCAGAATCCTGCCTGTCAGAGGGCGATGAAGATGATGAGCAATGGCACAACCAGTTGAGGGACGTGACGATGCTAAATTGTGATATGATGATCAAATCCATGTGTTGCATAACCACCCAGGCGCAGGACCTACCAACATATGATGGAATAACAACGGTGGACAAATTCTTGCACCAGTATGAGAGTGCAGTACCAGAGAACCAGAGGTTTGATGCATTAAAATGGGTGTTGTGCGCAACTCTAGCGCGGTGGTGGGGAACACATGAAGGGAATTTTGAAAGTTGGAAGGACTGCAAAAGGATGATTCAGCTAAGATTTGGAAAGTTGGAACTACGAATAACCGAGAAATACGATGGACGCCATGACCTGTGCATGCACCTTGCAAAATGGACCAAAGCCTATGGAGAGAAGCCCCAGCCTGAATGGTTACACTTGTTTTATAATACCCTGGATGTCATCCCCAGAAACTGGTATGCTGAGATAGAGCTCCGACATGGTACAGGTGAATGGGATATTTTGCATGAAGGGTTTTTATTAACGTTCTTATTTGAGGACCAATGGATGGATACCGTTGACGATGCACTGCAATTTGTAAAAGCTATTATCTTCAAATTACCGCAAGAACCAGAGGAAATCGTTCAACCAGAATGGACGTATCAGCTAAGCCATGCCCTAGAATGTTACAACCTGCAAGTAGAGGATGATGATGATGATCCCCGAAACATAAACATTCCGGAAATAGAAGGGAGCCGTGAAGTTCGAGGATCAGTAATCGAGGATCCTGACATCACAGTGCCACTAAAAATGAAACAAGTAAACATTGGTACAGATGAGGAACAAAAATACATGACGCTGAGGGATTATTGGGATGATGCCATAGTGGATAAAGTCGTCGAGTTATTGTGCGAATATCAAGACTTATTCCCGACAAAACTGACAAAGTTGAAGGGGATTCTCGGTGACTTGGGAGTGATGAAGATAACTCTAAAGATGAACGCGAAGCCAATTAAGCAGCATCCCTACCATTTAAATCCGAAGTATAAGGAAAAAATCCGCGAAGAATTGGACAAGATGCTCACAACAGGAATTATTGAACCTGTCAAAGAATCTGACTAGGTGACTCCTATGATAGTACACGAGAAGAAACAGAGGGGTGAAATTTGAATCTGCATGGATCTCCAAAATTTGAATGATTCTTGTGTTCATGACCCGTTCCCAACCCCGTTCACAAATGAAGTCATGGAGAATGTTGGTGGACAGGAAGCTTATTCATTCACGGACGAGTTCTCAAGATATCACCAAATCAAGATCACGCCAAAAGATAGGAGAAAGACCACCTTCACAGTCGAATGGGGATCCTTTTAGTACATTGTGATGCCCTTCAGATTGAAGAATGCGCCAACGATATTCTCACGTGTAGTAGTGGTTGCATTCAAGGAATTCATTCATTAGTTCTTGGATGTTTATTTTGATGATTGGACTGTATTCGGGCTAGTCAAGAAACATGTGGCAAGCTTACGATTAATGTTGGATATGTGTTGATGACACCAGATTGCGATAAATGTTAAGAAGTGTACCTTTCTCGTTCCTTTAGGAAATTTGCTCAGCGATTTGGTCTGCAAATAGGGATTGATGGTGGACCCTACAAAAATTGTTGTCATCCTCAATCTGCAAGCACCGCGCAGTGTCAAACAACTCCGTACCATGTTGAGACACACTGGGTACTATCGGAAGTTTATTAAGGGCTACGCACAAATCACAGCACCAGTGGAACAGTTTTTAAAGAAAGACGCTACATATTGTTCGAATGAGGATTGTAAGAAGAGTTTGGAGATTCTAAAGGAAAAAATGGCCTCTGACCCCATTTTGGTTTTTTCCAAAATGGGACATTGAATTTCATGTACATGTGGATGCGTCGTGTATCGCACTGGGTGTTATACTCATGCAGGAAGGAGCGGAAGGCATCGATCACCTGATTGCGTTTGTGAGTTGGCAATTGTCTAAAGCAGAAAAGAACTACTCCACCACTGAGTGCAAGGGATTGGAGATGGTATATGCACTCCAAAAATACCGCCACTATCTACTTGGTGGAATTTTAAAATGTATACCAATCACTTCACATTAAAATACCTAGTGAACAAGCCTGTGTTGGGGGGTGTTGAAGCCCCGAAAATCGGGTCGACAACAAAGGGGATACCCACCCGGTCCGGACCTTGGTTGGCAACTCCTTATCCGTTTGGTATAGCGGGTCCGACTGGGGATAATGGGACCATTTTCCCAATCTAAGGGGTGTGTGTGTGTGTAGAGTTGGATGATGCTGATCTAGGAGTATTTAAAGCTAATTTAATTCAAACTTCTAAACTAACTCTATGCTATTGTAATCTAATGAGGAACAACACATCTAATCTACGCTAACCCGGGGTGTATTTCTTCTATTATGCAATCTAAAGAGATTTCGAACAATAACTGGTAATAAAGATCATTCAGCTATCATAAGAATAGAAATCAATTAAGATAAACCATTCTGCATAAAAAGTTAAGCAAAACAGTTGTGAACAGCATATCGCATAATAAGTTATTCATATATCAAACACAAATAAATGACTCCACCGTACAGAAGTGCCAAATGGTAACCCACACATTCATGCATTAACATATAAACAACTGAAAACTACATATCACTTTAAGAATATAAGCAGAAATTGGTCAAGAGATAAAAGTACCATTTATGACTAATCCTACCCATAAACTTCAAGCAACAACGATTTATCTCTACTTGTTCTAACATCTACTAAGAGTACAAAAGTGCAACATCAGTAGCAGATATTAAATGCAAACATTAATAAATCTCGATCCATCCATTCATCAAAACCTCCTCTGAGGGTGCAGAAGTGCATGTTCCGAGGACAAGTTTTTTGACAAATTTATGGACCCTTCTCTAAATGCATGAGAAGGGTTAAAATACTACTTCCTAATTCTAATAATAGTATTATTACAAAATTTAGGATGCGGTTTTCAAATGACCGTCCTTTTTCTAATCTAGTTAAAAGAAAAAACAACATTCTAAATAAGGCTACTTCTGAACTTGGTCCTTAAAGTTGCAAGTGTTCAGCATGGGCTTGAGGAGAGTCGGCTGACTGATTTTGGCGCTAAGCTGGGCTGCGAAAATAGCATCTACGAGAGCTGGCACTACTTTTTCGGCCGCGTTTGTGATGCATTTCACCGTCATCCATTGGCTGTGCGGCTTGACCAAGTACGTCCAGTAACATTCCCAACTCAACCTGGCTAATGCTTGGATTGCTCTCACCTTTGCCTGCGCTTTCTGCTTCCATTCTGCTTCCAGTTGTAACTTATTTGGTAGGTACCCCGGGGTGGTTTCTGCGATTAAATTGGCCCTGTGTAAATTCTCATTTACACAGTCGATAAGAATGCTTGCCTGTGTAGCCGTTGTCTCCGCTGCTCACTCCGCCTGCCTGATTTGATCGTCCCATTTATTAAAGAGCAATTCTTTATGATTTTCGTTTATCTCTGGTGCACCTGCTCTTTTCCCTTCATCATCATCCTGCCAAGTTAAGTATTCCGTCACCCTTTTGTCACTCTGATCATAGTCACTCCGCAAGTCTACCACTTGATTGGTGATTTTATTGCTCAGCTCGCAATAGTGACTCCACTGTGATATTTTACGTCCCAACTCTTCCTGTTGCTGTAGTAGTTGCTCATTTAAGCCAATAGATTCTGAAATAAATTATGCCAGCTTAGGCTCATCTTTATGCATTTCTTGTAAAGTCTGCAATTGTTTTCCTTTCTCGTCTAGACTTCTTTGATAGCCTATCTTCATCTGTTGAAAGTCTTCCTGCAGCTTCTCGAGCTGTTTGGAAGCTTCAATATTAGCATTGGCTTGTTGCAACTGTTGTTGTAGCAGCTGTATCTGATCTTCTTGTTCTTTCAATAGTTGTTGAACTTCCGATGCCTTATCAATAGTTGCAGAAGCATATGCTCCTGCGATCTGAGACAGCTTAGTGAGATTTTCAGTCGGGTTATTGTTGGGGTCTTTCTATAAGACATCCAAATGTTCAGCATCTTGTGACAGTGTATTTTCTAGTTTTCTTTTCTTCCTCTGTCTCCTTACAACTGCTTTTTGTTGGGGACTATAGAATACATCCAGTGGGGGAATTTCTTCTACATTAAGTAAAAGCTCAGAAGGTGGAGCGATAAGAATGTGCTCCGTTTCTGTGACACTGCTGACTATGGTCGGAACCACTTCTTACACTACCTGTGTATTGTTCACAGGTTTTTTCGGGGCTTGCCCTTCAAGATTGATCAATTCATTGAAGGTTTCCCATTCTTTGTCTAGTTCTGTTGTGACGAGTGGTGTTTCGATGACAGGAGGGGGGACATCTCTTGGAGGGGAGGCGATAACTTGTTGTTGAGACATTGCACTTGACTGAGCTGTATCTTTAGTTGTTTCTTTGTTTTTTCCTTGGTCGTATCCAGACTCTTTAGGATGCTCAGGCACTCTTTGCACAGCGTTGGATTTAGATCTGGAAGTGCTAGAGTTTTCACTGAGGCTAATGCTTGGAGTTGGTTCTCTAGCAGGCAGTCGCAGCTTCTCTAGAGGAATACTGGCTAGCCTTCTTTCCCTGTATAACATGAATCTTTGGAGGTCATCTGGAGACAACCTTGACCGAGCTTCCTGCAAAATTTATTGGAGCGAACTTCTACTCTGAAACAGATCATCAAACAAATCTTTCTTCTAGAGAACACTTTTATTTTGACGTTCGTTGTGAACTCTTGGGCAACATCATTTGGGTCAAATGGCCTTGCTGGGAATTTAAATAATTGAAGACACGTCACATTCTCCACTTCGGCAAAAGCATGTCCTACATCGAACAATGAGAAGGCCCCACAAGCTACAGGAAATTGAGGCCATATGGCCTTCTTCTTGTCCTTTAGGTCTTTGGTCAGGCCGCCTTCTGAACAGGTCTGGTAAGCAATTTCCCGAGCCAAAAGTTTATCAGGGATATATAGAGGTAGGACATGTGGAGGTACAGTGCTTCCAAAAACTCTAATGTAGGTAAACCATTCTTCCCCGAACCATCTCGCGATGGGGATGATGTCAATTTGTGCCTCGGGAGAGCACCTCGGGGGGTCTTCATCATACATTATTCTATACAAGGGAAAAATAAGCCCGTGGCAAATCTGGTAGAAGTGAGGGACGAACTGAGAATCCCATAACACCTTATGATAAACATGGATAGGCAATGGGTCCTGGGTAGTCCATTTCCAACCCATAATAGGGAATTTAGACACAAGACAAACAAAATCCATAACATATGCAGACAGATAAAAAGGAGGATAGATCCTTTGAGACGAGGATCTTTTAGACCGGTAATTGATAACAGCCGTGTATAGATTATCAAAAAGGATTTTGGCCCAATCTATAATATCAGCGTTTGTGGCAGCATCAATTAATGGTAGCCATTCAGACGAAAACTTATTGATATCCGGCATCCCAAATAACCTACAAAGCATGGCCGCAGCAAAACAATATGGAGAGGTGAGGGAACAAGTGTTGTACATACCGTTTTTGTCCTTTTTGAGCGGCTCCTCTTTTCTAGACCAATCTCTAGTGGTCTCTAATAGGTCTGGGTTCTCCGCCGCAAATTTCTTAACGAATTGTGCGTTATAGGTCGCCTGCGGTTCAGGAAGATGATACATAAGCTTCAAATCTTGCGCAACAAACGATCCGATGAGCCCGTGTCCTTGAACTTTGAATTGTCTGGTGTTCATGTCTGCATCATCAAGTATCCACTTGATCATATCCGTATATGGTATAATTTTGGGTCTTGCCGCTATCCTGTGAAGAAATGAACATGCTAGCTCTTCTAAGGACGCCTCAGAAGAGCGTTGTGAGCCCGCGACAACAGCAACCTTCATTATTCTAGGATTTTCCTCTTCTAGCAGCCTGTACATGCTTTCCCATGTTGATATCCCTACGTCTCTGTTACAGGCTGTGTCTGTATACAAAGGCGTCATCTCCTTCATCTTTTTCTTCGCTTCGGAGCTTTGAGCTTTATTTTTCTTTCCCATTTCGTCCTGCGTTTGTGTTTGAATTGTCTTAGCTCTTCGTTCCTGTAGATTACGAGTGAAATGGAAATGATGGATCCAGAAAGGTGATGGGAGAGTTTTAAATGCAACAGATGTATCAAATATGCCACCTTACGTGAAGTAAATCTCTACAAAGGCACGCGTCTTTAATTCATTTAATAACTGACAACTAATTCATTTACTATCATTAAAAACGCATGATTTCGAGTCAGATTATGGTAAGTGGCTTTTCTTTGAATGGCGTTCCTGAAGGATTCGCAATGAATTGATTTATGATTTGCTTACGTAGCCTCGCATATCGCGTGATCGCAAATCGCACCATCGCAAATCGCAAGGGTGCAATATCGCAGCGATCGCAACATCGCAGATCGCAGAAGTTTGATGTTTGCCAAATCTTGTCGGCTCATTTCTGCGATATGCGATCTTGCGATCGGCGTTATCGCAGATCGGTGAATCTTTAAGTATTTCTTTATGAGTATTACTTTGTTGCGACGCGATGTTATTCTTAACACGAGGATCTTGCGCATACCGATATTTAAAGAGAAATGGAGGTATTTCCCATATTTTTGCAACGCGACTTTAAAGATTTTCTCCTTATCATAGACTTAGGTTTAAAATATTCAAAAGAATTACCTAAGCCCATGATGGTAACCTTATTTTGAGGAAAGGAAACTCTTGTTTTTCCTAAAAAATTAACTAAGGGTCCCCATTCATTTAGTATTTTGGTCAACACTTAAATGAACAAATGGGGGGTGTTGTTGTCGGCCACAACAGAGGGGCGCATCTGTAGATGGTTGTTACTGTCCCAAGAGTATGATTTCGAGGTCATTGTAAAGCTAGGATGCCTAAACGCAGGCCCAGATCATCTGTCCTGAATTGAGAATGGTGAGGAGTCCACAAATTTAGAGGAAGGACTACCTGATGCCCAACTCTATGTAGTACACATCGTGGATGGTCACTTTGAAGACATAATCCACTTCTTAACCATAGGGACCGCGCCACAGGGATATTCAATTCAGCAGAAGAAAGAATTGGTGATACACGTGGTGGATTTCACTATTATCTTGGAACGCCTCTACAAAATGGGAAATGACGAAATATTACGAAGATATGTACCTGAATTCGAATGGGGATAGATCCTCACAGCAGCCCACGGAGGGGTTGTAGGAGGACATTACGTGGGATGGGCGATAGCGCAGAAGATTCTTCGCACTAGACTATGGTGTCCAACTCTACATCAAGATTCAAAAGCATACTGTCGGGCTTGTGACATGTGTCGGACTGGGAAACCATTGCGCAGGGATAAGATGCCGCTCAATCCATAGGTGATGCTGCAGCCATTCAAGAAATGGGTGATCAACTGTGGGGCCCATCACGACTCAGGGAAAGACGGGTGCATGATATATCATCAATGCGATGGAATACTTGACTCAATGGGTGGAAGCACAACCGGTTAAGGACTGCACGGCTGCTACAGCTGTGAACTTTTTGTTCGAGAATGTGTTGACACAATTTGGATGCCCGAAAATTCTAATGAGCAACTGCAGAACGCACTTCCTAAATGAACCTATCAGCACACTTACAAAGGAATTCCAGGTATATCATTAACAAAGTATGCCGTATCATCCACAAGCGAATGAGATAGTGGAAGTTTTCAACAAGATCTTAGAGACTGCGTTGAACAAGATCTGCAATGTGAAGCACAAAGATTGGGATTTGCACGTACCTACTATGCTATGGGCATACTGCACCACTTGCAATAAATTGACGGGTCAGACACCTTTCCGCTTAGTCTACCGCACAGAAGCTACCATGCGAAAGGAATACATTGTACCTAGTTTGTGAATCACAACAATAACGGGCATGGAAGACTATGGAGCATTGGAAGAAAGGCTCGCACAACTGGAAGAACTAGAGGAGGAATGGTTTCTGCGGGATTCCATCAGCAAGTACAAAAGCAGCACGAAAAGGCTTGGCATGATCGCCATATCAAGTTGTGCACATTCAAAGAAAATGATTTAGTATTACTATATGACAACAAGTTTGAGAAATTCCCTGGCAAGCTCTGGATGCATTGGTTAGGACCATATGTCGTCAAAGAAGTCACAGATGGAGGCGCGGTCCAGCTCAGCAAGCTTAATGGAGAGCCCTTCCCTGGAAGAGTAAATGGTAGTTGCCTAAAGCTCTACATGGGCGGGCCGACCGCCTGACTAATCGACCAAAGTATAGTCTCACTGCTCTGACTAGTTGAAAGAGAGCATGGGACGATAAAGCAGTCTATGAGGGAGCTGCGTGATAACAGGGATGCGCGTAGAATTGATATGTCACAAGGGTCGCAGTTGCACAGAAGGGGATGCGACCGTTGCTGCCAATGTTCATGATAAGATGTTCGAGTTACGGTGAAAAGGAGCGAGAAGTGGGCCATTAAGTTATGGAGTACGAGAAATCTACAGTCAATCTAGCATTAATGGGCCAGATTAGGAGGGAACAGCTAAATTTGAATTTCGACAAGTCTATAAATCACAGTGGGGCACTTCCCGCACAAATTGTAGTATCTGGAGGTTAGATATGGAACCCATGAACGTTGATGGTGGAAGACTGAGCCGGGTGTTTCCAAAAGGGATGCAGGACTTTTTGAACAGTGCAAGGTCGAAAGTTGGGGGCACCATGCTGCACTCAACACCAACAGTGGGAGATGTACTGGAAATTTTTAGCCAAGTAGTAGGACCAGTCCAGATGCCCCTCCATCAACTAAGGATTGGAAATCTATCTACGAAAGCTACGGGAAAGATAACGGATTATGAGACAAATGACGAAATTCTACTTACAAGTTCATCTCTAACAAGCCTTGAAGATTGGGATCTCGCGGACAGCAACATCTTTCTTGCAAAATTGCAACACAAGGTGCAGCAGATATTGAGTATATGGGACCAGAAAGTGCAAACTTGTTATATCTACACGAAGAGTTTATGGCTCTGGCATCTCAGCTAGAGCTAAAATCCTAGGAGGATCCACTTTGTGTTAACCGAGCAGAGCAGAATGAGCATCATCGGTTCAGTGAACTAGTAGGGGCAATGGAGTAGGAGCTTGAAGAAGCGTGCAAGAAGCAAGGATGGAACTGTTATCACCCCAAGAAACTCTCCTAGGTTGTATCTTAGAGATGCTTGGGAAGATTACAAACACAACAAAATTGTTGGAAAATGGTGGATGAATGGAAGGAATGATGCATATTCAAGCCAGATAACCACTTCTACTATGCTTAACCCCCAACATGGGTGAACACCCCCAGACTACAAGGCTTTAGACCACCAATTACTCACAATTTAAGGAATAGGTGAACATGGAGAATACTGACCACACCAGCAGATGCGCAAGACCATGTGATGGTCGGCTGCAACCAGTAGAAAGGTCTGTAAATCTATTTCCTAATGCACATACAGGATGACAGCTCTCTGGCACCAAGAAAATAGAAACCTGCATACACCTTCAATAATACATACTAGATTCTAACACAGAGGTGGGATGACAGCCCCTCTAATGCTAAACATCAAGAGCACATGAAAAATGCATAACAGGCACAGCCTGGAACAAAGAAGAAGTGGAAAGTGAGAAATTAACAGCAAAAGAAGCTTGCATTAGCTGAAAATGAAGACCAGATGCTACAGGTATCACAGTAGTTATAGTCTCCAGAAGTTGAACTTTACATCAAAACAATATCCATCAACCTTGATTACATCTATTTTCTAGGTATATATAGAGTTTGTTTACAAAGATATTCTACTATGCTATGTGTGGAGGGGTCATAATGGACCACCAACCACCTTAACTCTCTGATGGAGTCTCTGCTATGATCTGACTTTGTCTGCGCATGAATTCAACTTTCTCTGATGTTCTGCAATCCTTCTCGGGCAGGTGGAGTGTTGTATGAGTGAAACTCCATAACTGGTAAATGCCTTTGACTTCTCAAAGTCGTCCTTTTTCTTCTTGGCCATCCCCTTCCTTAAATACAGTTGTTGAGGATTAAAGAATAGCTGAGGGTAGTATAGACAGTATGGTGGGGGCAGACTGAATGGAGGAATGAAGCTCAGCCATCGGATCACACAGATCAATGGTGAAGATAGATTGATGAGGAGTATCGGGAGGTAACATAAATGGGCGAACATGGGTCGTTGGATCGTAGTCGTGCAGATCTGACGGTGATCGGGGGTCAAAAGAACGCAGGGTTTAACGAGCGAGGGAGGGTGGTTTTACTGGCAGGAGGTATTCCCCGCACCACCTACGAAGCTGCGGCGGTTTCCATATAAACCCGCCTGATGCAATAGAACTGTGTCACATGGCTTCCGCGACGAGCGGGAAACCACTTTCCCTGCGCGTTAACGAGCAGGCAGCTCGTGTGAGTAGGGGCTTGCGACTATTGTCCGATCACGCGACAGACGGTCGGATGGCGAGGAACGTGCATGAGGTTTAATGTGTGGGAAAAAACAACGGAGACCGCTAGATCGGGTGATGTGCGATCGACGATGGGGATTTAATAGTGAGGAATAGTGGGGTAGGTGCGCGACCATGTTACCATGGTCATATGACCATTCGAACTCGGCGCCCAGGGCTAAAGAAATATGGGTAATGCGGAGTTTAGAAAAATAAAACAGAGGCAGCGGGGTAAAAGAAACTAAGCAGGAAAATAGGGAAAGGTGAGGAATGAAGAGGTTTTAGGAAAAAACATAGATGCGGAGGGCTAAGAGAAAATGAGGAAGCTGAAGGAGGAGGGAAGAAAAGACTGCTATGAGCTGCCTTTTAGCATAATACAACACGGCCAAGCTGTCTTTGACCCTCAAATGTCGAAATTTGTAGCAGAGCTAACACTGGCTCCTTCTGGGGATGAGATCCTCCCTGTGAGGGGTCTCAAGAACTACAGACCAATGCCTTCATACAAAACCCAGCTTTAAAACATTACCTAGTATCCATTGGGCATGGAGTCAAACTAAGTCTCCACTAAAACCTGAAAAAGAAAATGCTTACAATCATTAAGGCCTAAGGACCTAAATCTTCAAAAATTGGCCAGCTGTTGGGCCATCAAAACTGTTTCTCCTTCTCTTGGCCCCTTCATCATAGAGCTACAAAACATGATTTATTTGATCCTCTACCTCAAAGAGTTTAGGAATTTTGACCTTGTTTGGTAGATATGGATCAAATTTCATCCCCTTTCTGTATACTATCCTCCTTGGATGTTCTTCATGGGAGCTTTTGTACCCCTGCTGAATAACCATGGTTACTGTGTACTTGTCTTTGTCATCTGTGGCCTGCAAAATTAATATGAACGGTGAACCAATGTATTCTTCTGCAGAGGACACAAAGACAACATCTGCTTCTGCATCTTGCTTAGAACAGTCCTCATCCAAGGAGGAGTCCCAAAACTATGCACCCTCTTCCTCTGTCACCTGACAAACTACCTTTTCAATCTGTGTGGAGGTCATCTGAGCAGGCATTAGAATATCAAGACTGAGATGATCAGTATCAGCCTTGGGCTTTGAATTATGGCCTGCCTCAGTTCAGGGGGAAACTTTGAGGGATTGTCATTTGAGCAGACATAGGGACAAAGGATGATGGGGAGCTTTCCTCTCCCTTATTGATAATTGGCTGGGGATGATAGCAGGCTGGGGAATTTGCAGATCTACACAACCATGTGAAGATGAGCTGGCTTCGGGCACAGATTCTTGGAGGATGGTGGGACCTGCTGCTGGTTGCTGCTGCTAATAAGCTTGTTGTTCTGCAGGTACAACAAATTGACAAGAAGTGCCTCTGGATCATGCTTCTTCATAAGCATCCCTTGTCAAGAAAGGGGCACTGCCCTTATCTTCCAAACCATGGGCCTCCTCCTCTTCTTCATATTGCTCTTCTTCCATGACTATATTCTGAAAAAGGGTCTTCACCCTTTGGTCTTCGTTTGTATCTCTGCTTCTTAGCAAAATCTGCAACTGCTCCTGTGTTCCTCTATGTGGATTTGGCTTTGAAAGAGTAAAGGAACAAGGAGCTCCCGCTTCCTCAGAATACTGCTTAGCATTTAGTTTGGAAACTTCAGAGGCTAATAACTCTATCATCCTGACTAATTCATCGATCTCAAGCTTTGAGGATGATGAGGATTCACCTCCCTGTCTTCTCCTTTCAGCTTCACCTTCGAGTCTCTCTGCAGCAATGATGTTTGCTTCTACCTCAAAGGCTGCATTTTGCATATCAGCCAAATAAGCACAACTTCTTTCTCTTAACAGAAGGCAGAACTGAGAATCAAAGGTGTTGGCATAAGTAATCATAGCAGAAGTAGGGGTGGGCTTCACTTCAGCTGGCTTTCTGTTGTACATATGATTGAATCTGATGTTGAAATCAGATAGCATCTCACCATCTTCTCTCTGCAAGTTCCCAAATTCAGTATGATAATAGATTAGATCTTTATTATCCCCCCAGTGCTTTAAAAACACATCATCTAAGGCCTCAATGTCTGCAATAGACCTAGGGGGTAATTCTCTAAACCATTTTCTAGCTTCCCCATCTAGGCTTTGGACAAAAACCCTCATCCACACATCCTATTCATTGATATCCAGGTTATCAGCATAGCTATAAAAGGCCTCAAGGTGCTCTTCAACTGTTACTCCTTCTGTACCAGTAAACTTGGGCATATATTCTTGATAATCTCCTGCAGGCATGGCATTCAAAGGGACAGGCAAGACCAAGGGTCCATACCTAGAAGCAATGATTCTTTCTATCTTCGTAAGAGCTTGCTAACCTGCCATGACTGGGGTATATGAAAGGATACTGGTAGACTGAGTGGTATGAATCAATGAAAAGAATGATAGAGACAAAGGAATATGATGGACAACATGGATGCTTCCCTGAACTGAGGTCTGAAAGGGAAATGAATGACTAAGGAGCTTTATGAATCTCTGAAGGTGAATTTCACTAGCAGAGATACATGGAATTTCTAAGGCTTACCTGGTCCTGATGCTCCTTTCTGTGATACTTTCTTCTGCTTAATGATCTTCTTAGGATCAGGCACTGGTTCAACTGGTGATTTTTGAAGATTTCTCCGAGCATTCCTAACAAATTGAGCCAGGACTGCGATGTGGAGTCGCCAAAGGTTGGTCTTCCTCCAGTGGAGTTGCCAAATAGATGATTACAACCAGAAATGTGCCTAGACCTTGTCTATCATAGAAATCTGGAACTGTGTCATTCTCCCATTGAAGCTGAGCTTCAATCTCCTCTCCCCGACAACAGCGCCAATTAATGTTATCACCCCAAGAAACTCTCCTAGGTTTTATCTCAGAGATGCTCGGGAAGATTACAAACTCAACAAAATTGTTGGAAAATGGTGGATGAATGGAAGGAATGATGCATATTCAAGCCAGATAACCACTTCTACTATGCTTAACCCTAAACATGGGTGAACACCCCCAAACTACAAGGTTTTAGACCACCAATTACTCACAGTTTAAGGAATAGGTGAACATGGAGAATACTGACCACACCAGCAGATGCACAAGACCATGTGATGGGCGGCTTCAACCAGTAGAAAGGTCTGTAAATCTATTTCCTAATGCACAGACAGGATGACAGCTCTCTGGCACCAAGAAAATAGAGACTTGCATACACCTTCAATAATACATACTAGATTCTAACACAGAGGTGGGATTACAACCCCTCTAATGCTAAACATCAAGAGCACATGAAAAATGCATAACAGGCACAGCCTGGAACAAAGAAAAAGTGGAAAGTGAGCAATTAACAGTGAAATAAGCTTGCATTAGCTGAAAATGAAGACCGGACACTGCAGGTATCACAGTAGTTACAATCTACAGAAGTTGAACTTTACATCAAAACAATATCCATCAACCTTGATTACATCTATTTTCTGGGTATATATAGAGGTTTTTTACAAAGATATTCTTTTGTGTTATGCGTGGAGGGGTCATAATGGACCACCAACCACCTTAACTCTCTGATGGAGTCTTTGCTACGATCTGACTTTGTCTGCACATGAATTCGACTTTCTCTGATGTTCTGCAGTCCTTCTCGAGCAGGTGGAGTGTTGTATGAGTGAAACTCCATAACTGGTAAATGCCTTTGATTGCTCGAGGCCGTCCTTTTTCTTCTTGGCCATCCCCTTCCTTAAATACAGTTGTTGAGGATTAAAGAACAGCCGAGGGTAGTACAAACAATATGGTGGGGGCAGACTGAACGAAGGAATGAAGCTCAGCCGTCGGATCACACGGATCAACGGTGGAGATCGTTTGATGAGGGGTATCGGGAGGTAATGTAGACAAGCGAACGTGGGTCATCGGATCGCAGTCGTACAAATACGACGGTGATCAGGGGTCAAAAGAACGCGGGGTTTAACAAGCGAGGGAGGGTGGTTTTGCTGGCGGGCGGTATTCCCCGCACCGCCTATGGAGCTGCGGCGGTTTCCGTATAAACCGGAGCGATGCAATAGAACTACGACACGTGGCTTCCGCGACAAGTGGGAAACCACTTTCCCCACGCGTTAACGAGCAGGAATCTCGCGTGAGTGGGGGCTTGTGACTACTGTCCGATTGCGCGATGGATGGTTGAATGGCGAGGAACATGCATGAGGTTTAGCATGCAGGAAAAAACAACGGAGACCGCTAGATCGAGTGATGTGCGATTGACGGTGGGGATTTAATGATGAGGAATAGTGGGGTAGGCGCACGGCCATGTTACCGTGATCATATGACCGTTCAAACTCGGCGCCCGAGCTAAAGAAATATGGGTAATGCAGAGTTTAGAAAAATAAAATAGAGGCAGCGGGGTAAAAGAAACTAAGCAGGGAAATAGGGAAAGGCGAGGAATGAAGAGGTTTTAGGAGAAAAACAGAGATACGGAGAGCTAAGAGAAAATGAGGAAGCTGAAGGAGGAGGGAAGAAAAGACTGTTGTGAGCTCCCTTTTAGCGTAATACAACAGGTCCAAGCTGTCTTTGACCCTCAAATGTCGAAATTTGTAGTAGAGCTAACAGGAACGACGAGGTGCAATATGTCACTCACAGGGATGGTGAACCACAAAGCCTTGGCAGCGTGTCTAATCGCACTAACAAGTGACTCGGGACAAGTCATGATGATTGTGTTGGGGGCCTGTTGGGTAGCGGATCCCCGTGTAACGATTTTGGGGCTCAAGCCCATAATTTTGGGTAAAAGTATGGTAAAGGTTCCGTGAAGTGCACCGAACGTGAATTGTAATGGGCTAAGTCCATGGGTAGTCCGCCCTAAAATAATATAGATTAATTTAGAATGTGTCGGCTTGCCCATGGTCTGTAGACCATGGGAATGTATAAATAGAGCAAGGATCTAGGTTTAAAAGATAGTTTTTGGATGTTAATGGTAAGGAAGATCTAAAGTGTATGGGTTTGTGAAAGCGAGAGTGATCTGAGTATGTAAGTTGGATTCAAGGGTAGGGGTTAGAGTAGGCTCTGCAGCTGTGTGCGCAGAGACCTGGTTGAGTCCGCATCTGTGTGTGCCGACACCTGCAGCTGTGTGCATAGGGTGGAAAGTGGATTGTATTGAACAAAAGATTAATAAAGATAAGTTTTTTTGAATTCTTGTGTATATGACTGCAGAGCTGAATGTTTATGTTTATGTTGTGATTTTATGAAGTATATTTACAATTTATGACTGCGCACACGGGGTTTAAATGATAAATGTTTGCTTAAAGACCTTAAAGAATAAATCGGATCTATATTAACAATAATCAGGTTAAAGATCTAAGAAAATTCCCTTCGCGGATCTTTGCAAAGGTCAGACGGCTACGCGAAGGAATAGCAGAAGCGGGTAGATCGGGTTACGAATTCTGCAGACCTCATCAAGACATCCCTAGGGTGTGGAAACCTGGTTCCAGCACCCTCCCCTACTGCCTCGAGTGAGAATTCAGCCCGTGCTTCGCAAATTGTTGTCAAAAGGGCCGATAGTACGGGATTTGTTTGGCAAAAACTCTTCCAAACTTGGGTCAGGGCCCAATAATCCAACACTAACTAATCAGACGAGGATGAATGATCTATGGGCTGAGATGGAGGAATGGAGGTGGAAGGATGAGATGATGAAGGGATACTTTGAACATTCTGAGTAGATGAATGAGTGAATATGGGATTAGCTATGAAGGTACTCCATGCAATGTTGAGTTCCTTGAGATGATAAAGGACTATGATTTTAATGAGGGAATGATGAAAGAGACTCTTCATTTGATATTTATACTCCCTTTTCTAGGCAATGTAGGCCATCTTCTCAACACTCCGGAAAAGATAGTAGGGTATATTGAGCATTTTTACCCTAGTGAAATGCATTAAAAGTTGGATGTGATAGGAATAGAGCCTAGAAAATCTACCTTCACATGAAAAATATTTCATGATAATCTTCATCATTGGGGCATATCTATCAAGGAGGTGTGAAAAAGGAAAATAGCTCCTTCTTTCATTTTAGTACCTTGGTTTCATGTAAGGCTCATAATAATGTCTCTCAAAATCACCTTGTTTAAACCATTTCTTCCCAACATCTGGGATTCTGGTGGTAGCTAATATAATGGTAGTAGATAAAGTAAAAGTGATACCTGCTAGAGTGACTTGGTTGTCTTGGAGTTTAGATATGAAGAGCTTAGTCAACTCAGGATGGTGTTGGACTTCTTGAACTTACTCACAGAAATCATAATAGCCTCGCCATTTGAAAGACATCACACCCATAGGAGATGCCAAGAGTTCCTTGAGATCTATACATGTATCTTGCCTCCTTTGTGTGTTTTCTTGACCTCTATCTCTTCTTTATTTGTTTCCTCTTCCTCACTGTGTGGTTTTTATTCCTCATCTGCCATGGTGTTTAATATCAAACCCTAGGGAGGTATAAGGTAGTGGGAATGTAGTTTTTTTGGGAATAGGAAATGGGGAAGGGTAAATACAAAGGAGATGGGTTAAGGGATATATGTAATGGAGGAGGATATAGGGTACTAGTATGATAGATTTTGAGATGGGGGAAATTGTTTGCAATGTAGGGGTTTTGGGAGCCTAGGTAGTTGTGCACCTAGGACTTAGGGTTTTGGGACAAAGGTTTAAAGGGTATTTGGGATAAAAGGTTTAGGGAAAGGGAATAAAGGTGTAGGGGAGTGTATAAAAGGAATTGATAGTGCAAGGGTAGTTTTGGGGGAGATCTAGGGTTTAGATATAGGATGAACACCAAACTTCAATTAAACTTTTAAAACACTTTGAAAGTGACTTAAGGAGGAAGAAACACACTATCCTTAGTTATTACTTACTTGTTTGGAGGTCAAATTCCCTTTGGGGGAGCTGAGGAGGTGACTGTAGCCTTTTTTGGACAAACACGCAGCACCAATGGGGAGTGCGCAACGCCTCAGGCAAGTGCGCAATGCCTTAAGGGAACGCACAATGCCTTAAGGAAATGTACAGCGCCAGAAGAGAACACGCAACGCTTGCTCTGTTCTGCCGATTTTCGCCCAGAATTGTGAAAAGGGTCTCTTGGGGTTTGCTCAATCAGTGGTAGGAGGAAAATGAAGCTGAGTTTGAAGCTAAGAAGTCCTTTATAGCTGAGTGAATTTGATCTTTTAACTTTAAAACCCACTTTCTAATGTTTTATTTCACCTTTTTGACATCTTTGCTAATTTCCTTTCTGACTTTTTCCTTTGCAGGTGGATGATGCTGGAGTTTTGGCAATCTTTACTCTTGAATTTTGCTTGGATGAAGTTGGCACATAGAGTTTGAGTGAACAGCTTAGGAATAGTAACTTATTACATATAATGGACATAAAATTACATAAATAAATAAAAATATTACATCTCTCTTTTTGAAATAAAATTACAATCTTGAAACAAAACTCATACTTTGGAATGAAAATTAGAGCTCGAGCAACCATAGTTACATGTTTGCAAATCCTCTTTGAATGGAAAAGGGATATTATTTCTTTCACTCTCATGCTTTTGTTGGCTTTATGCAGTGAATGGTGTTTTATTGGACCTTGGAGGAATGAAACCTAGTGACCTAATGGGATCTTGAATAACCAGACTTCATGTAGACTTGACTGACCCAAGACATGATGAAATGAGCTTTTATAATGAATGTATGCTTAGTAAGACACAAGAAGGTGGGCCAACAAATATTGATTTTTTGAGGGAGAGTGGGATTTTGACTTGAGCTACCATCAGTGAGTAAATTTTTGCATGAGGACCTAGGTGGAATGATAAAAATTTCAACATGGGACACTAATATGATATGAAAGAGGAGTTTTGATCATTGATGGCAGTATGCAAATACTGACTCTAACAATACTCATGCACTTCATGGTCATCTCCTGGGCCTCCGTCTCATGTAGCCTAGACGAGATGTCGTTTGGGACAACACACAACAATGTGAGCCACACCACAAACCCAATCTAGATTCCACATGATTTGTGTTTCCATTACTCAGGTATTTGTTCTCCTTCAGTTCTACCATTGAATTTTTTTTCTTCTTTTTGTCATACTCATGTGCCTCTCTCACACTCACTAGGTCAAATAAACCATTGGCAATAAATGCATCCCTCTAAAGCCAACACTTGGCTCTGATATATTCACTAGATTCAAGTAGCCAAGCCAAAAATAAACCTTTGGCTTTAATACCATGTTAAAATTACTATAGAGAAAAACAAATATACTGAGAGAAATATTAAAGCAAACAACACTAAATCTCAAAACATAAACACAATTTTTTATTTTAAGAAGAGTCTTTTCGGTAGAAATCACATAGGAGAAAATTTTTCCGACGCGTTTTGAACTAGCTAGTGTGGTTCATCATCAGGACCAAAAAAACCCAATACCGGTAAAAACCAACTACCAAAATTATATTAGTGTCTTTGGTCAAAAATCGTTTAAGCTAGCCAAGTGTGTATGCATCACTCACCTCATCTAGCCCATTGCAATGAAGTTTTTCTGAGCCTTTTAAAGGCTTCAATACATGCATTCCATAGGCACAAGACCTCGGGCAACCAAAACCATATGCTCAAAACCACAAATATAGATTGAGTAACTTTTTTCACCGAGTCAAGTTTTACCTAACACTCTACCACCCCTTTCCTTCTTGCTCACCTATGTATGCCACTACACCTCAAACTGGTCTAAACATGGTTGTTAGGGTCATCGATGGAACCACAATAAGCCCCATATTATGGCCCCAATAAGGTGTAAATTCCTTCATTGCCCTCTTTCATGAGCTCACACCTCTAGAAGTCATAGATGAGATCAACATTGTTGAGGTTAAAGCCTGGATGGAGAGGAGCTACATTCATGATGATGATGTAGAAGAAAACATGGGGCATTGGGTCCTAGGAATAGATAACACTCGCAACATAAATACTAGATACATACAAATAATGAACATCTACTGGAAAATAAAGACAATAATGAGGAAAGTGCTTACGAAGAGAAGTGAACCACAACATGAAATTTTACTTTGTTTTAATGTCCTTAAGCTGTAGGCCAAAAAGTTAGACCACAAGGTTTCCGTGCTAAGAAAATTTATTGGTTGAGAGTTTACCGCCTCAAAAAAAGAGATAAGCCTAAAGCCATTTTAGTTGACTATCCCTTAACTTAGCAAACACATGTTCTTGTTTTTTTTGTCGTGTTTCTAAATAACATTCCTACTTTATATTAAATACATAATCTTGAGCCATCTAAAACATCATCAAATAATAATAAACTTTTTTTATATTATTGTTTTATTGCCAAATATATATTCATCTAAATAAAAGACATGTTTTTGCAATTAATCTCAATTCTCTGGTAATAAATCAACCATAACTATTATATCTGAAATTTACTTAATTTACTACAAAATTCAAATTTATTTTTAAAAATAATATAAAACAAAACTATTACAATAAAAAGCACCATAAGCAAATGAATATAATAGACTAACGAATAATAATATTTAATATATAAAAGTAATCTTCCACTGAATGGGACATGTCTACTTAGATCAACATCAAGTAATATGTTGAATATGATTTACGCTATTGTATGTGGACAGACACAACTTGCACATGAAAAGGCGAAATGTAAATGAACTTGTTTTGAGAAATCTATGGCTCATGAATGCTCGCTTTATAATTGTTCTCTAAGTATATTAGTTGTCGAAAACATGTAGAAAGAAAATTACTATTGGTTGGACTCTTCTTTATAATTACAAGCTCTTTATTTGTATATTCCTATAGTTAAATATCATTGGCAGACATCACAAAACGCTTACTTTTGGCAAATGTGAAATATTAAAGGGCACGCGTGGCCATCATATATTGGAAAGGTGTAGTTGTATAAACTAGGTAAGAAATTGAGTGGTTGGATTTAGTTTGAGTTAAGAAGTTGAGGATTAAATAAATATTTTAAAAAAAAAAATTATAATTAAATATATATATATATATATGGGTTAATAGTTTAATTATAAATTAATAATAATTTAGGTAATAATTAAGTTTATAGGAACTAGAATAGATGGTGAAAAAGTTGATGGTTTGATATATAGGTTAGGCATGCTAGCTATCTCAAAATTCACATAACCTAGCAAAACAAATAAAAAATAATGTAATATTTTTTTTTTTTCCCATAGAAAAAGTCGTAATTTCTATTAGATAAAAGAAATTACATTCTGTAGATGCCAAGGCATATGCATGATGAGGTTGATCGCCTCCACCGGATAGTAGCAAAAAGTTTTGTCTACAACCCTGTACAGATAATGTTAACAGTTTTCCTCCACGCAGGGAGTTCAGTTCTCAGATGTGTCATTTACCAAAATTTATACATAAGTAACAAAGTGTGCTCCACGCAGGGAGACATGCTATTTGTATAGGAAAAACACAAAAAAAAACATCTGCAGTTCATCCAAATAAAAGAGATATGTCTGATGGTTCTGTAATGAGTTCAAAATATTTCCAATAGTTAACAACAACTGTTGTCTTCTAGCTTTGTATGGTTCCAGTGTGCCAAAAAAGTATCAAAAAATACAATATGTAGATAGTTCTATAACATATAAAGAAAAACATCCTCATGACTATATCCTCCGGAGAGAGCGCGGATCGACAAAAGGTCTGTGATAGTGTTGATGGAAGAGTCCATCCAACTCTTCCTGTATCAGCCAGTCTTCTTCTTGCCTTTGCGCTGCATGTTTTGATAAGAGGTCCGCCCTTGAGTTGCGCTCCATGTAAATATGTTGACAAGCAAAATGTTCAAATAAATCTATGAGCCTGTGTGTCTCATCCAGAATGTGACTCAACGAAAAAGCAGAGCAGTGTGAAGTTCTATTTATCCAATTGCAGACAAGTTTTGAATCTCCAAACAGTTGTAGCTTTGTGCAACCTTTCTCAAGAGCAAAATGTATAAGATGTTTGGCAGTGGACAGTTCAGCATAGTTATTTGTGCCCCTTCCCAGGTGCATCTGTATATGGTAATAATGGCCCTCCCTAAGGTAGAGGAGGGCTCCTCCTCCGCAGCCTTCAGCTTGGGCCGAGCCATCAAAATAGGCCCATGGGGAGGATTTGTCAATGTGCTCAGGGAGGATGGTTCTAGGGGGAGGCTGAGAGAGGTCTTCCGGGAGTAATTCATAATCGGCAAGGATCTGGGATATGATGTTTGGCTAGATGGGGTCTCTATGGTAAAAAATAGCTCGATTCCTGGCCGTCCAGATAGCCTAGCACATGAGGAGAGGTAGGTTCCTTTCTCTACCTTTGTGTTTCTCTAGCCAATACAGCTAGGCTTATGATATGTTCTGTCCTTGCCATTTATTAAAGGATGGGGAGGATGAGGTTATGAGGGACCATTGAGCAGAGACAATAGGGCAGGTTAGGAAAAGATGATCGGTGTCTTCCTCATTGCATCTGCATAGATGACACCAGAAGGGTCCATGGAATGATCGTCTCATTAAGTTTGTGCCTGTGGGAATTTTGTTGAACAGTATGGTCCACATGAGCATACGCGTTCTGGGGGCCGCTTTGAGTTTCCATAGCGCTTTCCACCAAGGCTGGACATTTTCAGGCTGGGCAGTTTGTATGAGCTTTAAGTAGCCTTCCTTGGGGGTATAAGTTCCATTTTTAGCGAGTGCCCATACAATCTCATCTTCTCCTTCTGTTATCCTTATGTGAGCTTGTGTGAGGGCTTCAATGTACGTCTCCCAGTCATGCCGCCACTGTCCCAGAATGTGGAGATCGTGTGCTGACTTCCAGGCTTGCTGGAAAGGTGTGGTGTTTACATGGTCAACTATGTGGGCTATGTGGGAGACGCCCAGATCCTGGAGATAGGCAATTAGTGGTGCAGGAAGGCGATGGGCGTTGCCGCACCCGATCCAGGGATCCGTTCCTAAGCGTACAGCTTGTCCCTGATGTATCCTCCATGTTAGACCTTCCCGGATAAGTGGGAGGGAATTGAGGACAGCTTTCCATATATTGGAGTGCCTTCCGCTCCCTCTGTGTTCCCTACGGATCTAGCTGGATATGTTTTCCGGGGTGATGTATTTTTCATATACCACTTTTGTCCAGAGGCTTTGAGTGGTGATGAGCTGCCATCCTAACTTTGCTGCCAAAGCTTTTGCAAAAACCTCCAATCTTTTTATTCCCCATCCTCCCCATTTCTTTGGTCTAGCTATAGTATCCCATTTAACCCATGCAAAGAGGCTTCCCTGTTTATTCCCTTTCCATAAGAATCTGCAGCAGATCTTTTGTAGTCTGTCAAGGATCCCTCTTGGAATCCAGGCCAATGACATCCAGTAAACAGGGGTTGCTTCCAGAACTGCTTTTATGAGGGTGAGTCTTCCAGCCCTGGTGAGGTATCTGTTGTACCAGATATTTAATCTCTTTTCCACCTTTGCAATAATCCAAGTCCAGTCAGCAATCTTGTATCCTCCATGTTTTATTCGGAATCCTAGATATTTCAGCCCTTCCTCCATCTGGTGTGGTGGGAAGGGGAACCGGTGTCGGATGTAAAAAACCTCATGTTGCGTGCAGCCTATCTCTGTGAGGGAGGATTTGTGAATATTTATGATCATACCTGTAGCCTTCTAAAAGAGGTTGAAAACATACTGCAAGGACGAAGAGTCGGCCAAGCTGCCATTTAAGAAAATGAGCACATCATCTACAAACAGTAGGTGAGTGAGAGAGCAATTTTCCGTGATCTTTATACTAGTGATCCTGCCTCTCCTGTGTTTTGTCCCTATCAATCGACTTAGACCTTCCATGATGAGCAGGAAAAGTAGAGGAGATAAGGGGCATCCCTGCCTGAGACCTTTTTTTGCTGTAAAGAAGGGCGTGGGGGAGCCATTTAGAAGGATGCTATATGGCACTTCAGTTATACAGCTCATTATCCTTTTGATGTACAAGTAGGGAAACCCCAGGTGTGTAAGAAGCATTAGAATGTAGAGCAGGCTTGCCCTATCGAAAGCTTTGGAGAGATCCACCTTTAATATCATTCCCTTCAGACTCCTGCTGTGCATCGAGTGAAGGAGTTCTTGTGCAGTGCCAATAGCTTCGTGGATCTGGCGGTGTTGAAGGAAAGCGAACTGTTCAGGGGAAATATGTGCCGAGAGGATGGGCTTTAGCGTATTTGTGAAGATTTTGGCCATGATCTTATAAAGGCAGTTACAGAGTGAGATGGGCCTAAAATCATTGTAAGACACTGGCTTGTCAGACTTGGGGATGAGGGCTATGAAAGTGGCTTTGATGGTTGAGGGGATATTTCCTGAGCGGCTGCAATGGTTGATAACCCTGAGGAGGTCCTGGTCCAGAAGATCAAAGAAAGCAAGGTAGAATTCGATGGTCCAGCCGTCATGTCCCGGGCTTTTGTCTTTTTGGAAACCTCGCATGGTGGCTTCTAGCTCCCCTAATGAAACCTCCTTGATGAGTTCTTCAGCATCCTCGTCATCCACAAACCTGGGGAAGAGCTCGGCAACTCGCATGATCTCTAGCAGGTTGGCTTCCCTCGGGGCCTCATAGATGTTCCTGAAGTGTGAGGTGGCCATTGAGGCTAGTTCTCTGGAGTTGTGTACTTGATGTCCCCGGTCATTTTGCAGCTCCCAGATAGTGTTGATCGATTTCCGACCATTAGCAAAGCGGTGGAAGAATTTTGTGTTTTCATCCCCTTCCCTAATCCAGATTGCTCTGCTTCTTAATCTCCAGCTTGCCTCTCTGTCTTTGAGGATTTCGGATCTCTGATTGATCAGGGTTCCATACATGGCTTTCTATTCCGGGGAGTTGAAAGTTCCATCCGACTGCGAGTCAAGGTCTGCAATTGCTTGTTTTGCTTGGGAGATAATTAAGTCATCCTGTTCCCTCTTTTTGTGAGCCCAATCTTTGGATAGTCCCTTTATTTCAGAGAGGTTTTTTATAAAGCAATTTGTTGGATCCTCCTCCTCAGGGATTGGGTGTGATTTCCAGAAGTCGGATATTAGCTTGATGTAGGAGGGGTCCCGGAGCCATGTGGAGTTGAACTTGAAGGGAGCTTTTTGCTTCAGTTGTTTTTCCCCAATTTCTAGAAAGATAGGTCTGTGGTCCGACAAGCCTCCGCTGCCAACCCATTGTCTGGATCTTGGGTGACTATTGTGAAAGGCCTCCTTGATGATAAAACGATCCAGTCTTATGGCCAAGCTTTGGTCGCCTGACCGATTGTTCCTCCAGGTGTACTGAATCTTGGCCTAGGGGATGTCGATCCATTGGTGGATCTCGAGCAGCTGCTCAAAGAAATCAGAGAGCGGATCAATCTATGCCATATGACCCCAGGATTCTGAGAAACCCATGAAGAAGTTTAAGTCTCCCCCAAGAATTAAATTCCCATTTTGGAGGAGGTGGGAGCTGAGGAGCTTTCGCCAAAAAAGTTCCCGACTGTGGCATGGTCCATAAACATTTAAGATTCTAAGCTCTTCCTCCAGCTCCTTGGAGTATATGTCCGCCCCCAGAAAGCCCTCACCACCCCATATGTTCTTCAGATTTATCGAACGGTTCTTGAACCCAATTGCAATGCCCCCAGAGTGGCCTGAGACATCAATAGCATGGGAAGACCAGTCATGCAGCTAAGAGCATAGGATGGAAGTGGCTGATTCCGCTTTACAAAGGGTTTCTTGCAGGAAGATAATGTCAACCATCTCGGAAGGGAGGAGTCCCTTCAGGGCCAGCTTTTTCTCGGGACTGGCCAACCCTCTGCAGTTGAAGGACAAGAGCTTCATGGCGGGGAGGGGGGAAGGGTGTCCTTTGCTCTAAGAACCCTTTCAATGGTGTGCTATTTGCCCTGGATCACTTCGTCCCCAGCTTGTTCTTTTGCCTTGTGAATATTGGAGGGTCGACCTCTACCCTGCTTGGGCGAGAGGATGGAGGGGGCAAAATCCAAACCTATGGCGTCTGGCTCTTTCTGTTTTGCAGTAGAGCGGGTGGAGTACCTCGGAGTGGAATTTACCGAGGGAGAGGGCGAAAGGAGGGGACGGGATTGGACGGAGGAGAGGGGGCAGGAGGAGAGGAAAGTCGAAGGCTGTGGGAGAGGGCAAGTCACATAGAGGTGGTGAGATTTTGAGGGGGGAAGGGGCGGGCGGGAGCCCATCACCAGGTCAAGAGCCGAAGGGGATGAGGGGCCGGGGATCCAGACAGGAGGGGGCAAGTGGGAGGATAGTGATAAACAAGAAGAAGCAAGATGCGATGCAGAATTAACAGGGGGAAGAGACATACCCGATGAAAAGACGACGCCCTTTGCTGCCCTTGAGCGCGTCAGAGGAGGAGATGGTGGCCTGATCGGGATTTTGCCCTGCTTTTTTCCCATAGGTGCAAGCGGCGCCTCCACTGTGTCTGAGGTCTTGATGTGCTCTGCCCTTGGTGCTGCCACGGCCTGAGGAGCTTGGGGTCCTGCTGAAGTGGGTTGTTCCTGCAATATGGATTCCTGTTGAGCCTTTTTGAGAAGGGGGCAATCCTTGTAGAGGTGACCCACTTGATGACATCTCCTACATCGATAAGGGATCCCTTCATAGTCGAGCTTCTGCTTCCTCGAGAATGTTTTCCACTGTATAGTGATATGTTCCTGCAGGCCTCCTCTCGTGTCAAGGTGGACTAGAATCCTGGCATATGCCATCATCCCCGTCGCGATGTAAGATTTGTCTGATTCCATGAAGGTGCCCAACGAGTTTCCAATTCTCCGGAAAATGTCCTCGGACCAGTACTGAAGTGGCAAGCCTGGGAGTCTAACCCATACAGGCCCGACCCCAATTTGTTCAGTTTCTGGGTCGAAGAGGGGCATCCATCTTTTAAGAAGTACTGGTGCTTTTTCGAAGTACCAGAAGGATGACAGTACCCAGCTTGTGTGGTCCGCCCTTACGAACCTCAACGCGAACCAGCCTCGCACAAACGTTTGGACCGAGGGGATTTCCGCCAGGTATTGGCCCCAAATTTCTGTTGCCCAGGTCTTCAGTTTTTCCGCTGAGTAGTTTCTGCCCCGGATGCGTCCCACAAGTACTCTGTCCGCTAGATCCATCGTGTCTCCCCACTGGATGTCTTCTTCAAGCCTCAGAATGATGTCCTCAGGTCTGGATTTAAAGCATCGCTGTTTCTTCTTCGGGTGGGAGGACATACGTCTAGGGTTAGCAGATGCCCTAGATCCTGCAGGAGCGTCGACCGGAGGGGGGGGAGAGGGATCGAGAGGGGGGGGGATAGCCTCCGGGAGGGGGGGATGGGGTTGTAGCTGCCAGATGTGGCAGGGGGCGCGGAGAGGGGGAGGGGAGCTGTAGGAGGGGGGGCTTCAAGGGGAGCGTCAGGTAGCAGAGGGAAGGGATGAGAAGCCTGTAGATTTGAGGGGCCAGCTTCGATGGGGGAGGATTGGAGGCACTCCGCTAGAAACCCTAGGGATGCCGGAGATGGAACAGAGAAGGGAGCCCAGGTGGAGGGTTCGGCTGGCTGGAGAGCGGCAGGAAGGGTCGGATCCGTCGATTGAGTGAGATCCTCAAAACTAGCGGACAGGCTTTCACTGTACATACCTCCAGAAGCTGTGAACGTGGAGCGCCAGATGGAACCGTCTACCAGCGGAGGGTCCGAGTAATCCACCTCGTCAAGATCCATCTCACCAGCTGCTTGGAATAGAATGTGACCTTGGAACTAGGTAACCGTCGGGGACCGTCGCCGACAGCCAGGTGAGCCGTTGTGCTGTTCAGGAGCGAGAATAGAGGGGCAACAGATAACCATCCGGGTAGTAAAACGACGGGAGGAAAGCGACAGGCGAGTGCTGTAAGCTGTAAGGCGCGGCGACAAAGACCTCGCAACGAGCGGCGGAGAAGGGTAAATTTGATCAGGGTAAAAACGAGCGGGATAAGAAGAGCGCCTGCGGAGGTGTGAGGGGGATAAAAGAAAGGGTAAAGTTAAAAAAAATGAAACCCCCGGCTCAAGTCTCGAAAGGGGGTACGGAGGCAGGGATGGCTGCAGGACCGATGCCGGCCTGCAGCCCCGTTACACCAAAAAAGAACTCTGTTCAGGCCATGTTACAGCGCCTGGTCGTACCAGATCCTTCCGCCCATCGATCGATCCCAGCCGGCCTCATTCAAATCATCGCTCACCTTCCAAAAATTATCATCCGCCAAGGAAAAAAATTATGTAATAATTTATATTCATTAATTTAAATTTAAATTTTGAAGTATATTAAAAGTGGATCAATTTAATTGTTTAATTACCAACCTATTCATCTTAAATCCGTATTTATCAAGTGTCTAAAGAAATCAAGTTCATAGTAAGATGGTTCTAAACTAGTACTTATACATTTCATAATAGACTTCCTCAAACCTTTAAATAGATTTTATTATAACAAATATAATAAACAAATACCATGAGATATACAATACCATGAACTTATAAACCATCATCTATATACTCATACTAATATAATTATTATTTTAAAATTTAAATTATATATAATTATTATTTTAAAATTTTAATATTCACATAGTTAACATTATATTACGTAACATTTTTACAACAAGATTACTATATTAAACTCTAGAAACTTCTAAACACTATTATTCATTAAGTTAAAATTACAGTTTGATTTTATAAATAATTGTAAAATAAGCTAAATCTTTTATTTATAAATAAAATTTCGGAGTAGTCTATTGAGGCAAAGGAATTGTCGGGATGGCCAAAAGTGGCCGGGCAAAAATAAATTCAAAAAATCTTGTAAAGGCAGTGTTTGAATTGTGTTTTTGATAATGGAAATAGATTCAGCACCATCAAAAACATCTAGAACATCTAAAATTTTGAAGTTTAACAACTATAACTTAGATTTATAAAAATCTTTGCCCAATTTTCTCTAAATATAACTAAAATTTCTGTTTCAGGCAATTCCTCCTGCTAATGAGACTATGGCTAAAATTTCAAATAAACCAATAAAACACTTCTTTTGTGCACGGAGAAACTTCCAAAAAAATCCAATTAAAGACCACTCGTCAAATAAATAAACGCGTAATATCTTTGACCGAGTTCGGTCCGGCCCGTAAATGCTTTAAACAATTTCCAACGACATGGATTCCACGTGTCAAACGCTTTAATGGGTCCCTTATATATGTCATGGTCGGCAGAAGATCCACGTCTCCACCAGAGCGCCTCTACGGCCTTAGAAGCGCCATCGATACGAAAGGCCCGCCGCCCGTCACTTTCACGCAAGTTGCCGCGAAGACAGCTGTGCTGACGACACCAGTCTGGCTACAACCTGATTTGGCGGTACCTTGAAGTCTGGATCCCCGTCCTAATATTTGAAATTCCGACAAGCATACTTCAGTAATATAAATAATTAGTATTAAAAACACAAACTACTGCGAGTAATGATTACGACAAACGGTAAGCATGACGTGTCAACACTCGGTGGCAGGGACGGTGCCGTAAGCTACTGCCGTCAGATCCGGTCATGTCTCTTCCACGTAGGCAAGACATGATAGATGGTCCAGGACCCAGGTGGGCGCAGTCCATATTTCCAACACGTTTCAATCCCAGAGAATTCGACACATATAGGCGGGGAACTGGCTTGGCAGGTTCCAGAACTGGACGTTGCCGGTAACCAACTGGAAATTATGCGTTGCTGATAACACACCAGACCTATGGTCATCAAAATAACGCAAGACCACATTGCCCCGTCCCTTAGGTTGCATCAGAAGAGTATCTATATCTTTAAGGTGTAAAGGTATATAGGTATATGGAAGGAATAGAAGAATAAATTGTTTAGGTAATAAATTATTTAATAATTTTTATTTTTATTTTCAATTTTATTGTGTGTATAAGATTTTATTTTTAAATATTAATATTTTCAAAAATTTTAATTTATTTTAATTATATTTATTTTAATATTGTCTAATTATTATTGATTATTTAAAAAAGAGTTATATTATTATAATATTTAGGGGAAAATATGTGATTTTTTTTTTTTGAAAAATCTATATTGGATTATGGAATATTTATATGAAATTTTCAAAATTATAAATTATAAATTATTTTGAAAATTATAAAATTCCATAATTTTATTAAAAGTGATTTAATGTACTTTTAATTAATTGAATGTGTGATTCTAATAACTTTGATAATTAGTAATGTTAATTTTATTACATTAAAAACACAATTTCACAAAATATAAATAGTTTTTTTTTTCTTTTTGGAAAAATTTGGGCAGATCAGCCTGAAGGGAATTTTTTAAAGCCCGTTGGCCAAACTAGCCGGGCCTAACCCCAAGGGCGTGGAGGAGAATTGACCCTGACCCTGTGACCTCCAGATCGGACAGGTACTTAACAATGGAACCTCAAGATCGCCCAGGTACTTAACAATGGAGACTCTTGAGCTAACCCTTGGGACTTATAAAATATAAATAGTTATTTCAATTGATGAATGTTTTATAAAATTAAATAAATAAATATTTTAAAATTTAAAATTGAAATTTCATATATTAATAAATTTTAATTTGAACCATTCTTAGCATACATTTAATTTTAAAAATAAGAAATTTTAATTGTAATGATTTTTGTAAATAGTAATTGTAATTTTATTATTATTATTATTAGAAGATTTTTGTAATCTATGTTGTGAATAATAATGTCGACTATATTGATAGATCTGGATCAAATTTTAATGATATGATTAATTCTAAAGACGATATTAAATTATTATTATTATTATTATTATTATTATTATTATGTTTAGAAGAATTGGCAATTGGGCTAGTCTTGTGCTAGTCTAACAACAACTACCAGTCTCGTGTTGTTGTCCCGGGTGGTTGGGACGGTGCAATATTGCCCTCCCTACCCTGGTTCGAATCATGACATGATACGGATATATCAGTTGTACAAATATGTAAATAATTGTAATATACAGCTTCTTCTATGGGGATTATCCCCTTAAAAAAAAAACAACTACCACTATAATCTCTAGGTGCCTACTTATGCCCATTTTGGATGCAGAAATAAATCTCGGGTATTTAAACCTCAAACCACATTGCACATAACACTTCATTTTCACTAGCATCACCAATTAAGTTACCATTTGAACTAATCTTATTATATTTAAAAAAAGTTATAATTCTATAAAACATTAATTATTGTTTCAATAAAATAAAAATATACTTTCAAAATAAAAATTACAATTTCATTATTACATAGTTATAATTTTAATTTTAATAATGTAAACAACTATACATTTTAAAAATTACAATTTTAATATTTTAAAATATTTTATTATTATTATTATTATTATTATAAATCTAATAATTTATGAACACCATTTTCCCATCTGCTTCACTATTTTTTTTTGTAAGCTGAGGTGGTACTCTTTCTATTACTGGATAGAAAATAAAACATTACATCATATCAAAAAACTTGCAGACCCGCCCACATGGGGAAACCGGGTGACTAATCCATCTATAGTTTTTAATAGCCGCCCAAAAGTAAAAGGCCCACAGTCTGATAATCTTAGCCAAAATAACAAGGCAGTCTTGAGATTTCCTAATGCTACTAGTATGCAGAAAATGCATATCTCTATTTAAGTCATGCAAGAAACTATAACCAAAAAGACTATTAGATTTTCTAAACATATCTCATGTCAAATAGTGTCCATTGCCGGTTGCTGACTTGCTCCGTTCTCTGCATCTTGCTGGTCTCCCTTCAGCAGCTGATGAATTGCGTCCAGCTTCTCCTCTTGCCTCTCCATCGCAATGTGGATGAAGCTTAATTCCCTACGCATGTCAGGGTTTCCCAGGGCCAGCTCAACCATCTCCTTAGCCACTTGCTCTAGAGCCTTTGCCAGCAGCCCCTTCATAACCCAATATATGTGCAAAGATTGTTTAAACAATGACATTCTCCCCCTTGTATGCCCAGGATCATGAAGCAGGAACTCCCACTCCTCCATGTCCTCTTCCGATTGATCTTGAAGAGATTCCTCCTCCAGATGCTGCATAATTCTCCTCACTGCTGGGTTGGAGTTACGCTGGTAGGCCCTTTCTGCCCGCCGGACCCTGTGATTCACCGTTCTCCTTGCCTTTTTAGCCGGGTTCTTGTCCTGCCTGGAGTTTTCTCCTTCCTCCTGCGTCCTCCTTTTCTGTCCCCGGCCCCTTTTCCTGTTCGAGTCCACGCCTCTGCCGGGGGCCCTCTCTCGTTTTCTCATGCCATACCGCCGAAACTTTACCTCCTGCGGAGCAGGGTAGTTTTCTTCCATCTGTTGGTGCTTGTCGTCTGCTGCCCTGTCCTGAGAGAAAGACCGCACATTCCTTTCGCCCTGTGGAAGCTCTTCCTCCGACTCATCCTCGATATCCCAGACCTTGATTGGCTGGTCATCCTTCATAATTCCTTTTCCTTTCCTGCTCTTATTCTCAGCAACTGCATTAAACTGCTCCTCTGTCTCCCATCTGCTTCACTATTACAAACACTTGCAATTCAAAAAAATATGAACATTTTTTCCATAAATAAATATTTCATTTCAAAAATTAAAATCAAGAATTACATTCTTAAGAATTTAAAATAATGATGGTAATAATTTAGATAATTAATAATAATAATTTTATTACATTAAAAAATACAAATTCATAAAATATGAATAGTTATTTCAATCTATAAATGTTTTAATGATCCGGATTTAGACAGGAACGCAATAGATTACAGAGATAACCATAAACACAGAGATGCGATAACCATAAATACAGAGGTGCAGCAGAAATAATATTTCATTTCATTAATGGAAAATACTGAAATATGCTTACAAACAGAAATGGAAAGAACCCAGCTAGGGCGATGGTAGCTTATCTCTGAGAAGAGATGTGGCGGCTACATGCCTCTGAACTGTTCGAACTCAGTTACAATGAGGCTCGAAGGCCTATTTATTGTTGAGAAACAATGGAAAACCCTTCACATTCCAAAACCTAACCCTAGAAGATGAAACGCCAAATTGTGGGCCCCGTTTGGGTAAATTGGTACATCAATTTCCTGGGGTCGTAACTTTGGCATACGATCTCCGTTTGACGCGCACGATAGCTTGTTAGAAAGGTCTATCCGAGTACTACCACTTTGGGAGGCAACATGGGTCCATGGATTCATGTTGCCCTAGAATCCCAAAAAAACGTCGTTTAGGGCCTCAAAATGGCTCCGGAAGTTCAGGACCCGAAAAACTGCTAAAAATAGTAAGTCGTGCTACAATTAAGGAAACTGAAAATGCTGAGAAAGACAATGGTGGGGGTCCAGGTGGACTTGGCAGGTGGCCACCAATATCCACCTGGATCATTCCTCCCCCCTTAGGAAGCAATGGTCCCCATTGCGTGGAGCTCCTCCATGAGATGAGGAAACTTCTGCTGAACTTGTTTCCTGGTGAGCCACTTGCCCTGCTGAAGGAGTTGGCCTGCTTTGACAACTCGATACAGTTGGATATTCTGTTGGCGAGTGTTCTTGATCTGTGTGTCCATGATCCGATCAGTTGCAGCTTGTTCCATGCAATCTGGATTTAATTCTGTGGGTTTGAGCTGTTCTGCAATGTCGGATGTGTCTAGCAATGGTGGAAAGTATGGCCGAAGGCGGTCCACATTGAACACTGGGTGCAGGCCAAGGAATGGGGGAATGCTGAGCTCAAATGCATTGTCTCCCATAGCCTTAGTAATGGTGTAAGGACCATATCTAAGTGGTCTCAATTTCCGATAGGCTCCAGTAAGGCGTTCCTTCTGCAAATGCAACCAGACTTTGTCGCCCACCTGAAACTTGTGTGGCACCCGATGTTGATCATGTCGCTGCTTGTACTTGGCATTTGATTTCTCAAGAATGTCATGGACCTACTGGCGAATATGTTGGATGCGCTCAATGAAGCTGGTGGCCTTATCTGTTTCAGACTGGACATGAGCTGAATTCATGTGAGTAGCTGCAAGTGGCATGGCCACATCAATGGGGCATAGTGGCTGGAATCCCAAACCCACCTGAAAAGGGCTATGGCCAGTGGAGCTGTGAAGAGCTCGGTTGTAGTTGTGCTGAACATAGGGGAGGCTCTCGTCCCATGTGCGTGGATGCTTTGAGTTATACATGCGCAGAATGTGCACAATCATCCTATTGACAACCTCTGTCTGGCCATCAGTTTGAGGATGGAAGGCTGTGGACTTCGTGAGTTTGGTGTCCAGCATTGACCAGAGACTGGACCAAAATGTGCTGAGAAACCGACTGTCCCGATCTGAGATGATAGACTGTGGGATCCCAAAGTGCACCCACACTCGTTCAAAGAAGAGTTTAGCAGTGGCTTCTGCTGTGATATTCTTCTTGCAGGCCATCATAATGGCCATCTTCGAGAACCTGTCGACGACCACAAAAACACAGTCATTTCCATGCTTAGTGGAAGGAAGGCCTGACATGTAATCCATGGAGATGGATTCCCAAGGTCGACTAGGGGTAGGCAACGGGGTATAGAGGCCGTGCTTCTTAATGGTCGGTTTGGCAATGGCACAGGCAGTACATGATCGGATGTACTTCCCAACATCCTGTCGAAGATTTGGCCAATAGAAATAATTTTGCAGTACTGCCACTGTTTTCTCGACCCCGAAATGCCCAACAGCCTGACTGTAGTGTGCTTCCAAAATCATCTTGGCACGCTCGCTTGAAGGAACACAAAGGTGACCGAGGTGGCATAATAGGGCATCCTGGAGGTGAAAATCTGCAACATGCCAACCCTCCAAGAGTGTCTGGTATGTGTGGCTGAATTCTGGGTCGCTTTTGTAGAGAAGTGGCCAATCAGAAGTCTCGTGCCCACAAGAGTTGAGCACGGTGGTTAGCGCCATGATCGGTGGTCGACTGAGGCAATCTGCGACATTATTGGTGCTGCCCTTTTTATACTTGATATTCAAGTGAAACTGTTGCAGGTATGTAGACCACTTCTGATGGCGATCATTCTGCAATTTCCCTTGGGTCTGTATGAACTGCAGAGGTCGGTGGTCTGTGTGGATGACCGTTTCCTTCCCCAAAATGTAATGCTTCCATTGTCGGCAGGCCTGTAAAATGGAATACATCTCTTTATCATAAGTGGGGTACTTTCGGACTGTGTCTGAAAGTGTTTCACTGTGATATGCCACTGGATGTCCATGTTGAGTAAGGACTGCCCCAATAGCATAGTCAGAGGCATCTGTCTCGACCTCAAATGGTTGTTGTAAATCTGGTAATGCGAGCACTGGTGCCGTGCAGAGGCGATCCTTCAACTCCCTGAATGCCTTCTGTTGAGATTCAGACCAAAAGAATTTTCCTTTCGCCCCGCCCTTGGTGACTTGACTCAAGGGCCAAGAAATATGAGAAAACCCCAACACAAACCTGCGGTAGAAGTTGGCAAGACCTAGAAAGTTGCAGAGCTCTGTTAGAGTGGTTGGAGAGGGCCAATCCCGAATGACTTGGATCTTGGCTGGATCGACATGCACCCCCTGTTCATTAATGATGTATCCCAGATACTGAACCTGGGTCATGCCAAAAGTGCATTTCTCCACATTGGCACATAGCTTGTGTTGCCGCAGTGTTTGGAGAACTTGTCGGATGTGGTGGAGGTGCTCTTCCCAACTCTGGCTGAAGATCAGAATGTCATCCAAGTATACTACTACAAAGGAGTTGGTGAATGGCCGCAAGATGTCATCCATTAGCCTCATAAAGGTTGCAGGAGCATTCGTCAATCCGAAAGGCATCACCAACCATTCGAAGAGGCCCTCCTTGGATTTGAAGGCAGTCTTCCACACATCGGAGGGTTCGATTGGTACCTGGTGATATCCTGACTTCAGATCGATCTTGCTGAAATATTTCACCCCCTTTAGTTGGTCTAGGAGGTCATCAATCTGTGGGATCGGGTACCTATTACGGACAGTGATCTTGTTTAGCGCCCGATAGTCAATACAAAGTCTCCACGTCCCATCCTTCTTCTGTACCAACACGATCGGACTCCCACAGGGCGATGAACTCGGACGGATGTGACCTTTCTGCAGGAGCTCCTGAATCTGCCTCTTGATTTCATTGTTCTCCAGAACGGAGCGCCGATAAATTGGTCCATTGGGTAGCGGCGCACCTGGGGTCAGATCGATGGAGTGCTTGACTTGACAGTGCAGAGGAACCCCTGCCGGGGAGGTGAAGATGTCCTCGTACTCCTCCACAATCTTGTCCATCTGTAGTTGTCGTGCAGAGGGACCCCGTTTGGAGGCCGCAGCCACTGTCTTCTTCTTTCCTTGAGGGCGTATCATCAGGAAAACAAATTTCCTGGTTTTGGAAATGATCTTACTGCATTGTTTTGCAGTAATCAAAGAGATGGCGGCAGGTGGTGCTACCTCTGGTATCCTGAACAACTTATTTCCCAACGTAATAATAACAGCACGGGGCCTAGATTCATACACAGCATGTCGCTTCCACAAGTATGGTTGTCCTAGTAATACATCACAAACTTCAAGGGGAGCAATGTCACACAATACCTCATCCGTGAAGGGCTTGATGTTGTATGGAAGGCGACACTGCTGGCTCACGCGAAGATCTCGTCCTTGGTGAAGCCACCCAATGGTGTATGGTTGTGGATGTGCTGTGGTCGGTAAGCCCAACCGCTTCACGACCTCTGCCGAAATGAGGTTCTTTTGACTCCCGCTATCAACAATGAACTGTATCGGGGAGCCCTTTACCCACATCTGGGAGTGGAAGAGACGCTCCTCCTCCTCTGGATCTTCGGGTTCATTTTTCTGGATCTTTGCGGTAGCAACAGTGGCGCTGGGATCCGCATCAATGATCTGCTTCCCTTTTTCATACCCCTTATCGGGTTCTGACTCAGAGTCGGAACATGCATCTGATTCTGAAACCTTTAGCTCAGCCACCAGCGACTGCTTGGCCCGACACTCACTTGTGTTGTGAGTGGAGCTCTTATGGAACTCGCACCATTTTCCAGTGTCCTTTCTCGACTTCGCGGCGTTGTTCTTTGCTTGCAGCTTCGGCTGGTTGTCTTGGGCTGTCCTGCCTTGGCTTTGTCCTTTGTTCTGTGGTTTAGGGGCAACTTTCCCCTGCTTTGGATTCGCAGATCCAAAGTCTCGCTTCTTTTGTTTAAACTTCTGCTCGACCTTGACGGCATATCGGTATGCTGCGCCGAGCAAGGGGATGTTTAGGAATTGTATTTCTTCCTGGATGTACTTGTGCAGGCAGCCACGGTATTTGAGTATCAAATGTTGCTCTGAATCCTTGATACCCAACTTTGTGCGAAGGGTATGGAAAAGATTGGTGAACTCCGGCACGTCTTGGTCCCTTCCCTGCCGCAGCGTGGTCCACTTTATGTATTCATCCTCATAGCTTCCCGACAGGGTAGTACTGCTCCTTGATGGCATCCCGGAACGAATCCCAGGTGGGTGCGGCTGAAAATAGTGAGTCAGTACTTTCATCCTTCTGCTCACAGTAGGTTTCCCACCAGTCCTTGACGTGGGGGGCTGCTTTGAGAAGAGCAAAAACAATCTTTTCCCGACTCGAAAATTCATGAACAGAAAAATAACCCTCTAGCAGATTTAACCATTTATCTACGGCATCTGCATCTATCTAACCCTCGAATATGGGGATTTCAAAATTAACTTGTACCTTAAAGGGTGTGGCGTTTCCAAAGTAGCTGCTGGAAGCCGATGCGTCGCTTCTGGGTAGCCGCTGAAGGATCTGGGCAAAGCTGTCCATCATCGCGTTCCGTTGTCGCTCGAGGGCTTCTTCGAGCAAGATTTTGATGGGATCTCCTGCCCCCTCGTCTTTCTTCTCGTCCGCCATGGGAGGCCGTTGGGATTTGCGAGGCTGGTCTTGCAAAGGTTCAACCAGTTCAAGCCCTAACTCCTTATATCCCGACCTTGTTGGAGACATGCAAAGAAAAAACAGAGAAAAAGCAGACCGCTCTGATACCACTGATCCGGATTTAGACAGGAACGCAATAGATTACAGAGATAACCATAAACACAGAGATGCGATAACCATAAATACAGAGGTGCAGCGGAAATAATATTTCATTTCATTAATGGAAAATACTGAAATATGCTTACAAACAGAAATGGAAAGAACCCAGCTAGGGCGATGGTAGCTTATCTCTGAGAAGAGATGTGGCGGCTACATGCCTCTGAACTGTTCGAACTCAGTTACAATGAGGCTCGAAGGCCTATTTATTGTTGAGAAACAATGGAAAACCCTTCACATTCCAAAACCTAACCCTAGAAGATGAAACGCCAAATTGTGGGCCCCGTTTGGGTAAATTGGTACATCAATTTCCTGGGGTCGTAACTTTGGCATACGATCTCCGTTTGACGCGCACGATAGCTCGTTAGAAAGATCTATCCGAGTACTACCACTTTGGGAGGCAACATGGGTCCATGGACCCATGTTGCCCCAGAATCCCAAAAAAACGTCGTTTAGGGCCTCAAAATGGCTCCGGAAGTTCAGGACCCGAAAAACTGCTAAAAATAGTAAGTCGTGCTACAATTAAGGAAACTGAAAATGCTGAGAAAGACAATGGTGGGGGTCCAGGTGGACTTGGCAGGTGGCCACCAATATCCACCTGGATCATTTAAACATTAAATAAATAAATATTTTAAAAATTAAAATTAAAATTTCATTTATTAAAAAGTTTTAATTGGAATCATAAAAAAAACTATGTAATCTCTAGGTACCTAAGGCAGGTGAATCTTGGGGATTTGAACCTAAAACTTCATTATACATAATACTTCATTTTCACCGCCATCACTAATTTCCAGAAGACTAATTTTATTATACTATTAAAAATTTGTAATTCCATAAAACATTAATTATTATTTCAATAAACACAAATATACTTTCGAAATTGAAATTACAATTTAATTATTAAACACTAAATATTTTAATTTTAATAATTTAAAAACCTATATTTAAAAAATTAATATTTAAAAATAACAAAATTTATTTATTATTATTATAAATCTAATAATTTATAAACATCATTCTCCCTCTTCTTATAAAACTTCACTATTACAAACAATCATAAATTTAGAATTTCCTTCTCTACATCTTTAAAAACTTTAGAATTTCCTTCCCCTCATCTTTAAAAACTTCACTATAATATTGTAAAACTTTAATTTAAATATTTTAAAAATTATTTTAAAAAAATTGAACCTTCACATTGATAAATATATTCTTAACTATTTTGAAATTATAAAATTCCATAATCTTATTAAAAGCGATTTACTAAATACACTTTTCACTAATTTAAAAATAACTGAATATTGTAAATTTAATTAAAATATTAAAAAAACCTTCACTAAACTTTCTATCTAACCACTATTAAAAAATCACAAGTAATTTTTAAAAACGAATCTGAAAAACGCTACGAAAAAAATGGTCGATAACTTGAGGGAGAACGATTGCTAAACGAAACGCTTGTTAGGCTGATAAGCCTTCCTTTGAAACAGACTTTCGTCGTCCTTTTCATTCTCAGGTTGACACCTGGCGTCCATATTCGGTAGGCATTTGTCGTGATTTCTGTTGCAACCCTTGCAGCACGCTTCAATGCGTCTTCGTTTGCTTTCAATCCTTTGTGCTATGGCATGCCTCTCAACACCACTTACCAACATCGTCATTATGAGCATCACCATCATCGGCATGGAAAGCGGGCTATACTGTTAATCGCCATAACTGTGGCATGCGGGGCACTGTTTCTTGTCAGCGCCACAGCCTGCCTGGTGATTTGTCTTGTGAAAATGGAGCGCAAGAGACGGCGACTGAGAGAAACTAGTGGTGAACAAGAGAATAAACTGATCATGTTCTACAACCCAATTTCTTACGCCAATGCTCTGGAAGCCACAGGGCATTTTGATGAAGAACATGTACTGAGCAGAACCAGGTATGGAATCGTGTTCAAGGCATGTTTGCAGGATGGAACAGTGCTATCAATCAGGAGATTAGCAGACGGACCAATCGAGGAGAGTGTCTTCAGACGAGAAGCAGAGGCTTTGGGAAAAGTGAAGCACAGGAATCTAACAGTCCTGAGAGGATATCCTGCTCACTTGTATTTCCACTAGAATTGACTAATTAATGACATCGACATCCTCATCTTCTTCTCCTCTTCTTCGGCTGTTCTCAGTACTGTGACAACTTCATTATTTCTTTCTTTCGGAATAATCAGTACTTCTTCATCTCGGCTCGCAGTTGTTCTATACAGAGCCATGGCAGCGGCAACTACAATGCAAGTTTCGTTTGTTTCAGATCGTTTAATTTCGTTCAAGAAGGCAACAGCAGGGGAGTTATTTGGCCTGAAAATGGTAAAATTTTCAAGTGGCATGGCAGGGCTGGGGAGAGCCAGCCACAGGAAGATTATCGCGTCAGCATCTTCCTGCGGTACGAAAACCTGAAAGCCTTCCTAAATGGCTTTTTTTCCCATCCTGTTTGATTTTGTTTACTTACTCTTACAGTGCTACGTCTCTCTGGTTTTTTGTTTTTCAGGGGATTCATGATACATTTTCTGTTATATATATATATATATATATATATATAGTTAGTGGGTATATCAGAAAAGCTATATATATATATATATATATATATATATATATATATATATATATATATATATATATATATATATATATATATATATATATATATATATATATATATATGGGGTATAATAGGGTTTTCACACTGCAGTTCCTTTCCCAAAGGGTGTCATAGGGCGTTCACTATTCCTTTTCGATATTTTAATTAATTTTTTTTAGTATTGATTAATATAAGACATGTTTTTAGGTAACTGTCACAAAACTGCTTCAAGTGTTCACTGGATATGGATGATAATGGGCATTCCTAGCCCATGTTTCATGGCTGTTTTTTTTTATTTTTCGGTCATTGTATTTGTGTTGTTGCAATAGTTATAGGAAAATACCCTCGGGGACATTGGTTGGATACTGATAATAATCTGACATAAATATCTAACTTTGTTATATCATTTGGATTCCAACCATAGTGGGTGATTGGAGTTTTCTGTTACTTGTCAGAAGGATTGTCTGAACTTAACAGGGAACAAACTTGAAAAAATTATATTTTGCAGGAAAATCGGCCCCTTCTTGGCCACTGATGGTGACGGGTTCCCCCATCTCCTCCCTTATTGCCTACTTGTATTTTCATCTATCATGGTGATATTGAGCTAGGATCTCGCTGTTATATCTAACGCCTATTTCTCTTCTTTCGTTCTTCAGACATTACTTGATCATGTTCCTTTCATGTATCTGTTAGTTTATCTTAGTTTATGCTTTCTTAGGTACTCTTCCAGGTGCTTATTGCTTATTGTACTTTTTCCTCCAGTTCCATATACCCATATTTTTGGTTATTCATTTGGATATTAATATAGGTACCTTATCTTATCTATGAACACATTTTCACATTTGACATTGTTGGGTTTTAGATGGTTCTTTCGTACTGTCACCATCTTGAGTTTGTTGATGGTAAACAGATTTCTGATCCTCTGTGTACGTGCCTGTGGTCTTAGGATCTGTGTACACCTGTGCATGAAAATGCTCTGTATTTAGTATTTACACATGGCTATTCAAATTTCAGGCTGACTGTTAGTTGTTGTGGAAATGTTTCAAAGTTTTGGTGTTAAGTTATGCTTTCGGAATATTTCTTCTTTCTTTTATTTAACATCAAGGTATGTGTGTGTGCTTCCTGTGATACGCATAGATGTAATTAATTGCTAACATGTCCGCCTTTCGTAAATGTGTGAAATTTTGTGTCTAAATTAGAAATAACATTCAATTGTCATTCCTGTTATCTCGAGAGACATGCTACTAAATGTTTTCAAACCACAAAAATAGAAACATTGTTTTCCAAATACACTAAGCCTATCTTCTTTCTGGAAAAAACATTTGATTGAGGGAATTATGTCTATTTTGTTATTTTTATTAAATTGCTATTCATAAACAACAGACATGCATGATATTTGTTATTCCTATCAAATATGATATAAGCTTGGCTTGCGAACCTCAAGTGCATCGTGGTGGCGTTGTAGGTGGAATTGTTCCAAAGATTTCAAAGGATATCATCCAGCAGATGGTTGTCGCTGGTTGAGTACAAAGCCTGTTTTGAATGTTGAGCTTAACCAGGTTTGGAAGATATCCTCTAAATGTCCGGCTTAACCAAGTTTGGAAGATATTCTCTAAATGTCCGGCTCAACCAAGTTTGGGAGATAACCTTTAAGCAGATGAGCTTGCTGTTTCGGTTTCTAACAATTTAGAAGGCATATAAAGCAGCATAAGAGGCTTTTTTTCTTGGTCTTTGTTATTGATTGGCCTTCCTTTTTCCCAATGACCTCAATATTTGGGAGTATCCTAACCCAAGTGTCGTTTTTGTCATAAAGAAGAAATTGCTAAACCTTTGTTTTTGTCTTACCCTTTTGCTCAGCTTGGGAGTGGACTTCAATCCTGTGTGGGCAATTACTCCCTACCACTATTACCAGGAAGTCTGCCTTTCTTGGTGATAAACTCCTTTGGGCCATATATATATTCGACGCAGATTTTGAAGCCCATCTCTCAGATTTTGGCCTGGATAGACTGGCAGCCATTCCAGCAGATCCCTCTTCATCTGCACCCACCCCTGCTGGCTCTCTGGGGTAAGTTTCTCCTGAAATAAATTTAACAGGGCAGTTGACAAAAGAATCTAATGTCTACAACTTTGGAATTGTATTGTTGGAACTTCTTACTGGTAGGAGGCCGATCATGTTCACCCAGGACGAAGATATAGTGAAATGGGTGAAGAGACAGCTTCAAACAGGGCAGATTTCAGAGCTGTTTGATCCAAGCCTTCTGGAACTGGATCCAGAATCTTCAGAGTGGGAGGAGTTTCTGCTGACAGTGAAAGTGGCTCTTCTGTGCACAGCCCCTGATCCTCTGGACAGGCCATCCATGACAGAGGTGGTGTTCATGCTTGAAGGTCATCCAGGCCATCCATGACAGAGGTGGTGTTCATGCTGGAAGGTCATCCATGTTGAGGCGGTTTCTTGGTTTACAATAAATTAGATCCTCTCAATCCATGTTTCTTGGCTTTTTAAATTAATTCCTTTGAATTAGACCCTCTTCATCGATGCTGAGAGGTGGCTTCTTGTTTTTTTAAATTAGATCCTTTTCATCCATGCTGAGGCGGCAGCATAGATCCCTCATTGCACAGAAAGCCAGAGAAACCGGGCCTGCCAATGTCACTGTTGAATATGGCTAGCATTGAAGCGTTTTTCTGGAGGAGAAATTCCTGTAAAGTGGAGATGTTAAAGATGGAGTAAACGACGTAATTACACCTTCGTATACAGTGAGTGCATAGGGCAAGGAAAAAGGGATTGTCAATGTGGATTCATCCCTTGGAGGTAAACATTTTGTTGACTGACACTGTTTTTTTGTATTTTATTGCTACGAAGATATTCAAAATGCCTAGCAGAATCTTTTACACAGTTTGGTCCACAACTCAGGGAAACAGGGAAACAAGGTAGCATAGATCCATGTTTGTATAAAAAAATGTTGTTGTGAATTTTTTAATTTCCAAGGGTAAGTAAGTGAAAAAAAATGTGTTCTTATTATGTTAAAATTTCCACCGCTTAATCATAAACAGTAATTTTCAATTTTGGTGGTTTCGGATTTATTTAAATCAATTAGAATTTTTTACTTATTTTTTTTGTAACATATAAATATAATTTGTTTTTTGGGTTATACATATATATTCCCAAGTAATTTTGATTAGTTTGGATTTAATTTGGGAAATTTATTGATTTGATTTATTATGAATGATTGATTGGATTTTATTATATAAATAATTGAGAGAAACGAAGAATAATAATTTGTATAATTTTGATTAAGGATTTATTTTATTTTGGGCAATTTATTGACTACTTTTAGTTTGAATGATTGAATTATTATAATATTTATTATTTTGAACCAAAATATAATTCTTTCAATCTAACATTTCTATTGGCCTCTCTTTGCACCTTTTGGGGCAATTGCTAGTAATACACATCCTCCCAATTCCCTCCTGTCTTGTGATTAATGCGTTGCCTTGTTTCATGAATATTCCTAGTGCCACTTCTCCCAATGTGGTTGATCATAGCAGTTACTCCGATAACTACTTCAAAATAACCAACATCGAACATATGACAGAGCTGAAGGAGAAATTCAAACATTTGTGTAAGAATTTCTACATCTAATTTATAATCCCGAAAGGGCTGGTGGCAGAGGCAGTCATCACGTAGTCCATGAGACAGATGGTGGAACCACTGGTCAAGCAAACGAGGACAAAAAAAGGCTTGTGCAAAACTCTTTCCACCGCTTTCCAGCTGTCAGTTTTTTTACTTGAGGAAGGAGGATGAAATTGGAGTCCGGGAATTGGATGCGTGAACAGTGTTTGCCCAACCAACTCCATGGAAAGAACACCCTAGGTGTAATTAGCATATGTCAACATTAGTGATCTAAGAACATGCCTCCCCCCTCGCCCAAATATTCAACCAAGTTTTTTATAGCAATTTTGAAAGTTCAATTCATTAGGGTTCGATCCTAGTCTAATAAGAAAAAGGAACTCTAGAATTCATTCCCAACCTTTGGGATGGATATTTTGGATAAGTATATCATAAAGTTTTTAAATGTTAGTTACTTCACTATGCCCCAGGCTCAAAGGAGGAAGTCCCATTGTTGATTAGGATATTATTGAATTCTTGTAACCATGTTGCATGGCTTTGACAATTTTAATATAATTTTTTTGCCCCAAGTGTAGCTAATTTGGGTCTTTATGTCAGCTAAACAACCTTAGATTCAATCATGTACATTTTCGGTATGGTCACTAACAACATCCTTCTTATCATAAATTTGAATGCAACTTGGAATCTTAAATCAACGATTTAAATATCTAATATTGTCTAACAATAATATATTATTGCATGTAATCACATAATTTACCATTATAATTCATAATAGTTCACTAATAATCTTGTCTTCTGAGAGTTCAGGTATCTCCCTTGATGTTGGTTTTTTTAACGATTCACACTTTTAATATGAGTGTTCTTCAAAACTAAAGACTCAATAATATACCTAGACTACTACTCAAAAGGAAAAACAAATATGCATTGTTACTTTTTTCCCAAAGAAAAAAACCATAACTTATTTATAGAATAAACAAAATTACATTTTGTATATATACAAGTATGTGTGTATTCAAGAAGGATTTGCCCATATTAATTCTATGGCATAACACATGCAAATATAATCCAACAAAAATAAAATATATAGTACAAAAAAACATGAAGGTCAGCAAATAGCCTATCCAAAAATACCGTTGCCACAAAATGCAACCTTTAATAGTTTCACAGTAATCATCTATTTAGGCTTGCAAACTAGAGTCATATATATATCCAACGAGAAGAAAATGTTCAAAAACGATATACAACTATCATGAAATCAAAAACTAATAAGAGTGTCAACATTGTCCATAAAGGACGATAGCAGAATTGTAAGTGTTTAGCGTTCATCCATTCTTAAATTCACCATAACCCCGAAGCCAATTGAAGGCATTTCTTAGAAAGCCAATTTGTCTCAATGTTCCGTTCCATGTAAATATGAGAGAAAGAGAAAACATCATAAGTGAGTTTTAACCTTTGTAAATTCTCTAGTATGTGAAGAAGATGTAAGTCATGACTATTGTATATCAGAAACCAATTTGATGACCAGTAAAGAGTCACCAAAAACTTATAATTAATCACAAGCCTTTTCCTTTGTAAAAGCATCTATGAATTAATACTATTATTGAGAAATCTGGCTAATTAAACTTCAACTAACACTCTTATTATAAACACTCTTAATATATAATAGTTATACATTTCAAAATAGGTAACTCTATTTAAGATTTGGTACTATTGATTAATAACCAATAATTAATAACCAGTAACTTATAGAAGAACAACAAGCAATTAGTGTCAAATATTTATTAATTAAGAATTACTACTCCACTAACATTTAAATGCTAACCACTATATGTGGTTAGCAATTAAACCTTAGTGGAGTAGCCATTCTTAATTAAAGGAAGGGGCTTGAGCACCAATCGATATCTCTTAAATATGGAACAATATGATGAAATTGAACATTGGACGATTGGGAATTTGAAATGGGAGTTTGGATTAGGTACATTGGCAGTGAAAGATACCTGCTACACAAAAAATGAGAAATGCATGAAAAACTTGATTGCAATCATGCATTTCATTTATTTCTCATTTTTCGTGTAGTGGGCTCCATCAAAAGTATTCAACATAGGTACTCCTTGGATGAAAAAATAAATTCTACGTCCAATGAATTTTCTAGCTCAAAATTTGAGTAAAATTGTAGGGAGATAAGTTGAAAATACAAGTTGAAAAACAAATTTTTCAACTTTTTAATCATGTTACCTTTTTACTCCAAAAATGGTGAATCAACCCCACATGGTTGAAATCATCATCTTCAATTCTATTGGTTCTTTTAAAGTTGATTTTGGTTGTACATTTTTGTTTTGAGGCCCCGTTGACGGTGCTGGATACCACCAACATACAGGGGGTCTCCCTGATGTGAAGTCCTAATTTGACCTCACACTGTTTGGAGTAGAAGCCCCATTTGGAGTATCGACCCAACCACCATAACACAAAGGTTCATCTTGGTTTCAACGGATGACGTAAGAGATTATATACATAAACCTTGAATAAGCAAGTAAGGTGACATTGTGAAGCACCAATTGTAGGATGTAAAAGGAAACCTTCATGAGGGGAGACAAAAAGTGCGTCTCTAAGAGGAAAGCAATAGTATTGTCCTACAAGAGACATATGAGAGCATGAAAATATTCGTTAGTGAAATAGTCACACAACAATATTAAGAAAATACAACACACATTCAACAAAATAAGTACCAAAGCCACCTAAGTAATTCAATTTCTCCAGTACATATGAACACAACATATATTGTAAACATTCCAAGAATATCCCTAAAACATTTGTGATACATGCATGGAAATGTGCTGGCTCATAGAGCTTCAATTATAAGGTGAAATATCCAAGTACATCAATTACAATGGCGAACACTAGTTCCAATAGTGGAATATTAAATCACTTCTTACTTAACCAAAGAATAGTTTTCTCTCCTATGCTAATCAGAGAAGCCAAGACTAGCTCTCCAAAGCTTAAGCCTTCAAAAATCCCTTTTCTTGAGTTATGAGGTTTATTTATAACAAGGGAATGACATTTCATATTCTCATGACTCTTGGATTACCCCTATTGTACCTGTTTCCCGTAGGCAGTCCTTGGCTGCAAAAACTATGCCAGGAAACCAACTCAACCAACCTTTAGGTTCAAGCTAGCTCTTGAACCAGAGGGGACTCCCTCAGTTATTATGAGGGTTTGTTTAACATTGTTCACCTATCACTGAACAACAGCCTTTGAAGCACAATGGCTAGATTTATGGTTTTAATTGGGGGTGGTTGGCGATCAATGATAATCCCTACTCATGATTTAAAGGCTCTCTCACAGGGTTCCTTTTGAAAGTGTCAGCTTCCAGCTTGACAGAACGACTTGATTTATATAAGAATTTGGCAGAAGAATGTAAGGAGATTCCTAATAATTGAGTAGCCAGACTGATTACTTGACCACTAGGAATATTTGGATGCGTGTAGAAGATTTCTACATCCCAACAAAACATATTTAAAGGGAAATAGAATGGCCAGACTGAAACCAATTCTAAGAGGAGCTATTTCAAACAAATAGCCTAATAAGCTAATCTCTTTTAATGGCTGTCATAAAGCACAAAACAAAACCAGTTAAAGAGGAGTTATGATGAACAAACAATCCAATAAACAAATCTCTTTCTAAAGATAATTATTTTGCAGACCTTCCTATAAACACTTTTATCATGTGTAGAAATAAGATATGAAAAACTGGAAAAACATACTCGAAGCACAAAATTATGTCAAAACTAGAGTTGTAAGGCTTTCATTAGAAAAACTACAACAAAAGATTTATTACAGAGTGAAGAGTCTTGGCATCAAAATCCAACCCTTATTACTTCAATTGATGAAGTATTTATACAGTTTATTACAAAATATCTTGATAAAAATATCAAGGGCTACTACAAATATCTGAAAATTGTATTACAAAAATAGAACACAAATAAAGGTAACTAAAACTATTTGAAGATTTCTGGTACTATCCTTGAGGATTTCTGTTGCTAAGAAGAGAAATTCGAATTTGTTTACAACTCATATTTGATGAGGTGGCCTCCAAGTCACTAACTGTCTTTGAGCATTTTCCTCCCGAAATCCTGCAGAATAGGGTCCAGTCATGCCTTTGTATATCTCAATCCGAGATAGTTCTGTAAAAATTGAGAGAGGTTATTGTAGATGAATATGTTCTTGAGATAAACCTCACTTAGTTTCCCCAAATCCGGCTTCAGCTGTTCACAATACTTTCTGTAAAAAGATGTCTAAAAAGGAATTTACACAGTCCGAAAAATAGGCTGTGAAGATGTACTTGTATCTCTAATTATGTAATAGCTGTGTAAAATATGAAGTAGGTTATTTTACTTTAGCATCTTAGGAACACAAACCTCCTTCAGTTTCTCAAGAATCATCTTTTATTGGCCACAATATGTTCTGCAAAAATATGACTAAACAGGAAAAATTTGGGAACATATGTCTTCAAAGTTTCTTTAAAATCTCCCAAACCATAAGAGCTGTTACAAAACTGGGAGAATTTTTTGTTAATAAGGATATTGGAAGAAAAAACCTCTTTCAGTTTCTGAAAATATGTTCTCATGGGTTCGGAAACCATGTTTTAAATCAATGCAATGTATACAAAAAACATAGTTTCAATGACCATGAGACAAGCAATGGAACGGGAGCATTGTGGCGCAACAAGCAACTGACATGGTGAAGTTTTATTGGATGAAGGGAAGCAGATGGATGATGTGGCGGATGAAGTGAAATGAATGCAATGGATAGGAGAGCAGAGGTGGACGATGATGTAGGAGCGACGATAATGGAATAGATGAGAACCACATTTGGGAGTAAGTCAAGGCGGTAACTGGTTTTGGGATTTTAAGCCCCGAAACACTAAAATGTGCAAAAGTTATTTATGATGACAGTTTTGGAAACTGCCTATTTCGGATCCCCCCCCTCGTCGATAAAGTTCAGACAGGGAATGAGGGTTGAAAAGGTCCGTGGGCCATGAGATGATGGAAGGGTGTGCAGGATGAGAGGTGAGGTGATGGGTGTTTAACACATGAGCGGAAATGGTGGTAGGGTCATGATTTCGAACGCAGAGGTGACAACTGTGGGTCCCAGTAATTAAATGGAACAAGATTTGGTGGGGTCGGCAACTAAGGCTTGGCCCACTTAAACATAAAATTAATGTTTTAATAAAAAATATAAACTTATATATTTTTATTAAAAATAATTTATTTAAAAATTAAAATTATATAAATAAATAAATAAATAAATCATCCAAAAGCATAAAACTTATATATGCCCTCAGTATTTAACTCAGAAGAAAAGGCAATTTCACACTGAAAATTTTTAATTTTTAGTGTGTCAAAATATGTTACAACATTAGCTCCAATGGAGATTGCTTCCCCTTGTGGGATGCAGAGAAAAAGTAGATCAGTTTCCTTTAGCGTTGGGCATGGAGTCATTGTTATAGCTCCAAATCTCACTCTTATGGTTTGTGATGCTGCACTCATGGCCTAGGGCAACCCCTCCTTCCAGACCTGGTCCAAAAATTTAAAAAACAGTGTTTTATTCCCTATACGCGACATTGCCCTGAGTTAAACGCGTGTACACGCGGGTCTGTTATACCCAACCCGCGTGTATCTATTAAAACACTTAAAAAATAATAAATTCCTCTTTTTCGGGCGGAGATCGCGGGTTTTACCTGCTGGATCACCTGTTATTGCCCGTGGCCCAACTGTTCCCAACTAACTCCTAACTAAAAAACTACTTTGGAGAGGGTATAAAAAGACATCAAAGGGAAGGCCAAGGGGAGAGAGAAAAGAGAGCAAGATTATTATGCTGAGATTTTTCCCTTAGACCAGGTTTGAAGTCCTTGGTGCTTTCTGCACTTCCCCCATTTTGCATAGGAAACCCTTGTTTCCATGTGTCTTGGTGATCATTCATCCTTGATATCATCATTGAGTAGGACTTGGAAGGAGCTCTTGTTGGAGGCTTGAGGCTGGAACGAATCCGGGAGGAAGCTTTGCTTGGAGCCTGCTGAAGGTGTTCAGGTGATATCTTTCCGATATATGTACTTTATTTGCCTTTATATATAAAGAAACACGTCTTTGTTCCCGAAACAATCTTTCTTTATGCTTATGAGATTCTTGTCTTGAATTCTTGTGCAAGTGGTTACTTAAAGATTTTTATAACTAACTTTATAGCATAAAGATGGTTTATACATAAGTATTTGTACATGTACTGTTGTGTTCTTTGATTTGTTTGTCTTGCAGGTCAAAGGAAGGATAAGGGAACTCCAAGAAGGGTTTGGACCCTAAAGGCCTTCTCGAACGTAGGACCTTAGGTACGTACCCTAAACATTAGAATTTACTTAAAAGTAAAAATGATGGCTGTGTGTGTGTTTCTTTAAATAAGCAATCTTCAGTCTGGTAGAGTCTTAGCCCAAAGGACCCTAGGGGTACTTTCCCTTCAACCAGTCATACTGTAAACTTTATCATCAACCATCATTTGCGATAATCAAATCTCCTGGATCAACCCTGTCATTTGAATAGCCTGCTAGTGCAGACTGCAACCTGCAATTGTGAAATGCAACCATATGCCAGCACTAATCTGGATACTCTTTCATACTGAAAACTGAAAATTCTAGATTGAAAACTGCTGAAGTGAAACTACTGACACTGTAAGTGGAAATAAGCACAAGAGTGCCTAATTCATGGGCTATGGATTTAATCAGTTAATCCCTTGGAAGTCATTGCACTCAACCAAACCAAACTTAATATTGCAATCTTGAAATATAACTGAAACAATTGTAGATCTACTGCATACTGAATCTGAAAGTAGCTAATCAATCCCACACCTCTATCTAACTGAACTGAAAAATGTTACACTATTAGGTGTAATCTGCTTTCCAATGTAACCAAGTGCGGAGTGGATTTATTGACAAACCACATTGCCAACACCTGAAAATATGAAGAATATATACAATATGAACATAAACTCCAATGGAAAACCTATACTCACATGTATCCTTTAGAAGCTGCATCCTCTGTAGACATTTTAGATTTCTGATCAAGGCTGAGAGGGAGATACATATACTGCTTACTGCAAGTATCAACAAACCTCGCATAGCAGTAAAGGCAACTGAAATTTCAAAACAAGAGTGGGATCGGTAATCCAGTGGAATCGCCATCTGACAAAGTGGAGTTGCCAAGTGAAAATAATGCAACCAATACAAATGCCTATTCCTTGTTCACCAACAAGAAATAGATCTAAACTTTATCGTTCCCCGGAGAAAGATTTTTACTTTGCTTCCATGGCAACGATGCCAAATGTTGTACCTATTTCCCATAGGCAGTCCTTGGTTACAAAAACTATGCCAGGAAACCAACTCAACCAGCCTTTAGGTTCAAGCTGGCCCTTGAACTAGAGGGGGCTCCCTCAGTTGTTACGAGGCTTTGTTTAATGTTGTTCACCTATCACTGAACAAAAACCTTTGAAGCACAATGGCTAGATTTATGGTTTTAATTAGGGGTGGTTGGCAATCAATGATAATCCCTACTCATGATTTAAAGGCTCTCTCACAGGGTTCCTTTTGAAAGTGTCAGCTTCCAGCCTAACATAACGACTTGATTTGTATAAGAATTTGGCAGAAGAATGTAAGGATATTCCTAATAATTGAGTAGCCAAACTGATTACTTGACCACTAGGAAGATTTGGATGTGTGTAGAAGATTTCTACAACCCAACAAAATAGATTTAAAGGGAAACAGAATGGCCAGACTGAAACCAATTCTAAGAGGAGCTATTTCAAACAAATAGCCTAATAAGCTAATCTATTTTAATGGCTATCAGAAAGCACAAAACAAAACTAGTTAAAGAGGAGTTATGATGAACAAACAGTCCAATAAAAAAATATCTTTCTAAATATAATGATTTTGTAGACCTTCCTATAAACACTTTTATCATGTGTAGAAATAAGATATGAAAAACTGGAAAAACATACTCGAAGCACAAAATTCTGTCAAAACTAGAGCCGTAAGGCTTTCATTAGAAAAACTACAACATAAGCTTTATTATAGAGTGAAGAGTCTTGGCATCAAAAGCCAACCCTTATTAATTCAATTGATGAAGTATTTATACAATTTATTACAAAATATCTTGATAAAAATATCAAGGGCTACTACAGATATCTGAAATTTGTGTTACAAAAATAGAACACAAATAAAGGTAACTAAAACTATTTGAAGATTTCTGGTACTATCCTTGAGGATTTATGTTTCTAAGAAGAGAAATTTGAATTTGTTTACAACTCATATTTGATGAGGTGGACTCCAAGTCACTAACTGTCTTTGAGCATTTTTCTCCCGAAATCCTGCAGAATAGGGTCTAGTCATGCCTTTGTATATCTCAATCTGAGATAGTTCTTTAAAAATTGAGAGAGGTTATTGTAGATGAATATGTTCTTGAGATAAAACTCGCTCAATTTCACCAAATCAAATTGTTGGAAATAATACTGAGAGGGGGGGTGAATCAGTATTATATGATACTTTTAATAAATCTTCTTTATTTGTTCTTTGAATTATCTTTGCATGTCAGTACCATAAAATAATGAGCATGAACAAAAGAAAACAGATAGTCACACCAAAGAACACAAGATGTAAGGTGGAAACCCAATGTGGGTGAAAACCACCTACTGCAATATGTCTCTATCTTCTTTCAAATTAGAAACTCCTTTTACAATGGTTTTGTACTGGTGCAGTCCTTTACCAGTACGCAAGCTGCAACTTGCAGAGAGCTACAACTCTCTCTCGTTTTCTAGTCTCTCCTGGAAGGGAGCTACAACCCCCTACTGCTTTTCTTACAAGGACCACTTTTCATAAATTTTCAAACTAGATCCATAAGCATCAATTGATCATCAAGTATGAGAGAATCACCCAATCAACTGTAGTAACCAGATCAACAGTAATAGGACCAAACCCAGAACAAAACAATGATAAACAAAGATTTTAAGAGAAGGAAGCACCCTGCTCCATTGCTAGCCTGCTTCCCGGACTCACCCTACTCAACTGCTAGCCTGCTTCCCGGACTCACCCTGCTCAACTGCTAGCCTGCGTCCCGGACGCACCCTGCTCAACTGCTAGCCTGCGTCCCTCGCTCTGAGTCTATTGAACTGCCTGCGTCCCGGCGCACCTGAACCCTTCTGCGCCTGCGTCCCGGTGCACCTGAACCCTTCTGCGCCTGCGTCCCGGCACACCTGAACCCTTCTGAGGCTGCGTCCCGGCGCACCTGAACCCTTCTGTGCCTGCGTCCCGGCGCACCTGAACCCTTACTGCACCTGCATCTCTGGGCTTTCAAGACTTCAGAAGCAAACCCAGACAGTCAGATCTACAGATCTGAACATGCGCCGAAGAGATCTTGGTCCATCAGTAGATTCGCCTTGTTTAGATCTAGACCAAATCTAGCCCTCATAAGATATTCAACCAAAAACCATGCTTAAACCAAATGATCTCCTTTGCTTTATATAGGCAAGCTCTCCTCAAATCATGGAACAATACCACGAGCCGACACCATAATAACACAATACCGTCAGCTAGATACCAAGAGTAAAACACAAGAAACCCCCACGTGAGCTTTTCTCTGCCTTGAAATGTGTGCACTGGGTGGACGCACCTCCTGAATGGCTGGCTTGCGTCTCTGGACGCAGTCCTTGCATGGTGTACCTGCGGGTACGCACCTTCTGAACTGCTTTCCTGTGTCCTTCTTAATTTTCAACAAATTGAGAGCCTTGCCACGGGAGTTGCCATCAAGTACAACATCTGTAACATATATAGCCATTCCTGAAACATAATGCCAACAATCTCCACCTTTGGACTTGATGGCAACCTCACAATCTTTGCTTCATTCTCCCCCTTTGACATCAAGGGCAAAGGGTATGCTCCCCCTGAACCAGGTCTGCAAACAAAGAACCATAATCCTCCATGAAAGAGATAGAGACATATTGCAGCTATTTCCAAGATCTCCTTCTGACCATCCTCCATAATGCCAACAATGCATTATATGCTCCCCCTGAACCTGTACCATCAATCAGAAAAGGTTCAACAATAAGATGATGCATCAACAACCCCCAGCTTTTGCCTGAGGTATTCAAAAGTGTCCCTGGGCAATGGTTTGGTGAAAATATCAGCAACTTGTTCCTTAGAAGGAACATACTCCAACTTGACCTTCTGTTCAAGTACTTGTTCTCGGAGAAAATGGTACTTGATTGGTATGTGCTTGGTTTTTGAATGCATAACAAGATTCTTTGAGATACTGATTGCACTTGTGTTGTCACATAAGATGGGGATTGGTGGTGTACAAGTGATTTGAAAATCCTGCAAAGTCTGCATCATCCAAAGGAGTTGGGTGCAACAAGATGCAGCAGCAACATATTCCGCTTCAGCTGTAGACAAGGCAATTGAACTCTGTTTCTTGCTGAACCAAGATACCAGTCTGGAACCCATAAAGAACGCACCACCACTTGTGCTTTTCCTGTCATCCACGCTTCCGGCCCAATCTGCATCTGTATAAGCATGAAGTGTAAGATCTGTATCTCTAGGATACCATAAGCCATAATTTTGAGTCCCTTGAAGATATTTGAAAATTCTCTTCACTGCCTGAAGATGAGTCTCTTTCGGATTTGCCTGAAATCTTCCAACTATTCCAACTGCATGCATGATGTCTGGTCAGGTACCTGTCAAAAAAAGTAAACTTCCAATCATAGATCTGTAGGTTGGTTGATGTACTGCTGCAGATTCATCATTTGCACTGAGGCTACATCCTGTGACCATGGGTGTACATACGGGTTTTGCATCTTCCATACCATATTTCTTCAAAATCTGTTTGAGATACTTGGTTTGAGATAAAAAGATTCCTCCTTCTTTTTGTTGGATTTGCAAACCAAGGAAATATGTCAGTTCTCCTAGCAGGGACATTTCAAATTCTTTCTGCATGACAGAGGCAAAGTTTTGACTCATAGCTTCTTCATTGCTCCCAAAAATAATGTCATCTACATATACAACAAGTATTAGCAATTTGTCATTTTCAACTTTTATATAAAGATTGCTATCTGCTGATCCTTTTGAAAAGCCTTGTTGATGAAGATATTTGTCCAAACGGTAGTACCAAGCCCTTGGAGCTTGTTTGAGACCATAGAGAGCCTTTTTCAATCTGCATACAAGATTTGGATCATTTCCAAGAATGAATCCATCTGGCTGTTCAATGTACACTTCTTCTTCCAAGTCTCCATTCAGAAAGGCTGATTTCACGTCCATTTGAAATACTTTGAAGTTTTGAAAACTTGAGAGAGCAAGGAACATTCGGATGGCCTCAAGTCTTGCAACAGGAGCAAAGGTTTCTTCAAAGTCTATTCCTTCTTGCTGCGCATACCCTTTACAAACAAGTCTGGCTTTGTTTCTAATTACTTCTCCATTTTCATTCAATTTATTTTTGAAGACCCATTTTGTTCCGATAACATTCTTATCTTTTGGTCTAGGAACCAGCTCCCAAGTGTTGTTCTTTTCGATCTGCTCAAGTTCTTCATCCATTGCTTTCACCCAACATTCATCTTTGCATGCCTCTTTCACATTTTGTGGTTCAGTAGAGGAGAGTAATGCCAAATAGCTTGAAGCTTCTGCAACCGTTCTTCTTGTTTGTACACCTGCTTCTTTCTGCCCCATAATCTGAGATTCTGGATGATTCTTCTGAACATATCTGGATGGAGTCTTTTCTTCTATTCTTGTTTGCTCCTCTGGTTCTTCTTCTTGAGGTTCTTCTTCTTCATCATTCTGTCGTTGGGGGTAGCCTTCATCTTCTTCGATGTCTTCATGATGTACTTGCCTAGGAATGTATCCCTTTTCATCAACCACTACATCAATGCTGTCAACAATTCTGCCAAGTCTTTTATTGTAGCATTTGTATGCTTTGCTATGTGGAGAGTAACCAAGAAGAATGCCTTCATCTGCTCTAGGTTCAAGTTTGCCAAGCTGCTCATCTGTATTCTTGATATAGCATTTGCTCCCAAAGATTTTGAAGTGCTTTACCAAAGGAGTCCTACCACTCCAGAGCTCATGAGGAGTTTGAGTGCTGTTCACCCGGACATTTGTTTTGTTGAGAATAACAACCACAGCATGTGCAGCTTCACCCCAGAAGGTTGCGGGAGTTCCTGACTCATCAAGCATAGCACGAGCCATTTGTTGGATTGTTCTGTTCATCCTTTCCACAACTCCATTTTGCTGAGGAGTTCTTGCTGTAGAGAATTCTCTTCTTATCCCATGTTCTTCACAAAAATCGAAAAATTCATTTGAAGTAAATTCCCCACCTCTATCAGATCTGAGGCACTTAATTTTGTGACCTGATTGATTTTCAACCAAGGCTTTGAAGGATTTGAATTTTTCGAATGCTTCATCTTTGTGCTTCATAAGTCCTAACCAGACAAACCTGGAGAAATCGTCAATGAATAATATCAAGTATTCTTCTCCTCGAGGTGTTCTTTTCCTGAAAGGACCGCATGTATCTGTATGTACTAGCTCAAGAGGCATGCTAGCTGATCCTTCTTTCTCTGGAAAGTTAGTTCTGGTTTGTTTTCCAAACTGACATGATTTGCATATGGTGTTGTCAGGAATTTTGATATCTGGAAGATCACGAACTGCCTGATATTTGCATGCTTTCCTTATTTGTGAAAATCTTAGATGTCCCAACCTCCGATGCCATAACCAGTGCTCATCATCCTTGCTCAGATAGCATTGTTGTTGTCCTTCTTCAAATATGTACAGATTATTTGGAGTTCTTTTACCTTTGATCACTGTTTTACCTGTATCAAGATCACGAACAAGACATCCATTTGATCTGAATATAACCTCGGTTCTTTGATCACACATCTGGCTGACACTTAGAAGATTATGCTTCAATCCATCAACATACAAAACATTTCCAGCCTTGACCTTTTCTTTTAACTGAGCAATGCCCTTTCCTTTTATAGTTGCAGGAGTATCATTTCCAAAAGAGACTTTCTTTCCCTTTTCTAGAGCAGAATAAGACTCGAGTTTTTCTTTATCACCTGTCATATGCTTCGAACATCCACTGTCAATGTACCATAGATTTTCCTGTCCCTCTGCATAAAATGCTATCCCACATCTTTCTGTTTGAGGTTCCTTTATTCTCCATGTTTTGGTGTTTGAGGCTTGTTCCTTTTTCTGCTGAAACCTGCTCCTGCATTCAGAGTCTTCATGACCAAAGTTATTGCAAATAGAACATTCAACTTCATTTTCAAGAACCGAAAAGTTGTTATAGGTCCTCTTTGTAATCCCTGTCATACTTCTTTGCTTTTGAGCTTCTCTAGTCATGATCGTTTTATATGCAACACATTGAGTTGCTTTGTGACCAAAGTTATGGCAAGAAAAACATTGTCCATTGAAGAAACTTCTGCGGTTATTGAATCTACCAGCCAACTGATTGTAGTTTCTATTTTCATCTATTCTTGAACCAATTTGAGAAGATTTTACCTGTGGCTGGTTGTAGCTTTTGTTCACCCTTAAGAAGGATTGCCCTTGATAGTTATAGTTTCTGTTTGTAATTCGTTCCTGCTTTACCTGTTGATCTTCATTGTTCTTTTGCTCATTTCTTCTTGCTGCATCAAGATAACTTTTTGAGGTGGATGCTTGAGAAGTTTCTCCATTATAGCCCAGACCTGTCTTATTTAGAGGAGACCGCTGCACATTGATAATCTCATCCAAAGTTTCAGATCCTTTGACAAACTTGAGATTAATAGCTTTTGTTTTCTCAATCTCTTTTCTAAGACCAACAATTTCACCTTCTAATTTTTCAAGATGTTTTTCCTTTTCATCAATTTGAAATTGTAGAGTATCAATGATCATGTTCTTTTCTTCTATACATCTCTTGAGTCTAGTAATTTCATCATAAAGGTTATCCACATCTACAGCATCCATATAATCATCATCTTCAAATGCCATTAACAACTTATATTCATTACCTTGTTCATCTTCATCACTGTTTGATAGACCATCACTATCTTCATGAGTGTAGTAGCTTTTCTTATTTGCGTTCTGTTTCTTGTTCCATCTGGCAGGTTCTTTTCCTTTATCTTTATAAGGACATTTTGCAGCATAATGACCTACTCTTCCACAGGCAAAGCATTTAAATGGTAACTTACCTCTGAACCTTCCAGAACCCCTTTGAAGATTTCTGACAAAATTTGATTCTTCTTCCTCTTCTTCTGGAACGTGGCTTGCTTCATAATAATCTCCTTTGCCTGATGCCTTGAAAGCAGCTTCTCTTCTGTCTGAAGGACCTCCCTTTCTCATTTCATAAGCAGTTAGAATTCCATGTAGCTGAGACATAGTAAGAATTCGTAGATTTTCCTTTTCTTCTATAGCAGATACTTTAGATTCAAACTTGGGAGACAAAGATCTTAGAACCTTTTCAACCACTATAGCCTCTCTTATTTCTTCACCCAAATTTTTCATACAATTAACAATCTCATCTACCCGAAGAAAATAGTTAGCCACACTTTCATCATTATACATCTTGAGAGTCTCATACTGAATCCTGAGAGTTTGAAGTTTAGCACGCTTTACCTGTTCATCTCCTTCATAGCTTGTGACAATTTTGTCCCATATTTCTTTTGCGGATTTGTAGTGCATTACCTTCATGAATTCCATTTGGGATATACATCCTAACAGAGTACTGACTGCTTTTGCATTTGTTTCATACTTCTTTTTCTCAGCTGGATCTGTAGGAGTAGCTGAAGGAAAAGCATAGCCTGTTTCTACAATGTCCCAAACTTCTGTACCAAGAGATTGAAGATATGCAGTAACTCTTACCTTCCAATAATTGAAGTTTGTCCCATCAAAAACCGGTGGCCTGATTGATGCTTCTCTCTCGTAGTTGCTCATGATGAACGATCTACCTTCAAGCGCTCAAGCTTCTCTGAAGGACCTGCTCTGATACCAATTGTTGGAAATAATGCTGAGAGGGGGGGTGAATCAGTATTTTATGATACTTTTAATAAATCTTCTTTATTTGTTCTTTGAATTATCTTTGCATGTCAGTACCATAAAATAATGAGCATGAACAAAAGAAAACAGATAGTCACACCAAAGAACACAAGATGTAAGGTGGAAACCCAATGTGGGTGAAAACCACCTGCTGCAATATGTCTCTATCTTCTTTCAAATTAGAAACTCCTTTTACAATGGTTTTGTACTGGTGCAGTCCTTTACCAGTATGCAGGCTGCAACCTGCAGAGAGCTACAACTCTCTCTCGTTTTCCAATCTCTCTTGGAAGGGAGCTACAACCCCCTACTTCTTTTCTTACAAGGACCACTTTTCATAAATTTTAAAACTGGATCCATAAGCATCAATTGATCATCAAGTATGAGAGAATCACCCAATCAACTGTAGTAACCAGATCAACAGTAATAGGACCAAACCCAAAACACAACAATGATAAACAAAGATTTTAAGAGAAGGAAGCACCCTGCTCCATTGCTAGCCTGCTTCCCGGACTCACCCTGCTCAACTGCTAGCCTGCTTCCCGGACTCACCCTGCTCAACTGCTAGCCTGCTTCCCGGACTCACCCTGCTCAACTGCTAGCCTGCATCCCGGACGCACCCTGCTCAACTGCTAGCCTGCATCCCTCGCTCTGAGTCTATTGAACTGCCTGCGTCCCGGCGCACCTGAACCCTTATGCGCCTGCGTCCCGGTGCACCTGAACCCTTCTGCGCCTGCGTCCCGGTGCACCTGAACCCTTCTGAGGCTGCGTCCCGGCGCACCTGAACCCTTCTGTGCCTGCGTCCCGGCGCACCTGAACCCTTACTGCACCTGCGTCTCCGGGCTTTCAAGACTTCAGAAGCAAACCCAGACAGTCAGATCTACATATCTGAACATGCGCCGAAGAGATCTTGGTCCATGAGTAGATTCGCCTTGTTTAGATCTAGACCAAATCTAGCCCTCATAAGATATTCAACCAAAAACCATGCTTAAACCAAATGATCTCCTTTGCTTTATATAGGCAAGCTCCTCCTCAAATCATGGAACAATACCACGAGCCGACACCATAATAACACAATACCGTCGGCTAGATACCAAGAGTAAAACACAAGAAACCCCTACGTGAGCTTTTCTCTGCCTTGAAATGTGTGCACTGGGTGGACGCACCTCCTGAATGGCTGGCCTGCATCTCTGGACGCAGTCCTTGAATGGTGTACCTGCGGGTACGCACCTTCTGAACTGCTTTCCTGCGTCCTTCTTAATTTTCAACAAATTGAGAGCCTTGCCACGGGAGTTGCCATCAAGTACAACATCTGTAACATATATAGCCATTCCTGAAACATAATACCAACAATCTCCCCCTTTGGACTTGATGGCAACCTCACAATCTTTGCTTCATTCTCCCCCTTTGACATCAAGGGCAAAGGGTATGCTCCCCCTGAACCAGGTCTGCAAACAAAGAACCATAATCCTCCATGAAAGAGATAGAGACATATTGCAGCTATTTCCAAGATCTCCTTCTGACCATCCTCCATAATGCCAACAATGCATTATATGCTCCCCCTGAACCTGTACCATCAATCAGAAAAGGTTCAACAATAAGATGATGCATCAACAACCCCCAGCTTTTGCCTGAGGTATTCAAAAGTGTCCCTGGGCAATGGTTTGGTGAAAATATCAGCAACTTGTTCCTTAGAAGGAACATACTCCAACTTGACCTTCTGTTCAAGTACTTGTTCTCGGAGAAAATGGTACTTGATTGGTATGTGCTTGGTTTTTGAATGCATAACAGGATTCTTTGAGATACTGATTGCACTTGTGTTGTCACATAAGATGGGGATTGGTGGTGTACAAGTGATTTGAAAATCCTGCAAAGTCTGCATCATCCAAAGGAGTTGGGTGCAACAAGATGCAGCAGCAACATATTCCGCTTCAGCTGTAGACAAGGCAATTGAACTCTGTTTCTTGCTGAACCAAGATACCAGTCTGGAACCCATAAAGAACGCACCACCACTTGTGCTTTTCCTGTCATCCACGCTTCCGGCCCAATCTGCATCTGTATAAGCATGAAGTGTAAGATCTGTATCTCTAGGATACCATAAGCCATAATTTTGAGTCCCTTGAAGATATTTGAAAATTCTCTTCACTGCCTGAAGATGAGTCTCTTTTGGATTTGCCTGAAATCTTCCAACTATTCCAACTGCATGCATGATGTCTGGTTGGGTACCTGTCAAATAAAGTAAACTTCCAATCATAGATCTGTAGGTTGGTTGATGTACCGCTGCAGATTCATCATTTGCACTGAGGCTACATCCTGTGACCATGGGTGTACATACGGGTTTTGCATCTTCCATACCATATTTCTTCAAAATCTGTTTGAGATACTTGGTTTGAGATAAAAAGATTCCTCCTTCTTTTTGTTGGATTTGCAAACCAAGGAAATATGTCAGTTCTCCTAGCAGGGACATTTCAAATTCTTTCTGCATGACAGAGGCAAAGTTTTGACTCATAGCTTCTTCATTGCTCCCAAAAATAATGTCATCTACATATACAACAAGTATTAGCAATTTGTCATTTTCAACTTTTATATAAAGATTGCTATCTGCTGATCCTTTTGAAAAGCCTTGTTGATGAAGATATTTGTCCAAACGGTAGTACCAAGCCCTTGGAGCTTGTTTGAGACCATAGAGAGCCTTTTTCAATCTGCATACAAGATTTGGATCATTTCCAAGAATGAATCCATCTGGCTGTTCAATGTACACTTCTTCTTCCAAGTCTCCATTCAGAAAGGCTGATTTCACGTCCATTTGAAATACTTTGAAGTTTTGAAAACTTGAGAGAGCAAGGAACATTCGGATGGCCTCAAGTCTTGCAACAGGAGCAAAGGTTTCTTCAAAGTCTATTCCTTCTTGCTGCGCATACCCTTTACAAACAATTCTGGCTTTGTTTCTAATTACTTCTCCATTTTCATTCAATTTATTTTTGAAGACCCATTTTGTTCCGATAACATTCTTATCTTTTGGTCTAGGAACCAGCTCCCAAGTGTTGTTCTTTTCGATCTTCTCAAGTTCTTCATCCATTGCTTTCACCCAACATTCATCTTTGCATGCCTCTTTCACATTTTGTGGTTCAGTAGAGGAGAGTAATGCCAAATAGCTTGAAGCTTCTCCAACTGTTCTTCTTGTTTGTACACCTGCTTCTTTTTGCCCCATAATCTGAGATTCTGGATGATTCTTCTGAACATATCTGGATGGAGTCTTTTCTTCTATTCTTGTTTGCTCCTCTGGTTCTTCTTCTTGAGGTTCTTCTTCTTCATCATTCTGTCGTTGGGGGTAGCCTTCATCTTCTTCGATGTCTTCATGATGTACTTGCCTAGGAATGTATCCCTTTTCATCAACCACTACATCAATGCTGTCAACAATTCTGCCAAGTCTTTTATTGTAGCATTTGTATGCTTTGCTATGTGGAGAGTAACCAAGAAGAATGCCTTCATCTGCTCTAGGTTCAAGTTTGCCAAGCTGCTCATCTGTATTCTTGATATAGCATTTGCTCCCAAAGATTTTGAAGTGCTTTACCGAAGGAGTCCTACCACTCCAGAGCTCATGAGGAGTTTGAGTGCTGTTCACCCGGACATTTGTTTTGTTGAGAATAACAACCACAGCATGTGTAGCTTCACCCCAGAAGGTTGCGGGAGTTCCTGACTCATCAAGCATAGCACGAGCCATTTGTTGGATTGTTCTGTTCATCCTTTCCACAACTCCATTTTGCTGAGGAGTTCTTGCTGTAGAGAATTCTCTTCTTATCCCATGTTCTTCACAAAAATCGAAAAATTCATTTGAAGTAAATTCCCCACCTCTATCAGATCTGAGGCACTTAATTTTGTGACCTGATTGATTTTCAACCAAGGCTTTGAAGGATTTGAATTTTTCGAATGCTTCATCTTTGTGTTACATAAGTCCTAACCAGACAAACCTGGAGAAATCGTCAATGAATAATATCAAGTATTCTTCTCCTCGAGGTGTTCTTTTCCTGAAAGGACCACATGTATCTGTATGTACTAGCTCAAGAGGCATGCTAGCTGATCCTTCTTTCTCTGGAAAGTTAGTTCTGGTTTGTTTTCCAAACTGACATGATTTGCATATGGTGTTGTCAGGAATTTTGATATCTGGAAGATCACGAACTGCCTGATATTTGCATGCTTTCCTTATTTGTGAAAAGCTTAGATGTCCCAACCTCCGATGCCATAACCAGTGCTCATCATCCTTGCTCAGATAGCATTGTTGTTGTCCTTCTTCAAATATGTACAGATTATTTGGAGTTCTTTTACCTTTGATCACTGTTTTACCTGTATCAAGATCACGAACAAGACATCCATTTGATCTGAATATAACCTCGGTTCTTTGATCACACATCTGGCTGACACTTAGAAGATTATGCTTCAATCCATCAACATACAAAACATTTCCAGCCTTGACCTTTTCTTTTAACTGAGCAATGCCCTTTCCTTTTATAGTTGCAGGAGTATCATTTCCAAAAGAGACTTTCTTTCCCTTTTCTAGAGCAGAATAAGACTCGAGTTTTTCTTTATCACCTATCATATGCTTCGAACATCCACTGTCAATGTACCATAGATTTTCCTGTCCCTCTGCATAAAATGCTATCCCACATCTTTCTGTTTGAGGTTCCTTTATTCTCCATGTTTTGGTGCTTGAGGCTTGTTCCTTTTTCTGCTGAAACCTGCTCCTGCATTCAGAGTCTTCATGACCAAAGTTATTGCAAATAGAACATTCAACTTCATTTTCAAGAACCGAAAAGTTGTTATAGGTCCTCTTTGTAATCCCTGTCATACTTCTTTGCTTTTGAGCTTCTCTAGTCATGATCGTTTTATATGCAACACATTGAGTTGCTTTGTGACCAAAGTTATGGCAAGAAAAACATTGTCCATTGAAGAAACTTCTGCGGTTATTGAATCTACCAGCCAACTGATTGTAGTTTCTATTTTCATCTATTCTTGAACCAATTTGAGAAGATTTTACCTGTGGCTGGTTGTAGCTTTTGTTCACCCTTAAGAAGGATTGCCCTTGATAGTTATAGTTTCTGTTTGTAATTCGTTCCTGCTTTACCTGTTGATCTTCATTGTTCTTTTGCTCATTTCTTCTTGCTGCATCAAGATAACTTTTTGAGGTGGATGCTTGAGAAGTTTCTCCATTATAGCCCAGACCTGTCTTATTTAGAGGAGACCGCTGCACATTGATAATCTCATCCAAAGTTTCAGATCCTTTGACAAACTTGAGATTAATAGCTTTTGTTTTCTCAATCTCTTTTCTAAGACCAACAATTTCACCTTCTAATTTTTCAAGATGTTTTTCCTTTTCATCAATTTGAAATTGTAGAGTATCAATGATCATGTTCTTTTCTTCTATACATCTCTTGAGTCTAGTAATTTCATCATAAAGGTTATCCACATCTACAGCATCCATATAATCATCATCTTCAAATGCCATTAACAACTTATATTCATTACCTTGTTCATCTTCATCACTGTTTGATAGACCATCACTATCTTCATGAGTGTAGTAGCTTTTCTTATTTGCGTTCTGTTTCTTGTTCCATCTGGCAGGTTCTTTTCCTTTATCTTTATAAGGACATTTTGCAGCATAATGACCTACTCTTCCACAGGCAAAGCATTTAAATGGTAACTTACCTCTGAACCTTCCAGAACCCCTTTGAAGATTTCTGACAAAATTTGATTCTTCTTCCTCTTCTTCTGGAACGTGGCTTGCTTCATAATAATCTCCTTTGCCTGATGCCTTGAAAGCAGCTTCTCTTCTGTCTGAAGGACCTCCCTTTCTCATTTCATAAGCAGTTAGAATTCCATGTAGCTGAGACATAGTAAGAATTCGTAGATTTTCCTTTTCTTCTATAGCAGATACTTTAGATTCAAACTTGGGAGACAAAGATCTTAGAACCTTTTCAACCACTATAGCCTCTCTTATTTATTCACCAAAATTTTTCATACAATTAACAATCTCATCTACCCGAAGAAAATAGTTAGCCACACTTTCATCATTATACATCTTGAGAGTCTCATACTGAATCCTGAGAGTTTGAAGTTTAGCACGCTTTACCTGTTCATCTCCTTCATAGCTTGTGACAATTTTGTCCCATATTTCTTTTGCGGATTTGTAGTGCATTACCTTCATGAATTCCGTTTGGGATATACATCCTAACAGAGTACTGACTGCTTTTGCATTTGTTTCATACTTCTTTTTCTCAGCTGGATCTGTAGGAGTAGCTGAAGGAAAAGCATAGCCCGTTTCTACAATGTCCCAAACTTCTGTACCAAGAGATTGAAGATATGCAGTAACTCTTACATTCCAATAATTGAAGTTTGTCCCATCAAAAACCGGTGGCCTGATTGATGCTTCTCTCTCGTAGTTGCTCATGATGAACGATCTACCTTCAAGCGCTCAAGCTTCTCTGAAGGACCTGCTCCGATACCAATTGTTGGAAATAATGCTGAGAGGGGGGGTGAATCAGTATTATATGATACTTTTAATAAATCTTCTTTATTTATTCTTTGAATTATCTTTGCATGTCAGTACCATAAAATAATGAGCATGAACAAAAGAAAACAGATAGTCACACCAAAGAACACAAGATGTAAGGTGGAAACCCAATGTGGGTGAAAACCACCTGCTGCAATATGTCTCTATCTTCTTTCAAATTAGAAACTCCTTTTACAATGGTTTTGTACTGGTGCAGTCCTTTACCAGTACGCAGGCTGCAACCTGCAGAGAGCTACAACTCTCTCTCGTTTTCCAGTCTCTCCTGGAAGGGAGCTACAACCCCCTACTTCTTTTCTTACAAGGACCACTTTTCATAAATTTTCAAACTGGATCCATAAGCATCAATTGATCATCAAGTATGAGAGAATCACCCAATCAACTGTAGTAACCAGATCAACAGTAATAGGACCAAACCCAGAACACAACAATGATAAACAAAGATTTTAAGAGAAGGAAGCACCCTGCTCCATCGCTAGCCTGCTTCCCGGACTCACCCTGCTCAACTGCTAGCCTGCTTCCCGGACTCACCCTGCTCAACTGCTAGCCTGCTTCCCGGACTCACCCTGCTCAACTGCTAGCCTGCGTCCCGGATGCACCCTGCTCAACTGCTAGCCTGCGTCCCTCCCTCTGAGTCTATTGAACTGCCTGCGTCCCGGCGCACCTGAACCCTTCTGCGCCTGCGTCCCGGTGCACCTGAACCCTTCTGCGCCTGCGTCCCGGCGCACCTGAACCCTTCTGAGGCTGCGTCCCGGCGCACCTGAACCCTTCTGTGCCTACGTCTCGGCGCACCTGAACCCTTACTGCACCTGCGTCTCCGGGCTTTCAAGACTTCAGAAGCAAACCCAGACAGTCAGATCTACAGATCTGAACATGCGCCGAAGAGATCTTGGTCCATCAGTAGATTCGCCTTGTTTAGATCTAGACCAAATCTAGCCCTCATAAGATATTCAACCAAAAACCATGCTTAAACCAAATGATCTCCTTTGCTTTATATAGGCAAGCTCCTCCTCAAATCATGGAACAATACCACGAGCCGACACCATAATAACACAATACCGTCGGCTAGATACCAAGAGTAAAACATAAGAAACCCCCACGTGAGCTTTTCTCTGCCTTGAAATGTGTGCACTGGGTGGACGCACCTCCTGAATGGCTGGCCTGCGTCTCTGGACGCAGTCCTTGCATGGTGTACCTGCGGGTACGCAGCTTCTGAACTGCTTTCCTGCGTCCTTCTTAATTTTCAACAAATTGAGAGCCTTGCCACGGGAGTTGCCATCAAGTACAACATCTGTAACATATATAGCCATTCCTGAAACATAATGCCAACAATCTCCCCCTTTGGACTTGATGGCAACCTCACAATCTTTGCTTCATTCTCCCCCTTTGACATCAAGGGCAAAGGGTATGCTCCCCCTGAACCAGGTCTGCAAACAAAGAACCATAATCCTCCATGAAAGAGATAGAGACATATTGCAGCTATTTCCAAGATCTCCTTCTGACCATCCTTCATAATGCCAACAATGCATTATATGCTCCCCCTGAACCTGTACCATCAATCAGAAAAGGTTCAACAATAAGATGATGCATCAACAACCCCCAGCTTTTGCCTGAGGTATTCAAAAGTGTCCCTGGGCAATGGTTTGGTGAAAATATCAGCAACTTGTTCCTTAGAAGGAACATACTCCAACTTGACCTTCTGTTCAAGTACTTGTTCTCGGAGAAAATGGTACTTGATTGGTATGTGCTTGGTTTTTGAATGCATAACAGGATTCTTTGAGATACTGATTGCACTTGTGTTGTCACATAAGATGGGGATTGGTGGTGTACAAGTGATTTGAAAATCCTGCAAAGTCTGCATCATCCAAAGGAGTTGGGTGCAACAAGATGCAGCAGCAACATATTCCGCTTCAGCTGTAGACAAGGCAATTGAACTCTGTTTCTTGCTGAACCAAGATACCAGTCTGGAACCCATAAAGAACGCACCACCACTTGTGCTTTTCCTGTCATCCACGCTTCCGGCCCAATCTGCATCTGTATAAGCATGAAGTGTAAGATCTGTATCTCTAGGATACCATAAGCCATAATTTTGAGTCCCTTGAAGATATTTGAAAATTCTCTTCACTGTCTGAAGATGAGTCTCTTTCGGATTTGCCTGAAATCTTCCAACTATTCCAACTGCATGCATGATGTCTGGTCGGGTACCTGTCAAATAAAGTAAACTTCCAATCATAGATCTGTAGGTTGGTTGATGTACTACTGCAGATTCATCATTTGCACTGAGGCTACATCCTGTGACCATGGGTGTACATACGGGTTTTGCATCTTCCATACCATATTTCTTCAAAATCTGTTTGAGATACTTGGTTTGAGATAAAAAGATTCCTCCTTCTTTTTGTTGGATTTGCAAACCAAGGAAATATGTCAGTTCTCCTAGCAGGGACATTTCAAATTCTTTCTGCATGACAGAGGCAAAGTTTTGACTCATAGCTTCTTCATTGCTCCCAAAAATAATGTCATCTACATATACAACAAGTATTAGCAATTTGTCATTTTCAACTTTTATATAAAGATTGCTATCTGCTGATCCTTTTGAAAAGCCTTGTTGATGAAGATATTTGTCCAAACGGTAGTACCAAGCCCTTGGAGCTTGTTTGAGACCATAGAGAGCCTTTTTCAATCTGCATACAAGATTTGGATCATTTCCAAGAATGAATCCATCTGGCTGTTCAATGTACACTTCTTCTTCCAAGTCTCCATTCAGAAAGGCTGATTTCACGTCCATTTGAAATACTTTGAAGTTTTGAAAACTTGAGAGAGCAAGGAACATTCGGATGGCCTCAAGTCTTGCAACAGGAGAAAAGGTTTCTTCAAAGTCTATTCCTTCTTGCTGCGCATACCCTTTACAAACAATTCTGGCTTTGTTTCTAATTACTTCTCCATTTTCATTCAATTTATTTTTGAAGACCCATTTTGTTCCGATAACATTCTTATCTTTTGGTCTAGGAACCAGCTCCCAAGTGTTGTTCTTTTCGATCTGCTCAAGTTCTTCATCCATTGCTTTCACCCAACATTCATCTTTGCATGCCTCTTTCACATTTTGTGGTTCAGTAGAGGAGAGTAATGCCAAATAGCTTGAAGCTTCTCCAACTGTTCTTCTTGTTTGTACACCTGCTTCTTTCTGCCCCATAATCTGAGATTCTAGATGATTCTTCTGAACATATCTGGATGGAGTCTTTTCTTCTATTCTTGTTTGCTCCTCTGGTTCTTCTTCTTGAGGTTCTTCTTCTTCATCATTCTGTCGTTGGGGGTAGCCTTCATCTTCTTCGATGTCTTCATGATGTACTTGCCTAGGAATGTATCCCTTTTCATCAACCACTACATCAATGCTGTCAACAATTCTGCCAAGTCTTTTATTGTAGCATTTGTATGCTTTGCTATGTGGAGAGTAACCAAGAAGAATGCCTTCATCTGCTCTAGGTTCAAGTTTGCCAAGCTGCTCATCTGTATTCTTGATATAGCATTTGCTCCCAAAGATTTTGAAGTGCTTTACCGAAGGAGTCCTACCACTCCAGAGCTCATGAGGAGTTTGAGTGCTGTTCACCCGGACATTTGTTTTGTTGAGAATAACAACCACAGCATGTGTAGCTTCACCCCAGAAGGTTGCGGGAGTTCCTGACTCATCAAGCATAGCACGAGCCATTTGTTGGATTGTTCTGTTCATCCTTTCCACAACTCCATTTTGCTGAGGAGTTCTTGCTGTAGAGAATTCTCTTCTTATCCCATGTTCTTCACAAAAATCGAAAAATTCATTTGAAGTAAATTCCCCACCTCTATCAGATCTGAGGCACTTAATTTTGTGACCTGATTGATTTTCAACCAAGGCTTTGAAGGATTTGAATTTTTCGAATGCTTCATCTTTGTGCTTCATAAGTCCTAACCAGACAAACCTGGAGAAATCGTCAATGAATAATATCAAGTATTCTTCTCCTCGAGGTGTTCTTTTTCTGAAAGGACCACATGTATCTGTATGTACTAGCTCAAGAGGCATGCTAGCTGATCCTTCTTTCTCTGGAAAGTTAGGTCTGGTATGTTTTCCAAACTGACATGATTTGCATATGGTGTTGTCAGGAATTTTGATATCTGGAAGATCACGAACTGCCTGATATTTGCATGCTTTCCTTATTTGTGAAAAGCTTAGATGTCCCAACCTCCGATGCCATAACCAGTGCTCATCATCCTTGCTCAGATAGCATTGTTGTTGTCCTTCTTCAAATATGTACAGATTATTTGGAGTTCTTTTACCTTTGATCACTGTTTTACCTGTATCAAGATCACGAACAAGACATCCATTTGATCTGAATATAACCTCGGTTCTTTGATCACACATCTGGCTGACACTTAGAAGATTATGCTTCAATCCATCAACATACAAAACATTTCCAGCCTTGACCTTTTCTTTTAACTGAGCAATGCCCTTTCCTTTTATAGTTGCAGGAGTATCATTTCCAAAAGAGACTTTCTTTCCCTTTTCTAGAGCAGAATAAGACTCGAGTTTTTCTTTATCACCTATCATATGCTTCGAACATCCACTGTCAATGTACCATAGATTTTCCTGTCCCTCTGCATAAAATGCTATCCCACATCTTTCTGTTTGAGGTTCCTTTATTCTCCATGTTTTGGTGCTTGAGGCTTGTTCCTTTTTCTGCTGAACCCTGCTCCTGCATTCAGAGTCTTCATGACCAAAGTTATTGCAAATAGAACATTCAACTTCATTTTCAAGAACCGAAAAGTTGTTATAGGTCCTCTTTGTAATCCCTGTCATACTTCTTTGCTTTTGAGCTTCTCTAGTCATGATCGTTTTATATGCAACACATTGAGTTGCTTTGTGACCAAAGTTATGGCAAGAAAAACATTGTCCATTGAAGAAACTTCTGCGGTTATTGAATCTACCAGCCAACTGATTGTAGTTTCTATTTTCATCTATTCTTGAACCAATTTGAGAAGATTTTACCTGTGGCTGGTTGTAGCTTTTGTTCACCCTTAAGAAGGATTGCCCTTGATAGTTATAGTTTCTGTTTGTAATTCGTTCCTGCTTTACCTGTTGATCTTCATTGTTCTTTTGCTCATTTCTTCTTGCTGCATCAAGATAACTTTTTGAGGTGGATGCTTGAGAAGTTTCTCCATTATAGCCCAGACCTGTCTTATTTAGAGGAGACCGCTGCACATTGATAATCTCATCCAAAGTTTCAGATCCTTTGACAAACTTGAGATTAATAGCTTTTGTTTTCTCAATCTCTTTTCTAAGACCAACAATTTCACCTTCTAATTTTTCAAGATGTTTTTCCTTTTCATCAATTTGAAATTGTAGAGTATCAATGATCATGTTCTTTTCTTCTATACATCTCTTGAGTCTAGTAATTTCATCATAAAGGTTATCCACATCTACAGCATCCATATAATCATCATCTTCAAATGCCATTAACAACTTATATTCATTACCTTGTTCATCTTCATCACTGTTTGATAGACCATCACTATCTTCATGAGTGTAGTAGCTTTTCTTATTTGCGTTCTGTTTCTTGTTCCATCTGGCAGGTTCTTTTCCTTTATCTTTATAAGGACATTTTGCAGCATAATGACCTACTCTTCCACAGGCAAAGCATTTAAATGGTAACTTACCTCTGAACCTTCCAGAACCCCTTTGAAGATTTCTGACAAAATTTGATTCTTCTTCCTCTTCTTCTGGAATGTGGCTTGCTTCATAATAATCTCCTTTGCCTGATGCCTTGAAAGCAGCTTCTCTTCTGTCTGAAGGACCTCCCTTTCTCATTTCATAAGCAGTTAGAATTCCATGTAGCTGAGACATAGTAAGAATTCGTAGATTTTCCTTTTCTTCTATAGCAGATACTTTAGATTCAAACTTGGGAGACAAAGATCTTAGAACCTTTTCAACCACTATAGCCTCTCTTATTTCTTCACCCAAATTTTTCATACAATTAACAATCTCATCTACCCGAAGAAAATAGTTAGCCACACTTTCATCATTATACATCTTGAGAGTCTCATACTGAATCCTGAGAGTTTGAAGTTTAGCACGCTTTACCTGTTCATCTCCTTCATAGCTTGTGACAATTTTGTCCCATATTTCTTTTGCGGATTTGTAGTGCATTACCTTCATGAATTCTGTTTGGGATATACATCCTAACAGAGTACTGACTGCTTTTGCATTTGTTTCATACTTCTTTTTCTCAGCTGGATCTGTAGGAGTAGCTGAAGGAAAAGCATAGCCCGTTTCTACAATGTCCCAAACTTCTGTACCAAGAGATTGAAGATATGCAGTAACTCTTACCTTCCAATAATTGAAGTTTGTCCCATCAAAAACCGGTGGCCTGATTGATGCTTCTCTCTCGTAGTTGCTCATGATGAACGATCTACCTTCAAGCGCTCAAGCTTCTCTGAAGGACCTGCTCCGATACCAATTGTTGGAAATAATGCTGAGAGGGGGGGTGAATCAGTATTATATGATACTTTTAATAAATCTTCTTTATTTGTTCTTTGAATTATCTTTGCATGTCAGTACCATAAAATAATGAGCATGAACAAAAGAAAACAGATAGTCACACCAAAGAACACAAGATGTAAGGTGGAAACCCAATGTGGGTGAAAACCACCTACTGCAATATGTCTCTATCTTCTTTCAAATTAGAAACTCCTTTTACAATGGTTTTGTACTGGTGCAGTCCTTTACCAGTACGCAGGCTGCAACCTGCAGAGAGCTACAACTCTCTCTCGTTTTCCAGTCTCTCCTGGAAGGGAGCTACAACCCCCTACTTCTTTTCTTACAAGGACCACTTTTCATAAATTTTCAAACTGGATCCATAAGCATCAATTGATCATCAAGTATGAGAGAATCACCCAATCAACTGTAGTAACCAGATCAACAGTAATAGGACCAAACCCAGAACACAACAATGATAAACAAAGATTTTAAGAGAAGGAAGCACCCTGCTCCATTGCTAGCCTGCTTCCCGGACTCACCCTGCTCAACTGCTAGCCTGCTTCCCGGACTCACCCTGCTCAACTGCTAGCCTGCTTCCCGGACTCACCCTGCTCAACTGCTAGCCTGCGTCCTGGACGCACCCTGCTCAACTGCTAGCCTGCGTCCCTCGCTCTGAGTCTATTGAACTGCCTGCGTCCCGGCGCACCTGAACCCTTCTGCGCCTGCGTCCCGGTGCACCTGAACCCTTCTGCGCCTGCGTCCCGGCGCACCTGAACCCTTCTGAGGCTGCGTCCCGGCGCACCTGAACCCTTCTGTGCCTGCGTCCCGGCGCACTTGAACCCTTACTGCACCTGCGTCTCTGGGCTTTCAAGACTTCAGAAGCAAGCCCAGACAGTCAGATCTACAGATCTGAACATGCGTCGAAGAGATCTTGGTCCATCAGTAGATTCGCCTTGTTTAGATCTAGACCAAATCTAGCCCTCATAAGATATTCAACCAAAAACCATGCTTAAACCAAATGATCTCCTTTGCTTTATATAGGCAAGCTCCTCCTCAAATCATGGAACAATACCACGAGCCGACACCATAATAACACAATACCGTCGGCTAGATACCAAGAGTAAAACACAAGAAACCCCCACGTGAGCTTTTCTCTGCCTTGAAATGTGTGCACTGGGTGGACGCACCTCCTGAATGGCTGGCCTGCGTCTCTGGACGCAGTCCTTGCATGGTGTACCTGCGGGTACGCAGCTTCTGAACTGCTTTCCTGCGTCCTTCTTAATTTTCAACAAATTGAGAGCCTTGCCACGGGAGTTGCCATCAAGTACAACATCTGTAACATATATAGCCATTCCTGAAACATAATGCCAACAATCTCCCCCTTTGGACTTGATGGCAACCTCACAATATTTGCTTCATTCTCCCCCTTTGACATCAAGGGCAAAGGGTATGCTCCCCCTGAACCAGGTCTGCAAACAAAGAACCATAATCCTCCATGAAAGAGATAGAGACATATTGCAGCTATTTCCAAGATCTCCTTCTGACCATCCTCCATAATGCCAACAATGCATTATATGCTCCCCCTGAACCTGTACCATCAATCAGAAAAGGTTCAACAATAAGATGATGCATCAACAACCCCCAGCTTTTGCCTGAGGTATTCAAAAGTGTCCCTGGGCAATGGTTTGGTGAAAATATCAGCAACTTGTTCCTTAGAAGGAACATACTCCAACTTGACCTTCTGTTCAAGTACTTGTTCTCGGAGAAAATGGTACTTGATTGGTATGTGCTTGGTTTTTGAATGCATAACAGGATTCTTTGAGATACTGATTGCACTTGTGTTGTCACATAAGATGGGGATTGGTGGTGTACAAGTGATTTGAAAATCCTGCAAAGTCTGCATCATCCAAAGGAGTTGGGTGCAACAAGATGCAGCAGCAACATATTCCGCTTTAGCTGTAGACAAGGCAATTGAACTCTGTTTCTTGCTGAACCAAGATACCAGTCTGGAACCCATAAAGAACGCACCACCACTTGTGCTTTTCCTGTCATCCACGCTTCCGGCCCAATCTGCATCTGTATAAGCATGAAGTGTAAGATCTGTATCTCTAGGATACCATAAGCCATAATTTTGAGTCCCTTGAAGATATTTGAAAATTCTCTTCACTGCCTGAAGATGAATCTCTTTCGGATTTGCCTGAAATCTTCCAACTATTCCAACTGCATGCATGATGTCTGGTCGGGTACCTGTCAAATAAAGTAAACTTCCAATCATAGATCTGTAGGTTGGTTGATGTACTGCTGCAGATTCATCATTTGCACTGAGGCTACATCCTGTGACCATGGGTGTACATACGGGTTTTGCATCTTCCATACCATATTTCTTCAAAATCTGTTTGAGATACTTGGTTTGAGATAAAAAGATTCCTCCTTCTTTTTGTTGGATTTGCAAACCAAGGAAATATGTCAGTTCTCCTAGCAGGGACATTTCAAATTCTTTCTGCATGACAGAGGCAAAGTTTTGACTCATAGCTTCTTCATTGCTCCCAAAAATAATGTCATCTACATATACAACAAGTATTAGCAATTTGTCATTTTCAACTTTTATATAAAGATTGCTATCTGCTGATCCTTTTGAAAAGCCTTGTTGATGAAGATATTTGTCCAAACGGTAGTACCAAGCCCTTGGAGCTTGTTTGAGACCATAGAGAGCCTTTTTCAATCTGCATACAAGATTTGGATCATTTCCAAGAATGAATCCATCTGGCTGTTCAATGTACACTTCTTCTTCCAAGTCTCCATTCAGAAAGGCTGATTTCACGTCCATTTGAAATACTTTGAAGTTTTGAAAACTTGAGAGAGCAAGGAACATTCGGATAGCCTCAAGTCTTGCAACAGGAGCAAAGGTTTCTTCAAAGTCTATTCCTTCTTGCTGCGCATACCCTTTACAAACAATTCTGGCTTTGTTTCTAATTACTTCTCCATTTTCATTCAATTTATTTTTGAAGACCCATTTTGTTCCGATAACATTCTTATCTTTTGGTCTAGGAACCAGCTCCCAAGTGTTGTTCTTTTTGATCTGCTCAAGTTCTTCATCCATTGCTTTCACCCAACATTCATCTTTGCATGCCTCTTTCACATTTTGTGGTTCAGTAGAGGAGAGTAATGCCAAATAGCTTGAAGCTTCTGCAACTGTTCTTCTTGTTTGTACACCTGCTTCTTTCTGCCCCATAATCTGAGATTCTGGATGATTCTTCTGAACATATCTGGATGGAGTCTTTTCTTCTATTCTTGTTTGCTCCTTTGGTTCTTCTTCTTGAGGTTCTTCTTGAGGTTCTTCTTCTTCATCATTCTGTCATTGGGGGTAGCCTTCATCTTCTTCGATGTCTTCATGATGTACTTGCCTAGGAATGTATCCCTTTTCATCAACCACTACATCAATGCTGTCAACAATTCTGCCAAGTCTTTTATTGTAGCATTTGTATGCTTTGCTATGTGGAGAGTAACCAAGAAGAATGCCTTCATCTGCTCTAGGTTCAAGTTTGCCAAGCTGCTCATCTGTATTCTTGATATAGCATTTGCTCCCAAAGATTTTGAAGTGCTTTACCGAAGGAGTCCTACCACTCCAGAGCTCATGAGGAGTTTGAGTGCTGTTCACCCGGACATTTGTTTTGTTGAGAATAACAACCACAGCATGTGCAGCTTCACCCCAGAAGGTTGCGGGAGTTCCTGACTCATCAAGCATAGCACGAGCCATTTGTTGGATTGTTCTGTTCATCCTTTCCACAACTCCATTTTGCTGAGGAGTTCTTGCTGTAGAGAATTCTCTTCTTATCCCATGTTCTTCACAAAAATCGAAAAATTCATTTGAAGTAAATTCCCCACCTCTATCAGATCTGAGGCACTTAATTTTGTGACCTGATTGATTTTCAACCAAGGCTTTGAAGGATTTGAATTTTTCGAATGCTTCATCTTTGTGCTTCATAAGTCCTAACCAGACAAACCTGGAGAAATCGTCAATGAATAATATCAAGTATTCTTCTCCTCGAGGTGTTCTTTTCCTGAAAGGACCACATGTATCTGTATGTACTAGCTCAAGAGGCATGCTAGCTGATCCTTCTTTCTCTGGAAAGTTAGTTCTGGTTTGTTTTCCAAACTGACATGATTTGCATATGGTGTTGTCAGGAATTTTGATATCTGGAAGATCATGAACTGCCTGATATTTGCATGCTTTCCTTATTTGTGAAAAGCTTAGATGTCCCAACCTCCGATGCCATAACCAGTGCTCATCATCCTTGCTCAGATAGCATTGTTGTTGTCCTTCTTCAAATATGTACAGATTATTTGGAGTTCTTTTACCTTTGATCACTGTTTTACCTGTATCAAGATCACGAACAAGACATCCATTTGATCTGAATATAACCTCGGTTCTTTGATCACACATCTGGCTGACACTTAGAAGATTATGCTTCAATCCATCAACATACAAAACATTTCCAGCCTTGACCTTTTCTTTTAACTGAGCAATGCCCTTTCCTTTTATAGTTGCAGGAGTATCATTTCCAAAAGAGACTTTCTTTCCCTTTTCTAGAGCAGAATAAGACTCGAGTTTTTCTTTATCACCTATCATATGCTTCGAACATCCACTGTCAATGTACCATAGATTTTCCTGTCCCTCTGCATAAAATGCTATCCCACATCTTTCTGTTTGAGGTTCCTTTATTCTCCATGTTTTGGTGCTTGAGGCTTGTTCCTTTTTCTGCTGAAACCTGCTCCTGCATTCAGAGTCTTCATGACCAAAGTTATTGCAAATAGAACATTCAACTTCATTTTCAAGAACCGAAAAGTTGTTATAGGTCCTCTTTGTAATCCCTGTCATACTTCTTTGCTTTTGAGCTTCTCTAGTCATGATCGTTTTATATGCAACACATTGAGTTGCTTTGTGACCAAAGTTATGGCAAGAAAAACATTGTCCATTGAAGAAACTTCTGCGGTTATTGAATCTACCAGCCAACTGATTGTAGTTTCTATTTTCATCTATTCTTGAACCAATTTGAGAAGATTTTACCTGTGGCTGGTTGTAGCTTTTGTTCACCCTTAAGAAGGATTGCCCTTGATAGTTATAGTTTCTGTTTGTAATTCGTTCCTGCTTTACCGTTGATCTTCATTGTTCTTTTGCTCATTTCTTCTTGCTGCATCAAGATAACTTTTTGAGGTGGATGCTTGAGAAGTTTCTCCATTATAGCCCAGACCTGTCTTATTTAGAGGAGACCGCTGCACATTGATAATCTCATCCAAAGTTTCAGATCCTTTGACAAACTTGAGATTAATAGCTTTTGTTTTCTCAATCTCTTTTCTAAGACCAACAATTTCACCTTCTAATTTTTCAAGATGTTTTTCCTTTTCATCAATTTGAAATTGTAGAGTATCAATGATCATGTTCTTTTCTTCTATACATCTCTTGAGTCTAGTAATTTCATCATAAAGGTTATCCACATCTACAGCATCCATATAATCATCATCTTCAAATGCCATTAACAACTTATATTCATTACCTTGTTCATCTTCATCACTGTTTGATAGACCATCACTATCTTCATGAGTGTAGTAGCTTTTCTTATTTGCGTTCTGTTTCTTGTTCCATCTGGCAGGTTCTTTTCCTTTATCTTTATAAGGACATTTTGCAGCATAATGACCTACTCTTCCACAGGCAAAGCATTTAAATGGTAACTTACCTCTGAACCTTCCAGAACCCCTTTGAAGATTTCTGACAAAATTTGATTCTTCTTCCTCTTCTTCTGGAACGTGGCTTGCTTCATAATAATCTCCTTTGCCTGATGCCTTGAAAGCAGCTTCTCTTCTGTCCGAAGGACCTCCCTTTCTCATTTCATAAGCAGTTAGAATTCCATGTAGCTGAGACATAGTAAGAATTCGTAGATTTTCCTTTTCTTCTATAGCAGATACTTTAGATTCAAACTTGGGAGACAAAGATCTTAGAACCTTTTCAACCACTATAGCCTCTCTTATTTCTTCACCCAAATTTTTCATACAATTAACAATCTCATCTACCCGAAGAAAATAGTTAGCCACACTTTCATCATTATACATCTTGAGAGTCTCATACTGAATCCTGAGAGTTTGAAGTTTAGCACGCTTTACCTGTTCATCTCCTTCATAGCTTGTGACAATTTTGTCCCATATTTCTTTTGCGGATTTGTAGTGCATTACCTTCATGAATTCCGTTTGGGATATACATCCTAACAGAGTACTGACTGCTTTTGCATTTGTTTCATACTTCTTTTTCTCAGCTGGATCTGTAGGAGTAGCTGAAGGAAAAGCATAGCCTGTTTCTACAATGTCCCAAACTTCTGTACCAAGAGATTGAAGATATGTAGTAACTCTTACCTTCCAATAATTGAAGTTTGTCCCATCAAAAACCGGTGGCCTGATTGATGCTTCTCTCTCGTAGTTGCTCATGATGAACGATCTACCTTCAAGCGCTCAAGCTTCTCTGAAGGACCTGCTCCGATACCAATTGTTGGAAATAATGCTGAGAGGGGGGGTGAATCAGTATTATATGATACTTTTAATAAATCTTCTTTATTTGTTCTTTGAATTATCTTTGCATGTCAGTACCATAAAATAATGAGCATGAACAAAAGAAAACAGATAGTCACACCAAAGAACACAAGATGTAAGGTGGAAACCCAATGTGGGTGAAAACCACCTGCTGCAATATGTCTCTATCTTCTTTCAAATTAGAAACTCCTTTTACAATGGTTTTGTACTGGTGCAGTCCTTTACCAGTACGCAGGCTGCAACCTGCAGAGAGCTACAGCTCTCTCTCGTTTTCCAGTCTCTCCTGGAAGGGAGCTACAACCCCCTACTTCTTTTCTTACAAGGACCACTTTTCATAAATTTTCAAACTGGATCCATAAGCATCAATTGATCATCAAGTATGAGAGAATCACCCAATCAACTGTAGTATCCAGATCAACAGTAATAGGACCAAACCCAGAACACAACAATGATAAACAAAGATTTTAAGAGAAGGAAGCACCCTGCTCCATTGCTAGCGTGCTTCCCGAACTCACCCTGCTCAACTGCTAGCCTGCTTCCCGGACTCACCCTGCTCAACTGCTAGCCTGCTTCCCGGACTCACCCTGCTCAACTGCTAGCCTGCGTCCCGGACGCACCCTGCTCAACTGCTAGCCTGCGTCCCTCGCTCTGAGTCTATTGAACTGCCTGCGTCCCGGCGCACCTGAACCCTTCTGCGCCTGCGTCCCGGTGCACCTGAACCCTTCTGCGCCTGCGTCCCGGCGCACCTGAACCCTTATGAGGCTGCGTCCCGGCGCACCTGAACCCTTATGTGCCTGAGTCCCGGCGCACCTGAACCCTTACTGCACCTGCGTCTCCGGGCTTTCAAGACTTCAGAAGCAAACCCAGACAGTCAGATCTACAGATCTGAACATGCGCCGAAGAGATCTTGGTCCATCAGTAGATTCGCCTTGTTTAGATCTAGACCAAATCTAGCCCTCATAAGATATTCAACCAAAAACCATGCTTAAACCAAATGATCTCCTTTGCTTTATATAGGCAAGCTCCTCCTCAAATCATGGAACAATACCACGAGCCGACACCATAATAACACAATACCGTCGGCTAGATACCAAGAGTAAAACACAAGAAACCCCCACGTGAGCTTTTCTCTGCCTTGAAATGTGTGCACTGGGTGGACGCACCTCCTGAATGGCTGGCCTGCATCTCTGGACGCAGTCCTTGCATGGTGTACCTGCGGGTACGCACCTTCTGAACTGCTTTCCTGCGTCCTTCTTAATTTTCAACAAATTGAGAGCCTTGCCACGGGAGTTGCCATCAGGTACAACATCTGTAACATATATAGCCATTCCTGAAACATAATGCCAACAATCTCCCCCTTTGGACTTGATGGCAACCTCACAATCTTTGCTTCATTCTCCCCCTTTGACATCAAGGGCACAGGGTATGCTCCCCCTAAACCAGGTCTGCAAACAAAGAACCATAATCCTCCATGAAAGAGATAGAGACATATTGCAGCTATTTCCAAGATCTCCTTCTGACCATCCTCCATAATGCCAACAATGCATTATATGCTCCCCCTGAACCTGTACCATCAATCAGAAAAGGTTCAACAATAAGATGATGCATCAACAACCCCCAGCTTTTGCCTGAGGTATTCAAAAGTGTCCCTGGGCAATGGTTTGGTGAAAATATCAGCAACTTGTTCCTTAGAAGGAACATACTCCAACTTGACCTTCTGTTCAAGTACTTGTTCTCGGAGAAAATGGTACTTGATTGGTATGTGCTTGGTTTTTGAATGCATAACAGGATTCTTTGAGATACTGATTGCACTTGTGTTGTCACATAAGATGGGGATTGGTGGTGTACAAGTGATTTGAAAATCCTGCAAAGTCTGCATCATCCAAAGGAGTTGGGTGCAACAAGATGCAGCAGCAACATATTTCGCTTCAGCTGTAGACAAGGCAATTGAACTCTGTTTCTTGCTGAACCAAGATACCAGTCTGGAACCCATAAAGAACGCACCACCACTTGTGCTTTTCCTGTCATCCACGCTTCCGGCCCAATCTGCATCTGTATAAGCATGAAGTGTAAGATCTGTATCTCTAGGATACCATAAGCCATAATTTTGAGTCCCTTGAAGATATTTGAAAATTCTCTTCACTGCCTGAAGATGAGTCTCTTTCGGATTTGCCTGAAATCTTCCAACTATTCCAACTGCATGCATGATGTCTGGTCGGGTACCTGTCAAATAAAGTAAACTTCCAATCATAGATCTATAGGTTGGTTGATGTACTGCTGCAGATTCATCATTTGCACTGAGGCTACATCCTGTGACCATGGGTGTACATACGGGTTTTGCATCTTCCATACCATATTTCTTCAAAATCTGTTTGAGATACTTGGTTTGAGATAAAAAGATTCCTCCTTCTTTTTGTTGGATTTGCAAACCAAGGAAATATGTCAGTTCTCCTAGCAGGGACATTTCAAATTCTTTCTGCATGACAGAGGCAAAGTTTTGACTCATAGCTTCTTCATTGCTCCCAAAAATAATGTCATCTACATATACAACAAGTATTAGCAATTTGTCATTTTCAACTTTTATATAAAGATTGCTATCTGCTGATCCTTTTGAAAAGCCTTGTTGATGAAGATATTTGTCCAAATGGTAGTACCAAGCCCTTGGAGCTTGTTTGAGACCATAGAGAGCCTTTTTCAATCTGTATACAAGATTTGGATCATTTCCAAGAATGAATCCATCTGGCTGTTCAATGTACACTTCTTCTTCCAAGTCTCCATTCAGAAAGGCTGATTTCACGTCCATTTGAAATACTTTGAAGTTTTGAAAACTTGAGAGAGCAAGGAACATTCGGATGGCCTCAAGTCTTGCAACAGGAGCAAAGGTTTCTTCAAAGTCTATTCCTTCTTGCTGCGCATACCCTTTACAAACAATTCTGGCTTTGTTTCTAATTACTTCTCCATTTTCATTCAATTTATTTTTGAAGACCCATTTTGTTCCGATAACATTCTTATCTTTTGGTCTAGGAACCAGCTCCCAAGTGTTGTTCTTTTCGATCTGCTCAAGTTCTTCATCCATTGCTTTCACCCAACATTCATCTTTGCATGCCTCTTTCACATTTTGTGGTTCAGTAGAGGAGAGTAATGCCAAATAGCTTGAAGCTTCTGCAACTGTTCTTCTTGTTTGTACACCTGCTTCTTTCTGCCCCATAATCTGAGATTCTGGATGATTCTTCTGAACATATCTGGATGGAGTCTTTTCTTCTATTCTTGTTTGCTCCTCTGGTTCTTCTTCTTGAGGTTCTTCTTCTTCATCATTCTGTCGTTGGGGGTAGCCTTCATCTTCTTCGATGTCTTCATGATGTACTTGCCTAGGAATGTATCCCTTTTCATCAACCACTACATCAATGCTGTCAACAATTCTGCCAAGTCTTTTATTGTAGCATTTGTATGCTTTGCTATGTGGAGAGTAACCAAGAAGAATGCCTTCATCTGCTCTAGGTTCAAGTTTGCCAAGCTGCTCATCTGTATTCTTGATATAGCATTTGCTCCCAAAGATTTTGAAGTGCTTTATCGAAGGAGTCCTACCACTCCAGAGCTCATGAGGAGTTTGAGTGCTGTTCACCCGGACATTTGTTTTGTTGAGAATAACAACCACAGCATGTGCAGCTTCACCCCAGAAGGTTGCGGGAGTTCCTGACTCATCAAGCATAGCACGAGCCATTTGTTGGATTGTTCTGTTCATCCTTTCCACAACTCCATTTTGCTGAGGAGTTCTTGCTGTAGAGAATTCTCTTCTTATCCCATGTTCTTCACAAAAATCAAAAAATTCATTTGAAGTAAATTCCCCACCTCTATCAGATCTGAGGCACTTAATTTTGTGACCTGATTGATTTTCAACCAAGGCTTTGAAGGATTTGAATTTTTCGAATGCTTCATCTTTGTGCTTCATAAGTCCTAACCAGACAAACCTGGAGAAATCGTCAATGAATAATATCAAGTATTCTTCTCCTCGAGGTGTTCTTTCCCTGAAAGGACCACATGTATCTGTATGTACTAGCTCAAGAGGCATGCTAGCTGATCCTTCTTTCTCTGGAAAGTTAGTTCTGGTTTGTTTTCCAAACTGACATGATTTGCATATGGTGTTGTCAGGAATTTTGATATCTGGAAGATCACGAATTGCCTGATATTTGCATGCTTTCCTTATTTGTGAAAAGCTTAGATGTCCCAACCTCCGATGCCATAACCAGTGCTCATCATCCTTGCTCAGATAGCATTGTTGTTGTCCTTCTTCAAATATGTACAGATTATTTGGAGTTCTTTTACCTTTGATCACTGTTTTACCTGTATCAAGATCACGAACAAGACATCCATTTGATCTGAATATAACCTCGGTTCTTTGATCACACATCTGGCTGACACTTAGAAGATTATGCTTCAATCCATCAACATACAAAACATTTCCAGCCTTGACCTTTTCTTTTAACTGAGCAATGCCCTTTCCTTTTATAGTTGCAGGAGTATCATTTCCAAAAGAGACTTTCTTTCCCTTTTCTAGAGCAGAATAAGACTCGAGTTTTTCTTTATCACCTATCATATGCTTCGAACATCCACTGTCAATGTACCATAGATTTTCCTGTCCCTCTGCCTAAAATGCTATCCCACATCTTTCTGTTTGAGGTTCCTTTATTCTCCATGTTTTGGTGCTTGAGGCTTGTTCCTTTTTCTGCTGAAACCTGCTCCTGCATTCAGAGTCTTCATGACCAAAGTTATTGCAAATAGAACATTCAACTTCATTTTCAAGAACCGAAAAGTTGTTATAGGTCCTCTTTGTAATCCCTGTCATACTTCTTTGCTTTTGAGCTTCTCTAGTCATGATCGTTTTATATGCAACACATTGAGTTGCTTTGTGACCAAAGTTATGGCAAGAAAAACATTGTCCATTGAAGAAACTTCTGCGGTTATTGAATCTACCAGCCAACTGATTGTAGTTTCTATTTTCATCTATTCTTGAACCAATTTGAGAAGATTTTACCTGTGGCTGGTTGTAGCTTTTGTTCACCCTTAAGAAGGATTGCCCTTGATAGTTATAGTTTCTGTTTGTAATTCGTTCCTGCTTTACCTGTTGATCTTCATTGTTCTTTTGCTCATTTCTTCTTGCTGCATCAAGATAACTTTTTGAGGTGGATGCTTGAGAAGTTTCTCCATTATAGCCCAGACCTGTCTTATTTAGAGGAGACCGCTGCACATTGATAATCTCATCCAAAGTTTCAGATCCTTTGACAAACTTGAGATTAATAGCTTTTGTTTTCTCAATCTCTTTTCTAAGACCAACAATTTCACCTTCTAATTTTTCAAGATGTTTTTCCTTTTCATCAATTTGAAATTGCAGAGTATCAATGATCATGTTCTTTTCTTCTATACATCTCTTGAGTCTAGTAATTTCATCATAAAGGTTATCCACATCTACAGCATCCATATAATCATCATCTTCAAATGCCATTAACAACTTATATTCATTACCTTGTTCATCTTCATCACTGTTTGATAGACCATCACTATCTTCATGAGTGTAGTAGCTTTTCTTATTTGCGTTCTGTTTCTTGTTCCATCTGGCAGGTTCTTTTCCTTTATCTTTATAAGGACATTTTGCAGCATAATGACCTACTCTTCCACAGGCAAAGCATTTAAATGGTAACTTACCTCTGAACCTTCCAGAACCCCTTTGAAGATTTCTGACAAAATTTGATTCTTCTTCCTCTTCTTCTGGAACGTGGCTTGCTTCATAATAATCTCCTTTGCCTGATGCCTTGAAAGCAGCTTCTCTTCTGTCTGAAGGACCTCCCTTTCTCATTTCATAAGCAGTTAGAATTCCATGTAGCTGAGACATAGTAAGAATTCGTAGATTTTCCTTTTCTTCTATAGCAGATACTTTAGATTCAAACTTGGGAGACAAAGATCTTAGAACCTTTTCAACCACTATAGCCTCTCTTATTTCTTCACCCAAATTTTTCATACAATTAACAATCTCATCTACCCGAAGAAAATAGTTAGCCACACTTTCATCATTATACATCTTGAGAGTCTCATACTGAATCCTGAGAGTTTGAAGTTTAGCACGCTTTACCTGTTCATCTCCTTCATAGCTTGTGACAATTTTGTCCCATATTTCTTTTGCGGATTTGTAGTGCATTACCTTCATGAATTCCGTTTGGGATATACATCCTAACAGAGTACTGACTGCTTTTGCATTTGTTTCATACTTCTTTTTCTCAGCTGGATCTGTAGGAGTAGCTGAAGGAAAAGCATAGCCTGTTTCTACAATGTCCCAAACTTCTGTACCAAGAGATTGAAGATATGCAGTAACTCTTACATTCCAATAATTGAAGTTTGTCCCATCAAAAACCGGTGGCCTGATTGATGCTTCTCTCTCGTAGTTGCTCATGATGAACGATCTACCTTCAAGCGCTCAAGCTTCTCTGAAGGACCTGCTCCGATACCAATTGTTGGAAATAATGCTGAGAGGGGGGGTGAATCAGTATTATATGATACTTTTAATAAATCTTCTTTATTTGTTCTTTGAATTATCTTTGCATGTCAGTACCATAAAATAATGAGCATGAACAAAAGAAAACAGATAGTCACACCAAAGAACACAAGATGTAAGGTGGAAACCCAATGTGGGTGAAAACCACCTGCTGCAATATGTCTCTATCTTCTTTCAAATTAGAAACTCCTTTTACAATGGTTTTGTACTGGTGCAGTCCTTTACCAGTACGCAGGCTGCAACCTGCAGAGAGCTACAACTCTCTCTCGTTTTCCAGTCTCTCCTGGAAGGGAGCTACAACCCCCTACTTCTTTTCTTACAAGGACCACTTTTCATAAATTTTCAAACTGGATCCATAAGCATCAATTGATCATCAAGTATGAGAGAATCACCCAATCAACTGTAGTAACCAGATCAACAGTAATAGGACCAAACCCAGAACACAACAATGATAAACAAAGATTTTAAGAGAAGGAAGCACCCTGCTCCATTGCTAGCGTGCTTCCCAGACTCACCCTGCTCAACTGCTAGCCTGCTTCCCGGACTCACCCTGCTCAACTGCTAGCCTGCTTCCCGGACTCACCCTGCTCAACTGCTAGCCTGCGTCCCGGACGCACCCTGCTCAACTGCTAGCCTGCGTCCCTCGCTCTGAGTCTATTGAACTGCCTGCGTCCCGGCGCACTTGAACCCTTCTGCGCCTGCGTCCCGGCGCACCTGAATCCTTCTGCGCCTGCGTCCCGGCGCACCTGAACCCTTCTGCGGCTGCGTCCTGGCGCACCTGAACCCTTTTGTGCCTGCGTCCCGGCGCACCTGAACCCTTACTGCACCTGCGTCTCCAGGCTTTCAAGACTTCAGAAGCAAACCCAGACAGTCAGATCTACAGATCTGAACATGCGCCGAAGAGATCTTGGTCCATCAGTAGATTCGCCTTGTTTAGATCTAGACCAAATCTAGCCCTCATAAGATATTCAACCAAAAACCATGCTTAAACCAAATGATCTCCTTTGCTTTATATAGGCAAGCTCCTCCTCAAATCATGGAACAATACCACGAGCCGACACCATAATAACACAATACCATCGGCTAGATACCAAGAGTAAAACACAAGAAACCCCCACGTGAGCTTTTCTCTGCCTTGAAATGTGTGCACTGGGTGGACGCACCTCCTGAATGGCTGGCCTGCGTCTCTGGACGCAGTCCCTGCATGGTGTACCTGCGGGTACGCAGCTTCTGAACTGCTTTCCTGCGTCCTTCTTAATTTTCAACAAATTGAGAGCCTTGCCACGGGAGTTGCCATCAAGTACAACATCTGTAACATATATAGCCATTCCTGAAACATAATTCCAACAATCAAACTTCAACTGTTCACAATAATTTCTGCAAAAATATGTCTAAAAAGGAATTTACACAGTTCGAAAAATAAGCTGCGAAGGTGTACTTGTATCTTTGATTATGTAATAGCGGTGTAAAATCTGAAGTAGGTTATTTTACTTTAGTATATTAGGAACATAAACCTCCTTCAGTTTCTCAATAATCATCTTTTATTGGCCATAATATGTTCTGCAAAAATATGACTAAAAAGGAAAAATTCGGGAACATATGTCTTCAAAGTTTCTTTAAAATCTCCCAAACCATAAGAGCTGTTACAAAACTGGGAGAGGTTTTTGTTAATAAGGATATTGTAAGAAAAAAAATCTTTCAGTTTCTGAAAATACATTCTCATGGGTTCAGAAACCATGTTTTAAATCAATGCGGTGTATAGGAAAAACATAGTTTCAATGACCATGAGACAGGCAATGGAATGGGAGCGTTGTGGCGCAACAGGCAACTAACATGGTGAAGTTTTATTGGATGAAGGGCAGCAGATGGATGATGTGGCAAATGAAGTGGAATGAATGCAACGGATAGGAGAGCAGAGGTGGACGATGACATAGAAGTGGCGATAATGGAATAGATGCAAACTGCGTTTGGGAGTAAGTCAAGGCGGTAAATGGTTTCAGGATTTTAAGTCCCAAAACACTAAAATGTGGAAAAGGTTGTTTATGATGTTGGTTTGGGAAACTTCCTATTTCGGACCCCCTCTCCCCCCGTTGATAAATTTTGGACAGCGAATGAGGGCCGAAAAGGGCCGTGGGCCATCAGATGATGGAAGGGTGTGCGGGATGAGAGGCGAGGTGATGGGTGTTTAACACATGAGCAGAAATGGTGGTGGGGTCATGATTTCGAAGGCGAAGGTGACAGCTATGGGTCCTGGTAATTAAATGGAATGGGATTTGGTGGGGTTGGCAACTAAGGCTTGGCCCACTTAAACATAAAATTAATGTTTTAATAAAAAATATAAACTTATATATTTTTATTAAAAATAATTTATTTAAAAATTAAAATTATATATAAAAAAAAATCATCTGAAAGCATAAAATTTATATATGCCCTCAGTATTTAACTCAGAAGAAAAGGCAATTTCACACTGAAATTTTTTAATTTTCAGTGTGTCAAAATATGTTACAACAACCCCCATGACTCTTAGACTCCTAGTGCGTCGTTTGGACTTCTAAACAATTCTTTAACTTCTAAATGAATTTTGGACTTCTATACCATATTTTTCGTAAATGATTACGTGACTCTTCATGTTCCACATATGACTCTTGGACTTCTGTGTATTTTCCTTTTACAATGATTACAATACTACATCATGACCTCCACATCATCATATGATGAGACTGGACATGTCACTATCTTTGATGACTGGGACTGATAGTGATTAATGGCAGTGATTTTCTCTAATGGTGACATGACTGCCACTCTGTATTTGCTCTTTGTTTATCTTCAAATCGTGGCACTTTCACCCTCCAAAGGGTCTTCAATATTGAAGTCTTTGGGGTGCTTTGATCATCAAGTTTCAAGTGTATTCTTGGTTCTTTTCATGCTTCCTTTATTTATCCTCTTTACTCAATCTTCCTGATGTGTGCTTGCCATGAGGTCCCTAGAATACCTTTTTCTGCAGTACCCCATGACGAGAAACTATCAGCTTGAAAATATCCTAATATACCATGTTTTATACATAGTTTTTGTTTATGGATTTTTGGTGCACTCAAAAGGGTCAAAGGGGCTTCTGGGATCATGGGCACTTTTAAAGGCTAAAGGGCTGAAGGGGAAAGGATTCATGGCTTTGAAATGCACTCATGTGCTCAAGAGATGGAGAAAATCAACGCAAGGCACATGGTGCAAGTCCAAAGGATGAAGGGGAAGGCTTTGGGCTTCCCAAGTCTGATGTGTGCTCAAGGGAAAGAAAGAGGGCACATTATTTCAAGTCGAAGGAGTGCCCTCAAGGAGGGTACATATCTTTGGATTGAAGGAGTACTCTCAAGTGAGGGCGCATATCTTCGGGTTGAAGGAGTGCTCTCAAGGAGGGTGTATCTCTTCGGGTCAATGGAGTGTTCTCAAGGAGGGCACATCTCTTCGGGTTGAAGGAGTGCTCTCAAGGAGGGTGCATCTTATTAGGCGCAACCCAAATTGGCTAGATTTTGGGCAAGGAATCCAAATTTTGTGGAGAAAGCAGTAGAAATGATGTTGCAGAGTACAAAGTGTACTGCGCAGTAGAGCAGTGGAGCACAACAAGGACCACACAAGAAAATTCACAATGCAGTATAAGGTCTTCGCGGCGAAGCCCCTCCCCTTTTGTAAAAGCATATACTATTGTAAAATATGAATGGTTTTGGACCATAGTCCCCTGTATTTTGGAAACCATGGTATTGGGTCCATGGTAATGTAGCGATGCAATCCCTCAATGTAATAGTATATATGGGGATGATTAATAAAGAAGGAAGGTAGGTTACATTGAGATCTATTTTTATGGTTGTATCTTTCTGATTTGCACTTCGAAGAAAGGGGTGAGGCTCCATAGATAAGTGTGCGGAGGCTTGGGTCTGCAGCTTAATGCGTATACCATCTGCAGCTTAGTGTGCAAATCTTAGTGTGCATACAACTTGCAGCTCTGTGCGCAGGTGAAGAATTATTTGTTGTACCAAATTCTCTATTATAAGCAACAATTCTTGTGGAAGTAATCCCACATTGGGATGAACAACAGTAAAATATGTGTCTTCATGTGTTTTTCTTATTATCTACATTTTAGTTTAGTACTGTGAAGTTTATGGGTTTTTATTATATATTCAAGTGATGAATGAAATTCTGCGAAGTCATATCGAGTGCGAAGTAGTTTATAAGTATTAAAGCATAAGAAAATACAAATTGCCACACCGCAGTATCCTTAAAGGCTACATAAACTTGGTTTTGCAACCCCCCATAGTCACTTCGGGTGAGACTGCGACTTGCTTGCAGGTCGTTACCAAAAGGGCTAGTGATTGAGGATTTTTTTGGTGTGCAGTAAAATTCGAACTTGGGTCAGCCCAACCTAAGCCAACAAATGGATATGTTTCTAGGACCAAGATCTGTTTGAGGGATATGTTTAAGTGGCATTTGTCGAAGAAAAAAATCCAAGAGTGGGTAGAACAGAAGGAACAAGAATTTGCAGAAAAAGAGAATAAAATCCCTCATCTGTCAACTGAAAGGTGGTTGAAGAAATATATTTTTGAAGATCAATACGAAATATTCTTCGGTTCATTCCATGTGGAGATATATTAGTGGATATAAAGGTTGACCGAGAGAAAGGATTGTTTTAAATGAGACGAACCTAAGGAGTGGACTTCTAACTGATACAATGACTCAAGAACACTGACAATAGGATCTCAAGAGCTGCTGATTTCTGGATTGACAACATCTTGCAAGGATTCATTACTGAGTTCGTGGTAGACTCGATTGTGTCCTATAGCAAAGCAGAATATAATTTTTTCAAAGGACCACAAGGTAAGTTCTTGAGATCTCTAAAACTCTGGATTAAAATGCTTTTGTGTGAAAAAGGGATTTTATGAATGCACACAAATTGTTAGTTACTTATGTTTGGAAGAAAATCTAAAGAAGAAACTAGAACAATGCGAAGTGGAAAAAGATATAGAATAGACAATAGAAATATATCTTGTGGCCAAGATCCAAATAATTTTATAGAAGTTGACTATATCCCTCTGTTAAGTGAGTTTGAAAGTGAAGAAAACCATCTTAAGAATCCTGAAGTAACTCCTCAGTATTCACCTTTCCATCCTGAAAGTTCATCGAAGCCATAATCAAGTAGTAATCAGGGTGCTTTTGGGTTTCCCCATCCCCCTCCCCTTACGAATCCCCCTCACCCTCCCCCTCCCCCTTCCCCTCTAAGAATAATTATGGTTGATGATATTAAGCTACCTATATTTAAAGGGACTGGATCAGAGGATCAAGAGCAGTTATGGTTCTTATGTGAAGCAGTATGGATAATGAAGCGGGTCCATGAAAAAACTATAAATAAATCACAACTTGTCACAACATTATGAGATCGAGTGCTGACATGGTACATGAAGTATTCGAGCAATCAAATCAGATCATTTGCAAACATTAAAATAGTGCTAGTAAAAGAATTTAAGAACCCGAATTCCTAGTCGTAGTGTATCACAGAGTTAAAATAAATCAAATAGAGGCCTACTAAGTCCATTTGGGAATTTGATCAAAGTTTCAAGATATTATTGGATTCAGTGAGCTTCGAAATAGCTCCACAACAACATAAAGAATGGTTTATAACTGTGCTACTTCCACATATAAGATTTCCTTTGTCACAACAAAATATAGAAACTCAAGCCGAAGCTTTAGAACTTGTGATGAAATTAGAAGCTTCGCCTACAGGGGATACCAATATAGGTATGCAAAAAATCTAGAGTCAATTGGAAAATTTTATTCTGCAGATACAAGATATGAAGAAAAGTAAGGAAGCCAGAGAAGAAGTGTGGTGTGCAAAGTTTAAATCAGGAGGCCATTATAAAGAACAATGCCCTCTTTTCAGAAACTACATGGCTAGTGGAGCTCTGAATCCTTTGAATCTTGGGTCCAGCTTATGGTGTGAGATATATAAAACTAGAGGTGAACATCATGCAGAATATTGCTACCTATTATAGAATTATGTTCAGACTCCAAGAAAATTATATTGCAAATTCTGCAAATCAGTAGGCATGATGAGAAAAACTGTCGAGCTTATGAACTAATTATGGAACACAGTACTAATGCATATAAAATGCAAGATGAAGAAAATGGACATGAGGAACATGGACAATGTAGTGGTCGAGGTGGTTATCAAGGAAGAGGTTGAGGTGGTGAAGCTAGTCGAGGTTGTGGAAAAATTACTTGTTACAACTGCGGCTAGGCAGGTCACTTTGCAAGAGATTGTCATAATCCTACTATGACATGTAAGTATTGCAAATCATTTGATCATGTAATTGAGGAGTGTTCGTTACTTATGGAAAAAAAGAAAGAAAAGAAAAATAAATAGTTGACATAGAACATTCAAATGAAGACTACGGAGCCAAGGACCAATGAATCTCACATTAATATTGTAAGGAGTGGAGTTGCGACTGGAAATGATAAAGTAGATGGAAAGAAGGAAGCTGAAGCTACATGGGTTAGAAAGACTACTGAAAAAGACCCCGTGTTTGATATTCAAAAGGAAAAAGAAGTCTTTATGGAAGCGAAGCAAAGCTTTATGGATGCAAGAGCTTCGACATCTAGTGCGCAACATAATCAAAAGAATAGTTGGAGTGTATCATCTTTGACATAAAGTAGCTCAAACAATATAAGAACAAGATGCAACATATAAAGTAGATACTTTAAAATGTTTTCTTCAAACTTGCATGAAATTGTTGGGAGATCAAAGCATTGTAGAAGGACATAAGGAATTGATAAATTCATGTACATCTAAAGAAGCATCGGGGAGTGAGGTGCCCAAAGTTAACAATTTACATAGGCAGAAGAGAACTGGAAAGGAAATGAGGCTTAATGCACAAATAGGAGAATATGACATGGACCAAGTTATTTTAAATCCGAGATCTGAAGCTAATGACCTAACAAAGGAAACATGGCATTTAATGGGTAAACCGAAGTTGCAATGGTCACCTATTCAACTAAGAATGGTGAATCAACAAAATATTGTTCCGCTAGGAATATTATCAAGCATTACAATGGACATTGAAGGGGTGCACACTACTATTGATTTGAATGAATAGAAATTGTGGATGACAGTAACCCCTATCCTGCATTACTTGGACTGGATTGGGAATTTTCCAACATGGCTATAATCAACTTAAAGAAGAGGCAAATGATATTTGAAAGAAACAATATGTGAGTGATCGTTCCCTTGGATCCATCAGAAGGAGAAAGGTATATTGAACCAATTTTAAAAGAGGAGTACAACAAAGTTGATATAGATAACATACATCATATGACAACAAAAGAACAAGACCATGTTAAACCTATTGAAGGCAATTTGAGTTGGAAGCATGAAAATTCGTGTGCTTCAAATTCAGAAGAAGAATTAGAAAATTGACAAAACAGGTTACATGAAGTATCTACGAGGCGATGTGCAAGAGTTACTAAAGTAGTTCGTTATATGACAACTGTGGTATGTGACTTAACTTTTTATGATGGTTTGGGTGATATAAATACTTTTTCTTCAAGAATATGAAGAACATGTACCAGAGTGTCAAAGATTGTTAGCTCTAGATATAGCCTTAAGAGCTACCCCTGCTAGATGGTGCGGTACACATAAAAAGAATATAGGAACTTGGCAAGAATGTTGAAGGTTGATATGGATAAGGTTTGGTCAGGTATAAACAGAGTTGGTAGATAAATATGATGGTCAAACTGATCCTATAGAGCACATCCAGCTCTGCATGACGGCATGGAAGGAGATTCCACAAGAAGAATGGGTGCATGGGTTCTTGCATACATTGGAAACAATTCCTCAAAACTGGTACCTAGAAATAGAACTTCAACATGGTACTACGAATTGGAAAGGTATGGTTGATGGGTTTATATTTACATTTATCTTTAAAGATAATTTCCCAAACATGGATTCATCCCTTCAGATAGTTAAAAATAAGATTTTTGAGAATGAAATTCCACTCACTTGGCAGCCTAATTGGGCCGCGTAGTGCCAGAATGTACTTAAATGCTACAACATCACTGCAGAAGAAGATGAAGACCCTCACAATATTAACATAGAAGACTTTGAAGATTACTGCGAAGTGAATGGAATTGAGTTAGAAATGCTTGATATAACAAATCCATTGAAGAAAAAGAAGGTGAAAATAGGATCAAAAGAGGAGCCGAAGTTTGCAACGATAGGATATTATTGGGAAGAAGAAATAGTTAGAAAAGTGACAAATCTTCTGCATGAATACCAGGAGTTATTCGGCACTAAGTTTTTAGATATGAAGGGCATAGTAGGATATTTAGGAATTATGAAGATTCCTCTAAAGCTTGATGCGAATCCAGTTAAGAAAAGACTTTATAGACTGAATCCAAAGTACAAAGAAAAGGTGAAGAAATAACTTGAAAAAATGATCGCAGTTGGAATAATTGAACCTATGGAAGAGTCAGAGTGGGCAAGTTCTATGGTAGTATAAGTAAAGAAAACACAAGGAGAAATCAAGATTTGTGTTGATTTAAGGAAGTTAAATGATGCATGTCTATGTTGTAGTGTTTTCTTCTCAAAGATGTACGAAAATAACCCAATTAAGATTGTGGATGACAAACAATCTCAACAATATAAATGGCTGCTAAACATTGTAGATCTGCAGCAACTGATAGAAACAAAACCTGCCAAAGTCCGGATCTATGCCACAATCATAGTTAAACAACAAAAAGAAAGAGTAATAACTCCAATCATCCAATGGAAACCATATATGTAAAGAATAATTTTATTATAACACCTGTGAAGGGAACAAATAAATGTTACCAGTCCCCCTCTATGGGATGGGTTCTTGGCTATCCTCAAACGTCTTCAGCTTGTGTAGAGTCTCTCTCCTCTATCATGTGTAAACCTAACATAAATATGGTGTGCGACAATGAAAATACCAGAGTTACAACAGTGTGTGCAACAATGAAAATATCGAAAGTGAATAATGAATGGAAAACCCTTCTATTTATATCAAAATATTGAGTTATCCTCAAATAATGAGAAATAATAAAATATTATTGATCCCATTCTTGGAATAGCTAGTTGGAATATTTTATTATATTTTTTTAGGAGGGAAAAACTATTTAAAATTTTATTTAGGAATAATAAATAAGTAAATTATTTATTTATCATCTTAAGGAATTAGTTAAGGAATAATAAGCAAATAAGGATTTATTTAATTATTCCTAAGGGATTTAGTCAAATTTGACAAAGAATAATAATTGATTAATTATTCTTGTAGAAAAATAAGATAATTAATGATTTATCTATTTATTTTTCATGATTGGGTCAAATATGACAAGGAATAATAATTGAATAGTGGTTTAATTAATTATTCCTAAAAGAAAATCAAATATATAGTGATTTATTTAATTATTCTTCACGTGTTTAACTATAAATTACTTAACAAGGTGGTTTATTAAGTAATTTCTCATTGTGAAAGCAATTTTACTATGTTAAAATTGGTTTTACATGGTGTACTTCAATCCATTTACTAAATTAGGCTAGATGATAAATTATTTGGTGATAAAAGATTGCCCCCCAACGTATGAGTGTTAGGAGAAAAATGTATGACTGAAGTACACTATAAAGACACAATCACTAAACAACACAGGGGAGTCATAGAGAGAGAGAGAGAGAGAGAGAGAGAGAGAGAGAGAGAGCAATGAAGCTGAATTTGAAAGAGGATAGGGACAGAGGGGGGAGAAACTACTAAAAGTCTCCTTTTATGTTGTGGTACCGGACCTCAATGAGGCGGGGGACGCATGCCCATACCTGCCGAGATAACTTAGTACAAAAATAATGGTTCGCCCAGAAATATAAAACTCAGCAATGAAGTACATGTTGAATGGTACATGACATGCTGGCATAACAGAGCCATAAAATAATACAATGTGTTCCATATAAATAATGCACATGGAAAAACATGAGTCAAGACTGAGTACAATAATATTTGAGTACATGAGATACAAAGCCCCTTCCCTCAAAAAATGGGTGGGAGGGAGGGTAGAACAACCGAGAAGCCCTGCTGAATAAGGAAGGGTTCTGCAAATCTGAATATATCATCTGGAGGAGATGTGCATGCTATGAACAATGCTGTCGGTAGGAACCAAACCCATCAACTCTGCAGAACTACATCTGAGGCTGTAGCATAGTAGGTATGCATCTGGGCATGTGGGGGACTACCTGAAGGGCCACCCCCTCATGAGGTATAAAACATCTCTCACACACACTCAGGAATCACTGGTACAATCCGCTGCATCACTAGACCATCCAGTGTATGAATCACGAACATGAAATGACCAAGTCAAAGGGAAATAATGAGACCCTCTGCTTGATCCAAGGTATCGAACAAGAATGGAAGATGGAACCGAGATACACCACCCTCTAGGCCATTCTTTTGGAATAATGAGATGATGTCAACATAATAGGGCCCACGATAGATGATGCAATAAGGATCCTCAACTAAAGCATGAGGGAAAATAGTAACGTGACTAATGGACTGACACGAGGGATAATGGGGAAAAAGTGGGACTGAGGGACAAACAAACGACTTCCCTTTTCAGAGCATAAAGTGCATGGTTGACTTGGCAGCGACTGACTCAACTCCGGAGGGGATGGGGACAATATGACTGGAGGCCAAAATGAGAAACACATGATGAATGGTAGGAAAATATGGATGGAATACTGTGACATGATAATATGGGATATGAAACAGACTCCAAGAACGCAAGGGTGACTCATCGCGGATGCTTTCAACAAGGTTGACTCGATGACGCTGCCACACAGATTAGGCCTGGTGGGGACCACCAAAACATGGGTAAATGATGGTTACTCATGAAAAAAATCGACAGATGGTACGATGAGTATTAAGAAGAGGTGGAACTCAAAGTACAAGTGTCTCTTTATGACGAAATTTGATTTTGAGAGGCGACGAAGTGACCTTTCATGGAAAAATGGCTTCTTGGTGAAGTGTCAAGTCATAAAAAACTAAGGAAGACCCATTATAGATCTCAGTGAGAGATTTCCAACAGTGCTAATGGTTCGTCAAACTGATCTATGGTCTTGTCGCAATGGGCGATAGAAAAATTATAGATTTTTCTATGAAAGAACATTTTCCCTCCAATTTAGATTCATTTTCTAAGTGAGTTGTGGTGAATTTGGAGAGGAGGAAAAGGTCTTGAATCTTGTGGAGATCGTAGTGGAAAAACTAACCTTCAGAATTAGGATTTGCGACTTGTAGGTAGGTGGATTGTTGTAGCAGCTACAACCACCCTCCAAAATTATGGCTTGCACCAATTTCGGAGCCTCCCTTGAAGACTTTCACTTGATGACTGCACACACTTGGGTTCACTCCGTGAGCTCGTGTAAGTCTTTACATCCACCTTGCTTGATTCATTACATTCAAGTCTCTACATGCTGATGTCTGAGTCATGCCTGCGACCATGTTTTGGTTATGCTTAAATCCTTCGCTTCGTATGTTCTTGTTGTATTCGCTATGAAATCATCTGTCGCACTCACACACGAAGTCACATTCACTGTTGCAAAAGTGTCATCTCGATCAATGAACGATCAATCATGAGTGTTGCGCTTGTCACTTATTCCGTTGGTCAGTCTTGTTGAACATGTGTGTCTGGATGATTTGGTCATCTCATCGTCAAGTCATGCGAGTGTGTGTTCGTATGATCACCTATGCATATTTCGATTGTTCACACACTTAGCCATTTTTTCTAAAATTCCTGATGACCAGACTCTCCTCTGACAGTTGGAACATCACACCATCACTCTCATGTTGGCCAACAGTCAGAAGTCACCCTAAACCTGTCAACCTCACCTGCTCAACTGACAGTGCGCAGACATGAATAAACCAACTGTCTCCCTCATTGTACAATTTTCTCAAGTGATGTCGACCAACTGTTCATCTCCGCAATGTTCATGAATTCCATTTCCCATCATAGCTCAGCTCATACAGAGTTAGCTCAGCTCACAGTTTTCCTTGCTAGCAGCCCCAGTAGCAGAGCCATTTCCCTCTGGGAATTGTGCAGTTTCTGTTGCCAATCTCCTGGGAAGCCAATTGGCAGTTCCCTCTCGGAATTGCGCAGTTTTGGCTGCCAGTGACCCAGGCAGTTCCTTAGAAAAACTACCCAATCCTTGCATGCTAACCCCGCATGCAGCCCGTCCCATTCCTCTAGAAAATTTCACAAATCTCACTGACCAACCCCACTTCCCGTTCGTCCTAAAAAATGGGTAGAGTGTGCCTACCTTGCCTTTTATAAGCTCGGACTATTCCTCCCAAAATTTGCACAATTTTGCCTCCCAACTGAGCTAGACTTGCAAACAGTCACTGTCGACTCAAATTTCTTGTCTCCATCTCTTAGTGACTCTTGCATAGTTTTCATCAGTAGTTGCTCGGAGCCATCATCCCATGTCACAACCTTCTTGCCTCTCCCAGTCACCTACATCCGAATGGTCACATGTCATGGTAGACTAGGAGGTTTTGGATTTGATGTCATTTCATCATGAGTGACTGCAGGTACAGGTACACCAATGAACATGGCAAGACGACGAATGGGATGAACGAAGGGAGCACATGAAGAATGATAGGTTCACCAATGGAAAAACGAATGAAGCATGTGAAGTTGATGAACGCGATGAACATGCACCTTCATGAATAGATTAGCCTGTCAACCCTTCCAACATGCAAGCAAGGAACAACATGGTAAAGCTTCATCAAGCAAACCAAGGATCATCGAGGATTCTGCACACTTCGCCAAGCGGAGGTGAAGCTATGATACACCATGAAGACATCCATCATCTAGCAGCACTATAGCTCGACATGCACTCCAGCAGCAACACAAATGTACCAGCATTGCCATGTCAAGTCATGTCGAGTCACATCATTAGTCATGTCACCCACATCTCCACCATGGGCTTGTTGTCAATCAATGTGATGTAACGTGGAAGTATAAGAGACCCACTTGTTGAACAAAGAGTCATGTAAGTCTAAGAGTCATGGAAGTCAAATGGTCATGAAGGTAGTCGAACAACCACAAGGGTCAATTTCACCCTTGGATATAAATACCCCCTCATTTGTACATGCAAGGGACTTTTCACCTCAGCTCCTCCCACATAGCCAAGAGAATCTGTAATCTTTTCTTTGAGGAGTAAGTAGTGGCTCCAACGCCTCGCTGACGGGGTTAGTGATGTATGGTGTAATGATGTGTCTTGGAACTTTCGCTTAATTCAAAAGTCTGTTAAAAGGCCAACACATTTTCACACATGTATTATATCTGTTGTAAGATTGATCTTTAACACTTGTAATGCATGTTGCTTTAACCTATGTTCTACATCTGAACTATTTCATTTGATGTAATGCATAATCTATTAATGGAAATGTGTTTTATATGTTGTTAATGTTGTCCTGTTCATGTCGACTGTTCTACTGGACATCAGACAGACCTTTCACCTGAACCTTGCTGTAACAACCGTTGCACTTGTTCAGACTGTTCTGTGAGTGTTATATGTGTTATCTTCCCTTGTATGTTGTGATTGCCGCATCCGAGTGGACTACTCTGCCGAAAGCTGTATATGTCCTTTTGTGTTTTGTGTTCCTAGTCGAGTTGGGGTTGATCCCTTTCAACCTGGAACTCACCTTCACCTTCATCCCCTCATAGTGAAAGAACCATTGACACAAGTACACTTACACTGACCAGGCATGCGAACCTCACTTCTTGAAGACAAAAAAAACCAATCTCCTGTGCTAACAAGAAAGAGTTGAGCCAAATCCTTAAGATAATGGAAATTGGGCCATCATACTGGGTGGGACTCCCACACCAAATGGTAAGAGGTCTAGTTTGGACTTCATACTAGGGTGATCCCCTGATGTTGGTGGATCCAGTGCCATCAACATTTTGGTGCTAGAAGGAGGGCTAGATAACAAGCTGAGACCGTACATCTGGGTTCAACCTCTTACCCAATGAATAATACACGATTCATGCTCGGGTGTTTCTCTCATTTCTCCCTTAATCAATTATCAATCCCCGATGTGCTTCTTGATCACTTGTCCTTTTAAGTTTTGATGGTGAGGATGGAACATCCGTAACCTAGCACATTTATGATTTTCTTCATTTATGTGAATCTCATGAAATCAATGGTGATGAGCTTGCTTGCGTACTCTTCTTCCTCACCCTTGAAGGTCATACTAATCAGTGGTGTCAGACCCTGCCACCTGCTTCCATCCATTCCCTTCTCACTTTCACCACGGAGCTCCATCAAGCCTTCGATGAGTGTGACCACCAAGATGTCTATGAAAGAATCTCTCATTTAAGAATGAATCCTGGTGAATCAATTGAGGACTTTGCTACCCACTTCCTTCACCTATGTCATGAAATTCCTGAGCAGTTTGTGGACCTTGAATTCATGAGCCAAGAGATGAAATGCTTGGTTCATGTCTCCTGAAACAGTGAACTTCCTGATTTCCCTTCTTCCTCAACTCTTGTGGATCACGAGACACCTCATGTATCGAAGAGGGTCCCCCCTCATAGTGGTTGGAAAGCTGAGAAATCTACGCAAAATGTTCCCAATCTAGCTGCTCAGCTGTCTCCCGCCCCAATGGAGGAAATTCCAAAATGCTTAGGAAAGCCTATGGAGAAAAATCATCCCTCCATTCCGCAAGAGGGCATCACTATTCCTAACCCAAATCTTGAGTCTAATCTACATTTCTACCATCCTCCATCATCTAGAAGCCATGACTCCTTGCACCATGGCTCACTTGAACGATCCACTTCACAGGCTAGCTGCGTGCACTCTCTTGATTCTCGAGCTGTTGGCTCAAGTTGCAGTCATGTGCAAGGTAGTCTCATCAAACAGGCAGAGGAGCAAGATGGTGAAGACACAATCAATTCCTTTCAAAATATTGAGCTTCCTTTCTTGATCGATCCTCGATCAGTAAATCTTGGTGTAACATCATGCACAAGCAATTATTTTGATCAACCTCCAGTCTTGGGCTATCATCACTCCCACACTTAGGTATGTTTTGATGAACACCCAATCACATCATATGATTTATTGTTATCTCATGTACACTCTAACTTAGATCTGGAATGTGCACTGGTCAAAGAAGACATCCATATCGAAGCTTCCTCTGCACCTCACTTCCATGTGTGTCCTATCATTCGCAGCACATCAACATGCATTGGAGACACTCCACATTCTCTTGCTTCTTAATCTTCTAAGTTATCTCCTCAATCGACACAAGGCAATGAGGTTGTCCATGATGAAAATAGTTTCAACGCACAGGACTCTTCCCACTCGTCATCATCTTGTGTGTTGCATGAAGACAGCTCATCAAGTCAGCTTGTTGAAAATTTTGATGAATCCCATGACAGATATGGATGCCATCCTAAGAGAAGTTTTGAAATCAGTAACTGTTATGAAACCAGCTCAAGAAAAGATAGAAAAGATATATCAACGCCTTAGAATTCAGCCTCTTCGAGGGGGCAACCTCCTTTACATTACATAAATGAACAATTCTTGGATGATACAAATGAAAAAACCTCCTTTCTATATATAGGAGTCTAAGGAGTCACAATATAATCCAGCCGACCTAACAATAATAATATAAAGCCACAAAAATAACAATAGAGGGATTCTATGGGCACATTAATAACAATATGGGGGCAATGGGGGCACAACAATATAAATAAGGGGTATAACTACAATAGTAATGGGGTAATCACTAGTATTATAGGGACCCAACATGCCCATCTCCTTCAAAAAAGTGTTGTCCTCAACGCTTGAGTAGTTCTGGATATTTCTGCATAAAATTCTTATCCTCCCATGTGGAATATTCAGCGGATAAGTTCTTCCACTTGATAAGGTACTTTGAAATTGATCGATTTCGTAGCTGTCGAGTTCTTGTTTCTATAACTGCTTCCGGTTCCAATATAATTTTTCCTTCCTCGTCAAGTTCTGGCAATATTGTTTGAACTGGGAGCTTGTCGCCTATAACCTTCTTTAAGCATGAAACATGGAAAACTGGGTGCAATCGAGAAGCTGCAGGAAGCTCCAATTTGTATGCCATAGTACCAATCTTTTGCAACACCTTGTACGGACCATAATACTTTGGTGATAATTTATTATCCTTCTTAGCTTGCTTGAGGGACATTTGCTTATATGGTTGTAGCCGTAGGAATACCCAATCACCTACATCAAAACTTCTTTCACTGCGATGTTGATATGCCTGTTGTTTCATTGTATTCTGTGCCAACACGAGGTTATGCTTTAAGAGTTGGAGGACTTGTTGTTGATGTTCGATGTGATGTTCCACTGCCTGAACCTTAGAATTTTCTCTTAAATATGATGTGATGGATGGTGGTTGATACCCATAAAGTGCCATAAATGGGGTCATTTTTGTTGCTGTATGAAAGGAAGTGTTATACCACCATTCAGCCAAAGGCAACCATTTGACCCATTGTGTCTGTTTATCAGATACAAAGCAACAAAGATATCCTTCCAAAAATTTGTTTACTATCTCAGTTTGCCCATCAGATTGAGGATGATAAGATGAACTATGAGCTAACTGAGTACCAAGACGAGAAAATAATTCTGTCCAAAAATTTCCAGTGAAAATGGGATCTCTGTCACTTACAATAATCTTTGGGTTTCCATGTAGCTTTTGAATTGTTTCCATAAATGCAGTAGAAACTGTACTGGCTCTAAATGAATGTGATAATGCACAAAAGTGCGCATACTTGGTAAGTCTGTCAACTACCACCATGATGACAATCTTTCCCTCAGACTTGGGTAAACCTGTGATAAAATCCATTGATACCTCCTCCCAACGTTGGCTTGGAATGGATAAAGGTTGTAATAGACCCGGTGTCTTAATTGTTTCAACTTTATTTTGTTGGAAAACCAAACATTCTGCCACAAACTTTTGAATATCTGATTTAAGGCCATCCCAAAAAAATTCCTTCTTAACCCTGTGGTAAGTTTTTAAAAATCCTGAGTGCCCTCCTAAGGGAGAAGTGTGCAATTCCATAAGAATGTTTTGTTTTAGCTGGGAATTCTTACAGAGGTATAAGCGATCTTTGTACCATAACGAATCATTTTTCCAGCTAAATGTATCAGACGTACTAGAATCTTGTTGTAGCTTTCGAATAAGTGCCCACACTTCTTCGTCATTCTTCTATTCCTCCCTTGCTTCATTTATCCAATCTGGTTGGATGATAGAAATAGCGCACAACAATGCTTCCACATCCTCATCCTTTCTTGAGAGTGCATCTGCCACCACATTTTGCTTCCCTTTTTTGTAGATGATTTCAAAGTCATAACCCAACATCTTTTTGACCCACTTTTGTTGCTCTTCAGAGGATAATCTTTGTTCTAAAAAGTATTTAAGGCTATCATGATCCGTTTTTACCTTGAAGTGTCTTCCCATTAGGTAGGGTCGCCATTTCTTAAGTGCATGGAGTATTGCCAACATTTCCTTCTCATAAATAGCTTTTCTTAGAAACTTTCCCTTGATTGGACGACTTTCAAAAGCAATGGGTCTTTCATCTTGCATTAGAACAGCACCAATTCCATTTCCTGAAGCATCACATTCCACAATAAAGGTTTTTGTGAAGTCCGGTGTAGCTAAGACCGGTGCTTGGCACATTGCCTCTTTAAGATGTTCAAAGGCCTTTGTTGCTTCCGGAGTCCATGAAAATGCATCTTTCTTCAATAATGTCGTTAGAGGTGCTGCTATTCTCCCATAATTCTTAACAAACTTGCGATAATACCCTGTCAACCCAAGAAATCCGCGCAAATGCTTTATGGATGTGGGGATTTTCCATTCCTTAATGGCTTTAATTTTGCTAGGGTCTACCTTAACTCCTTCATGAGATACAATATGACCCAAATATTCCACCTCCTAGACTCCAAAAAAACATTTGGATCTTTTGGCATATAATTGTTTCTCCTCCAATAATTGTAGCACCCTGTCAACATGTTCAACATGATCCTTCCAAGACTTGTTGTAGATAAGTATATCATCAAAAAATACTAACACAAATTTTCTAAGGAATGGTTTGAAAATTGAATTCATCAAATCTTGAAATGTTGAAGGTGCATTGGTAAGGCCAAAAGGCATGACCAAAAATTCATAATGACCCTCATGAGTTCTAAATGCCGTTTTCGGAATGTCTTCAATCTTCATTCTGATTTGATGATATCCTGAACGAAGATCCAACTTGGTGAAGTAAATTGATCCATGCAATTCATCCAGTAATTCATCAATGACAGGAATGGGGAACTTATCTTTAATAGTGAGCTTTTTGAGCTCCCTATAATCCAGACACATGCGCCATGATCCATCCTTCTTGTGCACCAATACTACTGGAGCAGAGAAAGAACTTTGACTCGGTTGAATTATACCAGCCTCTAGCATTTCTGCAACCATACGTTCAATTTTACTTTTTTGGACATAGGGATATCTGTACGGCCTGATGTTTGGAGGAACACTTCCTGGAATCAGATGAATAGCATGATCATGATCACGCATAGGTGGGAGACCTTTGGGATTCTCAAATACCTTGGAATGATTGTCCAGGACTTTTTGGAGATCTGGAGAAATAGATGATTCTAATGTGGAAACATCTAGCGAACATAATTGTGCAATTACACCCCTTTGCTCCTTTTTTAGAAGCTTTGTCATACCATTAGAGCTGATTATCTTTCCTGGTTTCCCTGCAATACCCTTAATTCAACTTCCTTTCCTTCCATATAAAATTTGATGAAAAGTTCTTGAAAATTAAAAGCTATTGTACCCAAGGATTGTAGCCATTGGACTCCTAGTACAACATCAACACCTCCCATTGGAATGGAAAGCATTGGGCTAGTCAATACATATTCTCCCATGGATAGCTTGATATTATGGCACTTTCCAGAGCAATTTATTGTTCCTCCATTTGCAATCATCACTTGACACTCTGGTGCTGGATATAGGAAGCAATTCAATTCTTTTGCTACCCTACAATGAATAAAATTGTGGGTGCTTCCTGAATCAATCAACACTATTACCTTTTTCTTCTTGATTTGTCCTTCTATCTTGATGGTTTGAGGAGTGGTAATTCCCACTAATGCATTACAAGATATGGTCGGATTTATTTGTTCTTCATCTAGGCTTTGTTCCTGGAGCATATCCTGTTCTTTTGACCTTTCTTGCTCCTTTTCTTCTTCCTCTTCACAATCTATGTAGAATAATTTCTTCTCAGCACACTTATGACCTTTAGTGTATTTGCTATCACAACTATAACAAAGCCCTTTTGCTCTTTTTTCTTCCAATTGTTGTGGTGTCAACCTTATAGGTTGTGGAAGACTAGGGGCAACTGCACTTCCGTCTTTATAGTTGTGAGTGGTATGCTTCCTGGTTGCCATAATTTTGCTTTCCATTTTTCTTGCTAACCTGAATGCCTTATCTAATGAATCAGGTTCCCAAAGTCGAACATCATGTTGGATATTATCCTTTAAAGACCCTATGAACACATCAACCCTATGCTCCTCTGGAATATCTTTTACCCTTATGTTCAATTTTTGGAACTCCTCAATGTGCTCCATTATTGAACCCTTTTGTTTGAGACTTATCAATTGGCTAAAAGAAGTGTTGCTTTTTGTATCCTCATAATGTGCTATCAATTCTTCCGTAAAAATTGCCCAAGTGATAAATTGTTTACAAGAGCAAAGCCATTGATACCATACAAACTGATTTGGTTCCAAATATAAAGTTGCCATACGTACCTTTTGTGTGTTTTGCACATTATTGAGATCGAAGAACTGCTCCATCTGTAATATCCATGTGGCAGGATCCTTGCCATCAAACTTCCTCATATCGATTTTTTGAATATGTTGGGTCTTCGATCCAACATTAGAGTCTATGGAATCATGATTAACATTTCTTTTGTTCACATCATGAGTTTCCTTTACAACCTTTTCACCATTAGTAAGTATTTCTTGTAGAAAATTTGTCAAATCTGTCTTCAAATCTTCCATGTTTGTCCTCAAATCTATCCTCAAATCTGCCTTCACATCATCCATCTTAGCTTCCATGCCCTTTATCTTAGATTCCATGCCATTTATCTTAGCATCTGTTAGCTTTTGTGAGCGTGACATTTGTTGCACTTGTTCTTGTAATTTTGATATATCATGTAGCATTTCTTCCTCTTCTTCATGAGTCATGCTAGAGCTTTCAGGTTCCTTACTATGTGTTTGCATTTTCTTTCCTCAGGGCATCAGTTACCAATAATAATGCTTTACTATGCCCTTTGAATTCCTTCAAACCAAGCTTATGCAAAAATTTAAAAAAAACTACACACCTTTTTTTACTTTGTAGAAGCTTGATATTGAATCTGATGTATCTCTGTAATTTCGAATCATCCAGTTCTAAAATTGTGACCTGTAGTAGCCTTCTATGTCCTCTTTCCAATGCCACTAGTCTGATCCAAATTGGATTCTCCAAGAAAGAGTTATGCACAATCTCCCGCAGTGACCTGATTATAGACTAGTTCAGTAGAGCAAACTTGTATGAAGTGCCACGTTTCACTGTTTCAACCTTTGACTCTAACAAATATATAAACGAAAACTACAGTCTATCCTCTTTCTTTACCTTCTTACGAAATTTCAATCCGATGCTTAGAAAGAAAGTTATGACGATTTTCCCCAGGTCACCTGTTTTGAGTGTAATTCAGGAGTCTGCAAAAAGACCAACTTCCTCAGATCATATCTCCGAAAATATCGCGCAAAAAGCTCTGAAATTAGGACCCAAGGTTCAGCGCGATTTCTTCTCAAATGGGTTTGTTTTGTGACTTCTGAAACGTCACAGTAAAACCGTTATAGCGAAAATGCCACGATGACCTGTTTGGAGCAGCGAAACCCTAGAATCCAAAGCTCTGATACCAAATGTTATGAAACCAGCTCAAGAAAAGATAGAAAAGATAGATCAACGCCTTAGAATTCAGCCTCTTCGAGGGGGCAACCTCCTTTACATTACATAAATGAAAAATTCTTGGATGATACAAATGACAAAACCTCCTTTCTATATATAGGAGTCTAAGGTGTCACAATATAATCCAGCCGACCTAACAATAATAATATAAAGCCACAAAAATAATAATAGAGGGATTCTATGGGCACATTAATAACAATATGGGGGCAATGGGGGCACAAAAATATAAATAAGGGGTATAACTACAATAGTAATGGGATAATAACTAGTATTATAGGGACCCAACAGTAACAACAACCACCCTCAAGCCATGCATGATCTGGTTCACATCACAAAAAGCAATTTTTCAATTCTGCAAAGTTTCAGGACATGCAGGGAGTCGAGGCACTTCAACGTCCATTGATGGTTATGTCAGGACCTCGCGACTCTGGTAAGCCTGTCAAACCAAATAAGATCTCGTTTCTCATGCACAATCCGTCTATCTGCATGGTTTCACTCGACGTGGATCCCCATGTAAAGAATATTTACTGTTCGGGGTATGCTATTTCAAAATTTCAAATTTTCGCTAATGATCAAATCCACGCGTCTATTACAACATGTCTATCTTCATGCACCTCTCTTACATCTAGTTCGGGTTGGGAGTGTCCATCCCTCATCCAATCATGGGATAGTAAAGTTGATCATCTCTATCTGGAATCACACTTATCAGATGTTCTCTCTTATAATCAACTCCTTGGTCTTTTTACAAATTTTGCACGTCAAATCTGCCCACTCATCACACCAGCAATCTCCCTGTGTGATGACGAGTGCACAACCTATCGCGTGAATCAAGTTACTCTCATTTCGCCACACCCCAACCAGTTTCGCACATTCACAGTTTTGGAAACCTTTATACATTTCTGTGATGACCATGATGCCTGCACACTTTTTCACCAGTTGTAGGTGGGTGTTCTATCATGCCTAGCGCATAACGAACTTGGTTCCCTCATTCAGAGCATTCGTACAATCATTCAAAAGGTTTCTTTGTTCATGTCAAACTGGGAATCTGGCATCTCAACCAAATGGTCTGATTTCTCTTCTATCTTGGATGGATGTCATGTTGTTTATCATTTTCCCAACAATACATCCAATGACAGTTGCTTCGCGCACTATGACCTTCACCATGTAACATATTTATTTTTAGACTTCTGTCAAGAAAGTGAGGCACTTTGGCCTGCACCGATAGCTATGGTAGGCCATCACTCTCTTGACATGGTTGATGAGAATAACTAGATCTATCTATTCATATTAGATTCCCATCATGATCCCCTCTCTCGAATCAGGAATCTGTCTACTCAAAGATCAGGAATATTTCAGAACAACTATTATGAATTTTATGATCCAATCGCTGCATGGCTGGAACAATCTTACTTGGTGAGTCATGTTGCAGGTAACAAGCTTCAGTCCTTCCTCATACTCACTAAGAAAATTGGTACAAAACAACACACACTCGCAAGAGGCCTCCACGATTTGTTGAAAAATAGTAGTCACAGAAGAGGTAAGCATGTGTGTTTGGTGGTTGTAACACATTCTTCCGCTCATAGGCGAGACCTTCTCTCTTGCGTGAAAGTTTTTAAAGCTTTTTCATTTTCTGTTGCACACTATTTTTTATTTCTTTTAATCACTCATATCTTTGTGATTACAGGTCAGGTACACCTACAGTGGCTTCATTGGAAATTTCATTTCACGTAACCCCAACAGTTTAACGTAGGAGTAGGAGTAGTGTTTGCTTTTTCGCTTGTGTTTGCTTTCTGGTTTGGATGTTTGTTTGCTTGCTGACTTGGTTTCTTTGCCTACTTGTTATTGTTTTCACCTTGTTTGCTTTGCTTACTATTTTTGTTTACGTTTTTTTTGTTTGCTTGGTATATTACTATTTTTGTTTCTGAAAATAAGTGTTGCCAATTACTACGTTCTGGCTTTTGAATAGAGTATGTGGCTGATATTTGAAGAGACTTGTGACACTATAGAACTTGGACAGTCTTGTGTCTCTCTTCTCTGTGCTTGGTTATAACCTTTGATCAATGAAGTCTTGATGGAAAATACGAATTTTCTGCAAGGGAAGTTTCGGCCCAACCATGAACTTGTGTCCACACTAGGAAGCCCCATGCCTGTACTCAGCCTTCTGCTTTGTGTGTTCAAGCTCATCCAACTAGTAGAAACCGAGAAGGGGAAAATCTAAACAAGAAAACCTATGTTAGAGGTCTTACATGCTTATCTGAAGGAACAACCTCTTTTTCTCTCAATAAGTTGAGATCCCTCTTCCACCCCAAAAATAAATAAGTACCTATGCACAGTCCTCTTGAAAAATATAAAGGTGAAAGAAGAGAAAGGCTTATTGCACAGAGAGGTGAAGCATGCAACTCCGCCGGGGTACTGACCAAGCTCACTGGCAGTGGAGAAATGTGTGTGTTCCTGCGTGAATCCACAGGGGTACTGTCTAGGCCTGCTGGCAGCAGAGAAACACTAGAAAGGAAAACTTATACTCTGAAAATCTTCAAATCCCAAGCTAAACTACCCTTCCCGGATTCAAAATACTGAGATCTAAGCTAAACTTTTGATTGTGTTTAACTGAGTTGGCAAAAGGTGAACCATGTATGTCCATGGGGTAAGTGGGAAAATAAAGTAACCTGCACAGTGATTCAATACTCCCCGAAAGATGAAGGTCCTGTGCTAGAAATGAACCGAAACAAAGAAGCTAGAGTTCTACTAGTGTGTCACCATTTGTTGTAGTGGCTGCAACCACCCTTCAAAATTTTGTCCTGCACCAATTTCAGAGCCTCCCTTGAAGAGTTTCACTTGATGAATGCACACACTTGGGTTCACTCCATGAGCTCGTGTGAGTCTTTACATCTGCCTTGCTTGATTCATTGCATTCAAGTCTCTACATGCTGATGTCTGAGTCATGCTTGCAACCGTGTTCTAGTTATGCTTAAAGTCTTCACTTCGTATGTGCTTGTTGTATTCGCTATGAAAGCATCTGTCGTACTCACACACGAAGTAACATTCGCTGTTGCGCAAGCATTGTCTTGATCAATGAACGATTAATCATGAGTGTTGCGCTTATCGCTTACACTGTCGGTCAGTATTGTTAAACATGTGTGTTTGGATGGTTTGGTTGTCTTGTTGTCAAGTTATGGGAGTGTGTTCGTATGATCACTTATGCATCTTTTGATTGTTCACACAGTTAGCCATTTTTGCTGAAAGTTCTGACAACCAGACTCCCCTTTGATAGTTGGACCATCACCCCACCATTGACTCGAACGAATTTCAACCAAAACAACACAGAAGCACCAAGTTAGTCTTTTCAAGTTGTGCTGCCCGCAAGAAATTTAATCAACTCTCATGTTGGCCACCCAGATAGTCGGACCCGACAGTCACCCCAGGACATACTCCCTTCAAAAATTGTGCAGAGGCCAATGACCTCACCCCCTCAACTAACTAAGGAAATTGTGCAGACAGGCCGGACAGACACCAAGTGCCCTTCTCTGTCTCCCTTAGAAAATTACACAATATTCCTAGTTAGTCATCCCAACAGTAAACCAACTGTTCATCTCAGAAATTGTGCAATGTTCATGAGCAGGCCTTCTGCTGCACATCAGTCAGCTCAGCTCAAAAATTACGCAGAGATGATCAGCAGGCTAGCTTCCTAGCCTCATTGTAGTTTTCCTTATCATTAGCCCCTAGTAGTAGACTGCCAGTTCCCTCTAGGAATTGTGCAGTTTCTGCTGCCAGTCTCTTGCACAACCAACTAGTAGTTCCCTTTGGGAATTATGCAGTTTTGGCTACCAGTGACCCCAACAGCCAATTGGTAGTTCCCTTTGATAATTACGTATTTTTGGCTGCCAGTTACCCCAACAACCAACTGGCAGTTCCCTCTCGGAATTGTGTAGTTTTGGCTGCCAGTGACCCGAGCAGTTCCCCAGAAAAACTGCGCAATCCTTGCCTACTGACCCCGCATGCAGCCCAACCCATTCCTCTGGAAAATTGTGCAAATCTGGTTGTCCAACCCCACTGCCCGTTCATTCTTAAAAATGTGTAGAGCATGCCTGCCTTGCCTTCTAGCAGCCCAAACTGTTCCTTTCAAAATTTGCGCAATTTTGCCTCCTAGCCAAGCTAGACCTTGCAGAAAGTCACTATCGACTCAGGTTGCTTGTCTCCATCTCTTAGTGACTCTTGCGTAGTTTCATCAGTAGTTTCCTGGAGCCATCATCCCACGTCACAACCTTCCTGCCTCTCCCAGTCACCTACATCTGAATGATCATGTGTCATGGTAGACTAGGAGGTTTTGGATTTGTTATCGTCTCATCATGAGTGATTGCAGGTATAGGTACACCAACAAACATGGCAAGATGACGAATGGGATGAACGAAGGGAGCACATGAAGAATGATAGGTTCACCAATGGATGAATGAACGAAGCATGTGAAGCAGACGAACACAAAGAACATGCACCTTCGACGAACATGCACCTTCACGAACAGATGAGCTTGTCAAGCCTTCCAACATGCAATCAAGGAACAACATGGTAAAGGTTCATCAAGCTAACCAAGGACCATCTAAGACTCCGCACACTTCGCCAAGTGGAGGTGAAGCTATGATACACCATGAAGACATCCATCATCTAGCAACACTATAGCTCGACATGCGCTCCAGCAACAACACGAGTGTATCAACATTGTCATGTCAAGTCATGTCGAGTCACGTTGTGAGTCATGTTTCCCACATCTCCACCATGGGCTTGTCATCAATCAATGTGATGTAACATGGAAGCCTAAGAGACCCACTTGTTGGGTCAAATGGTCACGAGGGTAGTCGAATAGCCATAAGGGTTAATTTCACCCTTGGCTATAAATACCCCCTCATTTGTACATGCAAAGGACTTTTCACCTCAACTCCTCCCACATAGCCAAGAGAGTCTGTAATGTTTTCTTTGATGTGTAAGTAGTGGCTCCAATGCCTCGTTGATGGGGTTAGTGATGTATGGTGTAACGATGCATCTTGGAAATTTCGCTTAATTGAGAAGCCTGTTAACAGGCAAACACATTTTCACACATGTATTGTATATGTTGTAAGACTCATATTTAACACTTGTAATGCATGTTGCTTTAACCTGTGTTCTACATCTGAACTTTTTCATTTGTTGTAATGCATAATCTATTAAACGAAATGTGTTGTATATGTTGTTAATGCTGTCCCATCTGTGTCGACTACTCTGCCGGCTATCAGACAAACCTTTCACCTTTCACCTTGCTGTAACAACTGTTGCACTCGTTCGGACTATTCTGTGAGTGTTGTATGTGTTATCTTACCTTGTATGTTGTTACTGCCTCATTCGAGTGGAATGCTCCGCCGGAAGCTGTGTGTGTCCATTTGTGTTGTGTGTTCCTAGCCGAGTTGGGACTGATTCCTTTCAACCTAGAACTCACCTTCACCTTATTCCCCTCATAGTGAAAGAACCATTGACACAAGTACAATTACACTCACCAGGCACACGAACCTCACTTCTTGAAGACAAAGTGAACCACTCTCCAGTGTTGACAAGCAAGAGTTGAGGCAAATCCTTAAGATAATAGCAACCGGTCCATCATATTGAATGGGACTCCCACACCAAACGGTGTGAGGTCTAGTTGGGACTTCATACTAGGGTGATCCCCTAATGTTGGTGGATCCAACAGCGTCAACATGACCCTACTTATCTCTTTAATTTCAGTGGTTTATTTCTTGATTTTGACACCTGGCAGCGCCCTGAGAGACCCCTGCTCTTGCTCACGTCGCATCTCACTTTATGGGCCCAAAAGTGCGATATGGCTTGCAGGAAATAGCTGGAAACCTGTGAGCTCACACTTTCTGGGCTGAAAACTACGATTTGGGGCTAGAGAGAGGGTTGGTCTGCTAACCTGGTGGGGGCTATAGGTTGATTAGTGTAGAGCATCATTTTCTTCTCTGATATCACAAGACATGTGTTGTTTTGCAGGCATGGCAGAGCTGAAAAATCAACTGGCGTGAATGAGACTTGGATACTTTTCGATCCAAAATCTAGGGGGATCAGGTGGTTCGAGGGGCATTGGCTCATTATGGGGTTCTCAAGTTGGTAGACAACCCACTAATGAGGGCAGGTGGGCCCTTGCTATTGAGAATTGTGAGCTATTGGGATCCAGACCAGGAGGTCTTTGTCATGTAGGGGCACAAGATCAAGCTCACATTACAAGATATTTAATTCTTGACTGAACTTCCTCCCCTTAGAGTGGTGGAGGATATTCATCTGGTATTACCTCGTGGGAGGAACATTACTGTGTTTGTGGAGCGCCATTGTCGACTCAGTGTTCTTGTCAAGGGCATGACTATCTCGCTTGTTGATCTAGAGAGGCTAGAGACACAAGCTATTGCCGCAGCTGTGCTATGGGTCTTGCGCAGCTAGGCATTCCACCACATCATTGGTGGGTAGATGATGTTGTTCAAGAGTGTTTTGGCTAGGACCTACTATGGGTGGGCCCAGATGATGCTGTCATCGGTGAAACAATAGTTGAGTCTTTGCAAGAGGTAGGTAAACCATGGTTGCATTTTGGTACAATACTGTGGGCGTTCTTCTTTGAGAAGATACCCACTATCCGTCCTCATGTACAGATCCGAGATGGGGGCCCACAGGAACCCAGGATGTGGCGCTGGGGGCAACTACTAGGGAGAGGAGGAGGAGGGGGAGTCGGACGAGTGTTCTGACCCAAGTTTTTCGCACATTGGGTTCAGATGCCCCTCTACATTGATTATTACCCTTATATCGGGATGAACTATCAGGCGGATCCTAACTTGCCACTTTCACTTGGGCGAGCATGGGCACCAGACGGTAAGTATTAAGTTGCTATGTTTTATGGTGCATTTTATATTTCTATCACATGTATATGGTACTGAGTGTGAAAAGTGTTGTATGTAGACATAACACCATTAAATTTGGCATGATATGCATGCCGAGCCACAGTGCTTGGGGCTACAGATCGAGGGACATCATCGTCATAGCAGGGTCCAGAGGACACTGCGATGCTTTCTGATTTGCATCGTAGGTTTGATGTACTATTGACCAGAGTTTTAGAGAGTAGATGGAATGAATTAGAGGATTGGTACATAGATGAGTGCACCTGTCTTCCCTTAGAGTGGTGAGGTATCGTGCGACGCGTGGCGATGGCTGGTCAGGCAATACGTGATCTACGTGCAAGTGGAGCAGAGCCTTTGGCGTGAGATCCTCCACACAATGACTCGATGTAGGGACATCAGGGTCCCATTGATTATGATTTTTGTAACATTCTATGGGCATGCCAGATGTATTTAGAGCTACGGATCCAAGCACTTTTATGATACATAATATGATTATGCATTTTATATGAAGATGATGGTTCACCATTTTTTTTGTTTATGGTTATCTTCTATGGTATACATGTGATACATGCCAATCTATAATGTTGTTTGCGATGGTATCTACATAACGATTTTGAGCTCTAGGCACATGAATAAACATAATGGTTTCAAATTCATGTACCAATAAATTAACTCATAGATATTTTCTAAATAGGACTTGGTTATGCACATGATACACACCATTCAATTGCATGAAAAGTAGCAAGGAATCTAAATGAACATGAAGATGAAGGATGTAATGAGCGATGGAATCGACTAACAAACCTATCACTACATCATACTTGGCCTGATTATTGGTGGCAGATCCAATGCACACACCATTTGAAAGGACTAACGTATGCAAAGGGGTAAAAATGGCCGAGACTGCCAAGGCTAGATTCAGGGAGAAGTGACTCACACCGTTGGCATGATCGATATACATTGTGGATGATGGATCCATCTGAAAGGTGAAAACAACAATGGGTGAGATGATGCAATCTACCTAACTTCATGGCTGAAATTAAGACACGCAAATCAAAGGGATGTGCTATGAGCGAAACTTCTTGAGGTAGAGCACATTGGGAGAATTAGGAAGGAAATGGCTTTCAAAATACTCTTAAAAAATGCCCCCTTACTTATGTGGAAGGGTGATCAGGGGTAGACATAGCTTCCGTGGTGTCCTCATTAGAATGAAAGATTGGCGGATAGGAGGAAGACTGACTACATGATGTGCCGACATTACCTGGTGCATCAACCTGAGAAATAAGGTTCATATATGCATCATCTGGAATGATAGACAACGAGCTAGTAGATGGAGGATCTACATGTTGAGACCCGGGATTCTGTTGAAAGAGGTTTGATGGAAGCACACACAGAAACCTCTTAAACGTTTGACTGCAAGGAACTCAAGGATGACAACATGTAAAGGATATGGCCTGTGTTGTCCATCATCGCGACATCGAGGGGAGGGATCACAATGGTGGGACCAGAGTCCCCCTATTCTGGTTGACTAGTGGTCCTAGAATCCACGGGTAGAGGAGTGGTGATCTACTACAAGTGGCCTCATATTTGTGAATCGCCCCAAGGCAATTGTGAAATTCATCGGGACGAGGGAAGAAATGGGAACAGTGACCATGATGTGCAACATTTTGAGTTTCTTAGGTGGGATCGTAAGTTAACATGGACTTCAGGGATATTTGACTCAGGGAATGCTTCATGAACCAAAGGTTTAAGTTGAGGAAGTTCAAGACAATTGTTTGTGGCATACCCAACAACTTTACACAAAGCACATGAGGGTGATGGATTTGGGGCCCTAGGGGCTGGAGGAGCTTGGGGAGCCTTGTCCTTAGGTTCTTTCCTCTTAAATTCCCCCCCTGTATGGATTCTTTCACAACAGTAGTTGGTTCCTATTGAGGTTTTGATGGAATTGAAGCAGCGATAGGGGTCATGGGGACCAGTTGCACCGGGGTCAAAGCATGATAAAGTCTTAGCTGACCGGGTGGAATTTTCGCAGGGGGATCAATGTACCATACTGGGATCCCCAAAGTCATGTTAGGAAGGACCAGTGAAGCCATGACAGTGATAAAAAATACTCCCGGAGGGGGGAATAAGAAAGTTATCTGGCCTGTAGGGTAATGTCCCCACGGAATAACACTAGTAGAAAATGAGAAATTAGTGACTAGGTGACTAAAAACGTTAGTCACCACAACTTTTCCAAGTGAAATACTACAAAAAATGAGCGATATTAAGTGACTGAACTAAAAGTGACTAACATAAATCACTAATTTAGTCGCAGGTTAAAATATGTGACTAGATAATAAGTAATACAACTAAAAATGACTAACTTGAATGACTAATTTAGTCTAAGAACAAAATACAACTACCTAACAAGTAATACAATAATATGAATCAAATGTTTATGTTAGTCATCTTAATTGTGTCAATCAATCTAAACTTACAAGTGATAGGGGATTGAAAGGTTGTTAAATATTGGTTGAAAGGTTATCCTTAAACAATTCTTCATCCTCACATGGTACAGTATAGATGAGCCAACTTTGCATTATTTATCTCTAATAATTTGTAATTTTAAAAATTTATTTTTCAATAAAAAAATATTTTATGTCTTTTTAAAAAATCTATTCATTGAATCTAATTGGATCTAGTTCCAATTTGAAATTATTTTGAAGAGAAATTTTAATTTTTAAGACTATAATATCAGATAAAAACTACTTTAATTTCATATTTAACGACCTAGATCCATCTTAACCCCGAATCTATCAATTGTCGAGAGGGACCCAATCTCTTGAGGTAAGAACTTTTTTTCTAGTGAAAAACTTGAGGAAATGTTTGCATCTCGAGAGATTGGATCCCTCTCAGCACTTGGTAGTTATAGGGTTAATATGGATCTAGGTTGGTTTTATAATACTATATAATATCTATATTTGTATTTGTGGCTCTTTGTTATTCCCTCTCTATATCTCAACCCCAAAACACACACACACTCTCTCTCCCTCTCTTCCCCTTCTCTGTCTATCTCTCTCTTCCCCTTCTTTGCCTCTCTATCTATATCCATCTCTCTATTCCCTCCCACTCTCCTCTCTCCTTCACTCTCTGTCCATGACTCCCTTGTCACCCCCTCTCTCTCTCTCTCTCCACCTTTCTCCCTCTATGTTTTTCTTGTTCCCTCCCTTTCCTGCTCCCTCCAATTCCATCTCTCTCTCCTCATCCCTATCTTCCTTCCTCTCTATCTGTTATCTCCCACCTCCCTCTATCTCTCCCCCCCCAAATCACTCTCCCTCTCTCTCTCTCTCTCTTTCATCCAACTCTATCACTGTCTCGCCCCCTCCATGTCCTTCTCCATTTCTCTCCCTTACCCTTATCTTCCTATCTCTATCATCTCCTCTTCTTTATCTTCCCTCCTCTCCTCTCTCCCTCACTCTCTCTCCATCTCTCCCTTCTCACTCCTCTCTCTCTCCACCTCTATATCTCTATGTATTTTTTCTTTCCTCCCCCCCCCTCTCTCTCTCTCTTCCTTCCTTCCTTTCACTCCCTCTCTCCCCCCCATCACTCCCTCTTTATCTCTCTCTCTTCCCTCCAAATTTTTCACTATCTCCCTCCCTCTCTCCGCCCCCTCCCCAACTCTCTCTTAAAATTGATCACATTGTATTGTGTTTAAGAAATGATCTAAATTAAAAAAAACTTAATTGGTTGTAAAATATCAAACCTATATTTTGGATCAATCATATCAAAGAAAAGAAAATAATGTAAAACTCTATAATTAGTCAATTTTCTTTCTCTCATCCCTTGGATCCTTAGCTAAGATGGATCTATGAGAACCCTCATAGATCCATCTTAGCTAAGAATCCAAGGGATGAGAACCAAAATAGATCCATCTTAGCTTAATTTTATTAAAACCTTAAATTAATTTCTATGGGAAATGTTTTAGTAGTCATGAGGATAGAGGGGTTAGATATATCTCAAATTGTAACATTTTCCCTTTTAGATTCAATTCAAAAACTATAGTAAAATTAAATTAAAATAAAATATTTTTACTATGAAATAAGTTATGGTTTTTTGGCATGTGGTATTGATAAGCCATGGTATTGGCCCATGGTATTGTAACAAAGGTGATTTACAAGTTAATATCCATGGTAAAGTGATGGTGAATATCCATGGTTAACAATATTGTCATATTGTTATAAAATACTTTGATTGTGAAATAATCTATGTTTTCTGGACAAGTGGTATTGATAATTAATGGTATTAACCCATGGCATTGTAACAAAGGCTATTTTTAACAAGCTAATAATATCTACCATAATGTGGGGGTGAATATCCATGATTAAGAATCTTGTTATATTGTTATAAAATATTTTGGTTGTAAAATAAGTTATGGTTTTTGGACTTGTAGTATTCATAGGCCATGGTATTGGCCCATGGTATTGTAACAAAGCCTATTCACAAGTTAATAAAAAACCCAAAATATAACAAATTGAATTTTATTATTTTTATTAATCTAACATTTAATTATTAATCGAGGCCATATTTAAATGTTTACACTCATCCCAAAATCATTTTAAACTTCTTCTTCTTTCTGCTTCTTTTTAATTTGGCATAACAAGTTCTTATTAAAAATAAATCATTTAACCCAATTGAAATTTATATATTTGATTTTATATTATAAATATTTCTTTTATTTTTTCCATTATAAATATTTAATTTCTTTTCGGTTCAAATAAAATATTCACAGATTACAACGTCACATTGTAGCACTTCATTTTTCTCTGCCTTTAATATCTGTGTGGAAATTCCAAAAGAAGGAAGACCATCAACGTGATCTATGGATTTCATGGGATTCAACCCCAGATGGAGTTTGCATGGGAAACACCTTAGGAGAGAAGACCATCAACGTGATCTATGTATTTCATGGGATTCGAACCCCAGATGGAGTTTGCATGGGAAACACCTATGTTCATTCGGTGTGAAGATTTTGGCCATTTGTACATGGGTATGAATTTGGACTTTGTAGAGTTTTTGCTTTTTACTAAAGATGATTATGGGTAAATAATTTCAAGGGTTTATATGATCAAAGCATAAATTTCATCTAGAGTTGAGGGTTTAATAATCATGATAATGCAGATCTTGATTGCGGCCAACAATTAATCAAAAGACAACGTAGATCTTGATTGTAGCCAACAATTCATCAAAAGACAAGGTAGATCTTGATTGCAGCCAACAATTCATCCAAAGAAAATGCACAAGTATTTTTCATGTCCTTATTGTACAAAGCGTTTAATGATTATGATAATGCAGATCTTGATTGCGATGAATAATTCATCAACAGACAATGGAAAAATAAGAATTTTTCATCCCTAACTTTTATAGGGTCAGAATGCATGATTTTTTTTTTTTTTTTTTCACCTTTTTTTAGTGGTTGATTGTGCCGAGAGGCACTCTACAACCTATGGGATAGATCTCACATGATTTTTTTTTTTTTTTTTATTTTTTTTTTTTTTTATTTATTTATTTATTTATTTTTTTTTTTTTTCACCTTTTTTTAGTGGTTGATTGTGTCGAGAGGCACTCTACAACCTATGGGACAACCTATGGGATTTTTTTTTCATCTTTTTTTAGTGGTTGATTGTGCCGAGAGGCACTCTACAACCTATGGGATAGATCTCACATAAACATGTAAACGTAAATGCAAAAAATTAACATGTAATTTTTAACATTTAAAATTTTGAATCTAATGTCGGCCTTATTTAGAAATCAATATAATTATTATTTTGTATAAACAAAATATAAACTTAAAATATAAATAGGTTTATGAACACTAAAAAAAATAGGTATGTTAAATAAATAAAAGTATAAATAAACTCAAGGTATGGTAAATAAATAAAACCTCGTTTTATACTTACTCCAAAGGTATGGTAAATAAATAAAAATATAAATAAACTAGAGGTATGGTAAATAAATAAAACCTCTTTTTATATTTAGTCCATAAACCTCTTTATATTTAAAGAAGACTGAAAAAAGAGGTTTTATTTAGGTGACTCTTTTGGGAGAAATACTATTTTAATACCATGGGCTAAATACTATGGGCCAAATAACATATTTATAAAATAAGAATGGGAAAGTAATAAAAATATAAATAACTAGAGGTATGGTAAATAAATAAAACATTTTTTTATATTTACTTCCATAATTCACTTAATATTTATGAACACTAAAAAATGAGGTTTTATTTAGGTGAAGCCTATGGACCAAATACCACGGGCCAAATTATTGTTAATACCATGCAAAAAAACATTATTAACCCTAATATTGATATTAATAAAAGTAAAGATGGCACATGGTATTGAACGACGGTATTGAGAACCAATGGTATTGATCCATGGTATTCAAGTTGAATGTAGCCTATTTAAAGGGGCGAATTAAAGCAACATAGATCCATCTTTACTATGGATCTACTAAGGGTCAAGAGGGATCAAATATCCTGATATGCAAACTAGCATAGTGAAAAAATATTTGATCCCTCTGGAATTTTGGTAGATCCAAAGTAAACATGGAACTATGCTGGTTGTTTGTGTAATGGAATATAACATGCCCAAATTCAAAGGGCTCGAGTGATGCAAGAAAATTTTCTGGTAGGATGCAAATACTATACCTTCCTCAAACTTTGTTACATGAAATTAAAATTTCTTGTAATCATGAACATCAAATATTTTTTGTTTCATCCTTAGATTCTGATCTCAATGCCTATAGTTTTAAACCAATGTACTATATTTTAAGCAGAATATACTTATATCCATTAAACCTTACAACTCTCCAACTCTTAGGTTAATTTCACCTAAAAGGAAGGAACCTGAATGCCTTTTGAAATTTAGACTCAATGCTTACAAACAATGATTAAAAATGGAAGAACCTGAAAAGTCTCATAACTTTTACCCACCCATCAATTTCCAAGACCTTTGTTATTATTCTAAACCTTAATAGAGAGAGTAGAAGAAAAAGAGCAACCTGGATGAGGTGGACCCTGACCTGCTTGATACTTTTCAAAAGTTAGGCATGCCCTTGAATAGAAGAAGAGATTGACCAACGTTGTTGTAGATGTTGTTTTTGATAGTGTTTTCATTGCTACTATACATAGGTAGACTCTATAGGTAGTTGAGGTTATCTTTTGTTCGTTATAAGAGGTAATTTAGGAGTATCTTGATCTAGTTAGGAAGTAGCTTGGCAGGTTTGTTCCTCCTGCTGATAACTATTATGATGCATTGTATTTTTTTTTAGTGATATCTCCTTCTATTAAATCCCCAAGCACACTTTGCCACCCATTGAAATATCCACTTATTTCAGGATAAATGAGATGGAGCCCAGGTAGTTTGAGATGAAACTTATTGTTGTAGATGAGAGGAGTTTTGAGAGGTGAGAGGAGTTATGTGACATATATTGAAGGATGCACTGCACCATTTTATGACACCATGTTGGAAATAATATTGAGAGAGGGGGGGGGGGGGGGGGGGGGGGGGTTGAATTAGTATTAGAAAATCAATAAATTTTTCATTTCCATAATCATATTTATCTACGCTACTTCAGTGAAGGGAACTCGTGTGTGCACGCAACTATTTTTAAGGAAACCAACGTATATCTAGTGAACTTATGATTCAGTTAATTCATCATATGTTGATCTTTAATCTGTGCATCAATACTTTATTAAACATTAAATAGTAACCATGTGCAGTTAATAATAGAATGAACCATCACACATAAGAAACACACATGAACACCATGATTTAAGGTGGAAACCCAATGTGGGTGAAAACCACCTGCTTCTGTCATCTTTGTCTTCTTTTAATAATAAGAAAATTTGTTTACAGCATTGTACTAGTGCATACTCATACTGGTACGCAGGCTTCTACCTGTAGAAGGTTACAACCTTCTCTCATTCTCCATCTTCTACTGGAAAGGAGCTACAACCCCCTAGCTCTTGTACTAGCCGATATGTTTACTAGTACGTAGTAGCCGACCTACAGAAGGCTATGACCTTATTTCTTCCTCCAGGGACCACATTTCATAAATTTTCAGACTAGATGCTCCTGATACACAACAATACACATGAGGCCTCGTTTCATCAAATTTTTATACTGGACCCATCAAAGCTTTTAAACTTAAACTACATCAACCAATCACTGAAACTCAATCATCACTCTCTGAATCAACCAAGCTCAATCAATCATTGACAACCTCTGAACCTCTGACACAATTGAATCAACCATTCATTCATACTTAATCAACTTCAACCAATCAACAGGAACATATAGATCACTGTAACTAGTACGATACTTCCTTTAACCCAACTTGCGTATATCTCTAAAGATAATGAATCATAAACTTCTAAACCACAAACTGTATCAATCAGTGCCATTATGAAGATCTACTATCATATTACAGAGTTTAAAAACAGATAGCAACAAGGATCACCCTTCCTTCTCTCAATCAATCAATCAATCAATCAGACTTAATTTCCTTATACATTCAGTTCTACTTTTAGATCTAAGAAGACATCATTGACAAACAACAATAAAATATTAGTACTGATCTGACAGATCAATCATCCTTGAACATCAAGCTTTTATTTTGCATACACTACTTGGAAGAACCAGACCAATGTGTATATGCAACTTCACCAAAGCGAACCAGCGTATAGATCTGCATATACTTATAACTTTGTTGCACTTCCTGACTTCAGACATACCCAGATCATCACATATAAAGGATAAAACACATGTTAGCTATCAGATCTAGTCCATCCATTATCAGAAGAAATAATGATAAGTCATTATGATCCTGATCCATCATTAGATCTCATCCATCATCACTGAAGCAATTCACAATCAATCAATCTAAACATTTAGAATACTGTCACCAGAATGTAGTCACTAGAACATAAAGCATAACCCAGAACCAACTACAACTTCAAACATCATAGTTCATAATGTATATGCAACTTTGATGTGTCGAACCAGCATGTATACACGCTTTTACCAAAGCAAAACAACGTACACATCTGCAAATACTAACTTGAAACTTCACAGAAATTTCAAATTTCAGTCATACTCAGATCATAACATTTAAAGAGTAAAACATGTGTCGGTATTCAGATCTAGACTGTCCATGATCAAACCACATAATTATAATTCATTTCAGGCTTTATGATCCCGATCCATCAACCATCATCAACCACATAGCCACATCCTTAGATCAGATCAAGTAAAGTTTCAGAAGCTCATAACCTGCATATATGATCTAACACTTCATAAGATATTCAATAATTGCACACTTTGACCTAATGATCTTCTCCTCATATGGTTTTAGGCCTTTCACAATACCTTGGACCAAAACCACTTAGGACCAATACCGTAGACCGAATACCTAGGGTCAATACCTCGGACCAAATACCTTGGATCAATACCTTGGACCAAAATACCTTGTACTAGATACCTCAGACCAAAACCTTGGTTTTCCAACATGTACGCGCTTTTCCTTTTGTGAAAGTGCATGTATACATATAAGCTCCTTTGGTTCTGTTAACCCACGTGTATATGCTCTTTTTCTACAATTAATCCACGTATACAACTTAACATACCTGAAAATGTCCTTTTTATTCAACTTCTTGATTCTTATCTGTAGTCCTTTGTTCCTTCATCTTATTCTTTTGTATCATTACTTTGTTCCCTCTGAATAGACCTGTTATAATGTGATTTTCCTTTGTACATTACTTCTGATCTGATTCCTTTGAACTGCCCTGCATTTTGTCATATCTGTAAACACAACTGCCATGCATTCTATCACATCTGATATCTCTGGTATCTCTCCTGTAGATTCATCTAGTTACCATATACAAGTGAGTTGTTCTGATATAAGTGGGATGCCATCAAGTACAACACATGCATCATAATTCCAACACACCAATCATCTCCATGCCATAGTAGTGGATCTCTATTGCACCGAGGGAGCAATGAGGGATCCCTATTCCACTTACATGGAAGGGAGTGCTTTCTAGATTTGCACCACCTTGCTCTGATCACTCTTCTTCTTCTGTTTATGGTGAAGGGGATTTCTGACTTATGTTAGAATCGCATGCTTCCTCCTGTTCTTTCACAGCGTGCTCCTCTTCTGCGCATGCCTTCTCCTCAGCCTCCTTCTTTATATTTTCATCCAACTGTTGAATTTTCGACAAGGCCTCTTCCTTCTTCTACTTTCCCATAGACTTACTAGACCCAACAGACAAATCCGATGATGTGCGCCACTTGGCTGGCCAATGATCGAGGACCGCTGCTATGGCATCACTTGTCATGAGGAATGGTAGATCATGCCACTTCTGTTCTATGTCCTTGTGCACCCGGATGGAGATAGAGTGGAAATCTGCTTTGAACTCCGCGTATCCCGACAACTGTTCAAAAACAGTTGGTGATAGCCATGGCTTACGGTTGATGGCTGCGCGGATGCTTGACTCCATCAGCACGCAAAATATTTTACTCTCACGGACTTGTCCAACATCCTTTGTGGCTGTCCTCTGGCAATTCCCATGCAACCAAGACAATTGAAAACAACAACCATGAGTAGTGGAATGTTTTGTTGTGGTCCTATGCCTCCCTGGAGTTCGCAAGGAACTCGCTACATAGGTAGTGCTCCCATTTGAATTGTACAACCTCCGCTCACTGGGCCACTAATGAAACAATTGGTGCCAACACCTCATCTGCGCAACACTTCCTCATTACTTTCCCAGCCAAGATTTGGGTGGGCACCTTCACCGTGGGGTCCGTAATACTCGAAATTGAATATCCACAGGACTTCTTGACAAGCTTAAACTTATCCTTCATCCTTTCGACAAGGTCGCGTTCACCCGTCTTTCTGCCAAATGCCTTGGACGGATTCAACCCTGAATGGGGTAGTAGGGTGATCCTATGGATCAACATATTAGTTATAGGGATCGGCTCTCCCAATCACAGGTACCCGTTGTGTACTAGGCACAACGACTGTTTGATAACTATCAGATTTATGGGAGAATGGTGGTAATGCCACACCCATAGAAGATTCAGTAATCCTGCCTTTTTCACCCCATGAATCCACTTCACTGACTCCAGCACGGTGACACCCGAGTCCTTGTAGAAGACTCTTTGCATGAAATTATTAGTACCCAGGTGGGGGAACTACTCAATGTCCACCAAGTCCCAATCCTCTAATTTCCGATGTGGGACATGCGCCAAGCACGAACCTTCAAATGTTATGTTTTCTGGTAGCAAGGGTGTGTTAAGGAGAAAATTTCCCTCATCAGGGTCCTTCAAGACCTTTACCTTGCCCTGGTGCAAAGGGATGTATTCTAGCAGCTTTGAGATAGGGTCTACTCCCTCAATATCAATGTCCTCTACACCCATATTAGTTTCCTCTATGCCCTCGTCGACCTCTAGGTTTACCAACTTTCCCTTCCCCTACACGGTGGGCTTCTCTTTTCTTCGACACTTCCTTGGTGACTCGCACATCAGTTGTGTCACCTTATGTTTATCTTTCTTTGTCTTGGAAGCCTCTCCTACCGGTGTGGGCTTCGGCCTAAGCGACCTTGGTGATTTTAGTATCGTGGCAGGAACCTCCACACTTAGGACCTCATGGGAACACCCCTCAGAGGCCATAGATCTTCCAACACTGGCAATTTCCATGGGTGCCGAAATGAGGCTATTACGGATCTCATGGGTTTCCTTAGGTAACTTGTCAAACACTGAACTGGCCACCAAATCCTCAAAAACTACAAGATTCATGCACAACTGATAGCAAGACACAAAATCTCTCAAAATGGAAAGTCTTTTTGTTGGGCAACCATCTGTAATTTATAAGCAAATTCGAATTCAAATCTGACTGCTCCCCCCAAAATCTGCTCATAAATGCTTTTTTGCAGCAGATTTTCAAAGATATCGCTCTTAATTTCAACCTTAAATGCTACCCCTCACTCCTATTAGCCATTTTCGCATTGTAAAATCATGAACAGTGATCGTAACGGTCCCTTTCTAGCTGCCCTACGCGGTCTCTCCTTCCATAGCGTAGCTCCTGTCGCGTTCTGCTGATGCTGTCACATTCTTCCATCCCACACAGTCCCCTAGTCGCGCAGCTCTGCAACCTGGGCAATGTAGTTTATAGTCCCATGCCTCCTTGCAGCTGCCTGGAGTGCTAAGACTGTGCTTCCATCATATAGTCATCTAGCTGAATCCAGATGTATGGCCTCAATTGGCTCCCATTTACCTTTCTGGGAAAGGGATCTCCATTCAATTTCACCAACTGAACTGCTCCACCATCGGTAATCTCTTTGATGACATATGGCCCCAGCCAATGCATATAAAATTTTCTTGGAAATTTATCAAACTTGCTGTCATATAATAAAACCAAATCTTTTACCTTGAAGGTACACAGTTTGATGTGTCGATCGTGCCACGCCTTTTCGATGTCCTTCTAGACTTGCTGATGTAATCTAGCCAAAAATCTATCTTCTTCAAGCTCTGTCAACCGCGTGAGCCTCTCTTACAGGGCTCCACGATCCACCATTCCCGTGAACGCGCTATACGTAGACTAGGTACAACATACTCCATTGGCATCACAACTTCTACACCCTAGATCAACCTAAAGGGTGTTTGTCCAGTTAGTTTCTTACAAGTAGTTATGTAAGCCCATAGCACCATAGGTACACGCACGTCCCAATCATTCCTCTGCATATTGCAAAAAAATTTCAGCGTGTTCTCCAATATCTTATTAATTGCTTCAATCGTCCCATTAGCCTTTGGGTGATATGGTGTGCTCTTCTGATGATAAACTTAGAATTCCTCTGTCAGCACGTTGATCGTTTCAATAAGGAAATGTGTACCACGATCACTCATCAAAATCTTGAGGCAAACAAACCTAATCAGCACATATTCAAAGATGAACTTCGCTACTGTTTCCCCTATGCAATCCTTTACAAGGTTCACCTCCACCCATCTAGTCAAATACTCTGTCATGGTGATGATATACCACGCACTTGTCTTCTTTCCTGGAGCTTGAATCGGGCCTACAAAATCAATTTCCCATTTCTCAAATGGCTATAATGAAAATTTCAGATTCAGAGGTAGCTCATCCCTCTGCGATGGCCTGCCCTTCCTCTAACATGCATCACATGCCTGACAATAAGCCTTGGAATCCTTATGCAGTGTCAGCCACCACAACCCAACACATAAAATATTATGCGTTGTTGCTTTTCCTGCATAATGTATTCCTGCAGCTCCTCCATGAGATTTAGCAAGGATATTGTTTCGTTCAAACTTAGGCACATAACATCATAGAATTTCATGCGAGCCCATTTTATATAAATGACCTACAATGATAGAAGAGTCTTCCGCGCGCACCATCATATCCTTCTTTTGTTGACTAGTATACCCTGCTATAGCCGTTCCATTGTCAGGAAGTGTATGATATATGCAAAGTGATTGTCAACTATGCGCACCGTAAAGAGCTGTGCGTTAGGCAGACATTCCTCCAAATTAGTAGGTTCTTCTCTTCTTTCAATGCGTGACAGCCGATTTGGTCCTGCATTTAATCGTCCTCACTTCACAATGGCTTCAATATCATATTCCTGAAATAGTAGCATCCATCTGCATATCTTTCCCCTCAACACAGGCTTGTTAACCAAGTACTTCAATACAGAATGGTTTGTATACATCTTAAAGTGTCTGCCTAGCAAGTAGTGTCTGAACTTCTGGAGTGCATGCACCATAGCCAAACCTTTGCGTTATGTCATTGAATAGTTCTTATCAACTTTAGACAACTTCCTACTTGCAAACGCTATAGGATGATCTAACTCTCCTCACCGGCCTGTGTCAGTACTGCTTCGAGTGCAATACATGATGCCTCCTCATGCTCATGAAATTCCTTCTTCCAATTCAGGAAGACTAGGATCGACGCGGTGACCATCTTTTCCTTTAACACATCCAGGATCTGCTGACATTCTTCATTCCAATAGAATGTAGCATCCTTCTTTAGCAGCTTCTCCATTGGCGCGGTAATCTGGGCATAACTCTTGATGAACTTTCTATAGTATCTCGTATGCCCCAATGTTGTGCACAACTTTTTCACACTTCTTGGCACCTCCAAATTGATTATAACTGCTATCTTAGCTAGGTCCACCATTAATCCTTGTCTGCATACCACATGGCCCAGTAAGATTCGAAAGGAACACATAACAAACATTTCTTCAAATCAAGCATGATCTGATACCTCCTTCATGTATCTAGCATCAATGGTAGGCTAACTACATGGTGCTTCACCAGCCCAAACACCACCCAAGCATCAAAGTATACCTTTAGAAACTTGTGAATCAAGTCCTTGAACGCCACGATGACTACGCACGAAAAGATCGTCAGCACGTTCTTTAGCCCAAAAGGCATTACAGTATACTGAAAGCATCCCCACTCGGTTGCGAAGGTCATCTTACTTCTATACTCTAGTACGATCGTGATCTAACAGTACCCTGAGAACCCATAAGTGAATGAATATGCTTCCTGTCCTCCTACATTATCTAACACTTCATCGGTGAATGGAGTCAGAAAAGGATCATGCACGCAAGTGTCATTTTGCATCCGGATGGGCTTGACCTAGGTTCATAGGTGATTTAGCTAAGAAAATCCCAATACTACTGTCCCTTTTGGTAATAGTCCGTAGAGCACGGACTGAGGTCTCACCCAAAGTAGTATGGGAGGGTGCTAGAACTAGGTTTCCACAGCCTGGGGATGTATGATGAGCTTCTGGAGGTCCGCGGTTTGACCCTGTGTGCACGTCGCTGCGCGCACTTTTTATTCCTTCGCAACATGTGATGCTGCTTCCACGCATCCCCACTCGGGGCGCAACCCATATTATACCCAAGTTCCTTGCTATTTAATCTGTTATTACCCAGTTACTTAACTTATTTGTGTAAGACTAGTGATTATTACAACATATCCAACAATCATATCAGTGTAGGTGATAAATAAAATAGTATAAATGTAAAGAAGGCAATGCACAAGAAGATACTCAAAAATAGGAATCAAATTCTCTTTATTATTCTTCATTCAAGATTACGGACTCAACACTACCCTGTGCACTTAGCTGCAAGGGTGCGCACACTTAGCTGCGGATTCTACTAGGTCTCTGTGCACTTAGCTGTAGGGGTCCACGCACTTAGCTGCGGATTCTATTAGGCCTCTGTGCACTCAGCTGTAGGGGTCCGCGCACTTAGTTGTAAGGGTCCACGCACTCACCTGCAGGTTCTACTAGGCCTCTGCGCACTCAGCTGCAACGGTCCACACACTTAGCTGTAGATTCTACTAGGCCTCTGCGCACTTGGCTGCAGGGCCTCTTCTTGCTACTACGACCCAATACACTTAGACTCTTACTCTATGCTCTATCTCTGCTCCTTCGCTTCTTAGCTACCTACTTTACAACTTAGAGCCTCGCACTATTTATGCAATCCCATGGTCCTTGGACCATGGATAGGCTGACATGACAATACATTACCTTATAATACTTAGGGCGGACAACCCTATGACTTAACCTATACTTCATGCTCTGTGCCCGTAATTCGCAAAGTCTTACAATACATTTGACCAAAACTTGGGCTTTGAGCCCCAAAACATGTTGTGGGGGGATTCCATGCCGAACAAACCCCCAACACAATCATCGTGACTCATCCAAAGTCACTCTGTTGGTGTGGCGATCTTACTGCGAAGCCCCTCCAACTGGTCCCGTACTGCTCGGAGGTCCATGGCGCATTGTTCTGTGGTTTGCTAGACCTGCTGCATGTGCTCTTCCGATGCTTCTTTGTGAGGATCAGCTGCCTGCCTTAGCGTGTAGAGTCCCTGCATCTGTGCGAGCTTGCTTGAGAAGTGCCTCTTTTTGTCTTCCGACATCCACCTACTCTTTCAGTGCCCTTGCTTGTTGCATCTTTGCCAGCCATTGGGTGAGGAGGACTATTTGCGCAGTTCCCCTTACATTATCATACTGCTCCTGAAGCTTGCACACCTCTGTTTCCAGGAACTTTATGTTGGGGTCCTCTTGCAAGGATGTCAGGATGCCAAAGGCTTGGTCCAACATACCAGTACAGTCCTGCACTTCCCGTCTAATTTCTTCCAATCCTTTTTTAATAGCGCTAACGTGCTGCTCTCTCAATTTCAGAGGAGTGGAAGGCTGCGCCTTTAGCCGCAGCTCGACAATCTGGAGATTCAACTCCATTTGCACACGCGTTGTTTCTACGCGCACGTTTCGGACTCCACTTACCAGATAGTGGATCCACATCTCTGTTGGTAGGTCTACGACAATGGACAACTATGGGACTCACGAGCATGCTTCATCAACTGTTTGCACGATCTATTGGTTCTGTGACACCAGTTCGTCACGCTGCAGGCTGAGCTGTTCAATGTTAATTTTTTTCTCACTCATCACCTGAATCACGTGACCATCCCTGGCGTGGAGCTCTACTATTATGCCATTCTGCAGTTGGTACAATGTGTCTCACGAAAGGGCAACCAAATTAAGGCCAAGTCCCTTGATCCTGCCTACCACAGCTCTGTTGTCCTCTTTCTTTGCTGTTACCACTTCTTCCGGTAGCACTATGGTGTTGGCCATCTTTGTCTGTAACAGCTACTCCACTACTGATGTGCCTGTTGTGCCGTAGGTGGCTATGGTTCCTTCCTATAGGGGCCACACCTGTAGTTCTTGTAGCTACACCCTTAGGCCCCCCAACACAATCTGCTACTCCAACATGGCTTCCTAGAGCGCTTCTTTGGTGACCTCACGGACCGTGTCGCCGATGTCGTAGAGGTCACCTTTCGTTAATGTGATCGGGTCGATGGCCAATTTGGATGCCTTGACCTTTTTTTGTGGACCCAATCTCTCTGTGACACGGGGCCTTTTCAGCTGGGTGGAAGTTGTGCCTGGGTTTGAACCTTCTTTTGCAAGATCTGTGTCCTCTGATTCCTGTCTTGTAGATAAGTCATGTTCCTCCTCATCCTACATTGTGGTGGCCCCTATTTCTTGTGCAGCTGTTGCTCCTTCGACGGCCTTTGCCTACTCCGTGGCTGCCCTTACTGCCTCGAGGATAGCCCTTACCTCCGAGACCGCTTTTTTCATTGTGCCTTTTCTCAGCCAACTTCGTGACATGCAACTTGGCTTCATCCTTTTCCTTCTTTACTGTTTTCCTATCCAGCTCTGTCAGATCCAGGGCGTGCCACTCGGGGAGCCATGATTATAACACTGAAAAGATTGCATCATCAATGGCAATGAAAGGGAGCTTGGTCCATTGCTGCACTGGATCCTTATGCACCTTGATGTAAACATTATGCATGTCTGCCTTGAAGTATGCAAATATCTGCAGACTGTTGTGCACTGTGGGGGATAGGCATGACCGTTTATTGATCCACATCTAGATGCTCGCCTCCATGAGCACCCAGAATATATTTTTCTCGCGAATCTGCTCCTAGAGTGATGTGTACCTTGCGGCGTTTGGTAAGTCCTGTTAAATTCTAGGGAACTGATTGTCCTTAGGAAGTTCTCTTGTCACCAGCAAAATGGAAAAGAGAAACCATGCGTAGTGGAAGGTCTTGCCCTGATCCTAGGCTTCCTTACAATTGGTCAAGAATTCCTCGTAGAGGAACTTGGCCCAGTTTTATTGGACCCCTTCTGCGCATTGTTATGCCAGTGCAAGTACCAGCGCTGGTACCTCATCGCCACATCATTTTCTCATTATCTTCTCGTCCAGGAGTTGGGTGGCTACGCGCACCCCTTTATCTTTGATGTTGCTGATTGTGTAACCCCTCTTTTTCTTCTCAAGCTTGTATTTTTTCTTCATGGCCTCCGCAAGCGCCAATTCTTTGCTTTTTCCTGCTATCGCCGTAGGGTCCTTTCCCTTACAGGGGAGCCGAGAAATTCTATGGATGAGATCTGTCATGATGGGAATAGCCTCCTCTAGCCATAAGTTCCCATCATGCACCAGGCATAGCAGCTGCCTGATGACGAAAACAGTGATAGGTGCACAGTTAAAGTGTGGAATCCACAGTGGATGAAGTAATCTTGTCTTCTCCACACCGCGCAGCCATTTCCATGGCTCTAGCGTTGTGACTGGCCCCTAAGTGTGGGAACTTCTCGCTATCCACGAGGTTCCAATCTTCAAACTTCATTATGGGCACGTGACCCAGGTGCGAACCCTCAAACACAATTCCATCGGGAGGAGCGAGGTCTGGAGTGCGCTCTTAGTGGTATCCAGGTCCTTTGGTATCTTTTCCCTTTCCGCGGAGCGACGTACTCAGGAAATTTCATTGCAAAGTGCATCGGCTGGATGTCCTCTTCCATGTCTTCTGCTTCCTCCATCTCATCAACGAGAGCTTGTAGGTCCTCCTCCTTGTCATCTATCTCAATGGTTACAACCTTGCCCTTTTATTCCATTGAGAGTTTACCAAACCGCGTATTCCTTGGGGACATGCGAACTGGTCCCACTGCCTGCTTATCTTTCTTGGGCCTCGGCGTCCGAAGCAATTTCGAGATTTTCGGTGTGACCACAGAGTCTTCAGGAACATCATGTACCATGTGGTTCTGCGCAGCCTCATCGGTGGTTCCTTCTGTAGAGACCAAACCTCTCCTGGTAGCCGTCATCCAGTTTGAACTGTCTGTGGTCATTTGCGAACTTCGAGGCTCAAATATTGCTCAACACTCAACACTCTATGCTCTAATCAACTGCTCAAATCTCAAGTGAACAAGTGTTGTCTCATGGCTAGCCCCTAGAGTTTTATAACACATTTTGAATTCAAATTCTACCATTCCTCCCAATTCTGGGCCATCAATGCTTTCTTGGTGGCAGACTACCCCAAATCTTGCCCTTAATTTGTGTCTTAAATTCCCATCGCCAGCTCCCTTTTACCTTAAATCGGACATCTTGTCATGAATAGTGACACCAACAGTCACTTCCCAGCCTACCTGCGTGGCAGCACAGCCCTCTGTGTGCGGTTACGACCCTTGTGACATGCTGATTTTGTGTGCACCTCCCTCATCGTGCAGCTCCCAAACAGACTCTTTTATAGTCCCGCGCTCTCTTTCAACTTCCTAGAGTGTTGAGATTTTGCTCCCTATGGCTATTCAGGTGATCATACAACATGTGCGAGACTTCAACTCATATTTTATTATAGTCCGAGAAAACTCCTCAATTGCCTTCACGGCAGTCGGCGTCGTGCATTCTACTGTACGTAGTGCACTCCCCTAGTTACAGCGTTTGGTGTGGTGCGGTCGTAGCCATGGCAGCAGAGTCATCAATTCCTGACGACAATATTCTAATACAGTGGTATAATCATCCGCACCTTCTCTTGTTATCCTTGATTGCTCGATGAGACCTGCTTGCTTGATCTTGTTTTCTAGCCTTTTGATATTTGCATCCATCAAAATGCTTTTCTTCCATAGTTGTACCCATTCCTTTTCAAGTTTGCGAAGTCTAAGGTTCCCTCGTGGAATGGCTTCTTGAATCTCTATTTGTTCAAGCTTGCATAACCGTGCGATTTCTTCGTCCTGGTCTTCGTGTACTGTCACAACTGCGGGAGATATTACGTGCGGATCCTTGTTTTCATTTTCTTTAGAAATTATGGTCCCTACTCTATTTCACACCTTCCGAATCATTTCCCTGTCAGGGTTTTGCACATGGTCCTATAGGCCCATCGAACCGCTAGTATGGGCAGGTCCCAATTAGTGTGTCTTCTCTGGTGAACCTTGTTCAGTACTCCACACACCCTATCGAATGCTTTGTCATGGATAACTAGTAGCGTGCGTCGCCTTTCCTGCTGCTGCGATTTGTTCTGATTCTCTATTCTGAGGGAGGTGTGTGCTTGTGCAGGCTATACATCATATGTCTATATCCATTGGTAAAGGTAGGCGTGCAAATTGTTCCGCCCTTGCTGACTAGTTCTCGTTCGAAGCTGGGGTTTTCCAAAACGTAGGTGCATCATCCTTTTACATCTGCGCCAGTCCTCAAAACTTTCTTGATGTGCACCCCACCATTTTTCAGGCATTGCAGAAAGTGTCCATTTCAGAGCATCGAATCGCTACTATTCTGGTACTGCGCTTTCAAATTTGTGTAGGAATTCCTCCACCGCGGTCAATCCATCATATGTCGGCAGCTCCCTTGCTTCTGTTGTCATGCAACACAGTGATCTAACCATCATGTTGCAATTAAGCATTGTTACTTCGTGTAGCCAATTCTGCCATCGCTCTACTTCTTCGTCTGAATTTGAAGTGTAGGAGATTTCGCGCTCCCATGAAATTCTTCCATCTGCAGTCAGATTCACCCAATCTTGTTCTCACATAGTTATATTGTAAATACGATCGAGGTTTTCATCACTATCATCGTCGTGTGTGTATCGCGCTCCTTCGGCTGGATCTAACGGTACTACTACGCGTAGTGACTTTTTCTCAAAGATCATTTTGTGCTTCTTCAGATTTATGACTTTGTTCATATCGGTGGCCCAATCTATTCCTAGTAGTGCGGGATAGGGATTACTGTCATCGACAATCTCTATCACTTCAAAATACACTTGCGTGCTTGCACCTTCAATATCTATTGTTACCCCTTGCAATCTTCCCATGGGAAAAATCTTTTGTTGGTTCGCCATTCGTAACTGGATAGGAGACCACTGTAGCGTGGGTCTGCCCATGTGTTCCAATGTTTTTTTTGGCATTACATTCGTGTCCGATCTGAGATCCAGGATTACTTGATCCATTTCATACTTGCCGATTTGTGCAATCAACCTCATTTCCCTTCCTGTGCATAATGCATGCTTTCCAAGTTTCTGGACCACGTGCAATTCTCATGACCCCGCGCACCTAGTGATAAGTTCTTGTAGTCCTTTGACTGCCTTGCTATCACACATCAGTTTCATGCATGTCTCCAAAAAGGTAGTGAGCATTGAAGGATCCATCGCTAGTTCTAGTTGATCCTTACTACCTGAAGTGGAGGCCTCCGTGAAGCTCTTCTTAGCTTCCATGAATGTCTCCTCTGCGCGTTCTAAATCAAATTTGGGTTTCTTTGTAGGAGCCTTGCGAACCCACACACTTTCTTCTGGCTACTTCCCTTTATCATTGCCCGTGGTTGTATTTCTCCTGAGAATCACGTTTACATTTGGGTCTTCTTCGCGCGGCTTAGACCTCATCATCTGCAAATTCTGAGTCGGAGGGGGCTGGAGTACCCCTTTTTCATGCATCCTCGCTATCAGCAAAGGGCAGTCTTCTACCTCATGATCAAACTGAGTACAATACCAACATGATGTCCTTGTCGGGTTTGTACAATCGCAGGCATAGTGCCCTCAGCCTCCGCAATTGTAACAAATTAGTTGTTCGTGACCCCTTCCTAGTCCCATTCCGCCTCAACCTCGAACGCGCCGCTGAAATCCAGCATGCGCCATCCCTGCATTGGGTCGAGGGCTCACGTTTCAGTCTACACCCTCTAGTCAGGATTCTGATCCATCATTAATCCGTAGCTTTGGCAGGTGCGTTCATCATGGCCTAACAACCTGCAAAAATTACAAAACAATTGTTGGGACGTCTGCGTATACTTCTGCAATAGATGACAATTATCCGTAGTGTGTTTTCCTCCTATCTGAGAGATCACGCACCACAATGCAAGTACCGCACTCGGTCCTACCTGTGCCTCAAGTCTTAACGGAATCGTCCATCCTCTTGCCAAGTAATTCGCGAACTCTGGACAGTGGTCCTTGTCATGCCATTGGCCTTTGCATTTTATGCACCAGACCTCCTCGCCTGCCTCTGGCCGAGGTGTCCTGTCCTATTTCAGACTCTACATTTCCAAACACAGATTCTGTAGTTATACGTGGATTTGTTGGACTCCCAACCTAGGGTCTTGTATAGGGGTCTCATGCAATCTCATCGCCATCTCCAAAGCTTCGACCTGGGTGGAAATTTTTCCCTGCGACAGCATCGTCCTTAAGTGCAGCGTAAGTGATGCTACAAACCACGTGCGATGATATCCATCCGTTAACGTCATGTTGGCTTCGTGAATCATACCCTTTAGTCTTTGGTCCAGATCCTAGGGAGTCTCATCCGGGAGCATCGTGATCTCCTTAAACCCGATGATTGATTGTGTTTCTAACTTTGGCCTGCTAAAATCCTTGTTTAGCGTGGCCTAGATTTCTGTGATTCCTGCATTTGGATGGTCATTAGAATGCTTGATGTACCATGTTAACGTGCAATCCTGCAATGCACTTACTAGCATAGCCTTCCTGATATTGTCATCCGTGATGCCTTGTGCTTCCCATACTGCTCTTACCACGAACCAGAATTGGTTCGGATCTTCATTCCCCACTCCTCTGAATACCGGTAGTTTGATCGCACTCACCATACTGAACTATGGTGGTGGCAGAGGTGGGGTGGGTGGAGGTGGAGGTGAGGAGGGTGAGACGGGTGGTGGTGTGGGTGGAGGTGGTAAACACGGAATTCACTGCCTTATCAAATTGACCGCACTTCTCGGAGAAACTTTCGCAAGCTCTTCCTCATTTTCCCGCGAGGGTGAAAATAAGGGACTGGTTTCTAATTCTTCACTACCTCCACTTCGGTAGATATTCCCACTTCGCGTAACTCTGAACATTAATTTATTCACATAATTTTTTAGTCATAACATAACCTACTTTTCACATAATAGCATCTTAATCCAAGTGTTCAAAGATTTAATATACTTACCTCGCGGTCCCTTGAGGAAATGTCGCTCCACCTCACTGTAGGTGACGGTCGTATCTACAACAAAATCATTGATAAATCCTCCTATAATTCGGTCAAGCCAATGGTCCACATCCCTCATGATCTTATCTCTTGACGCTTCTAGTATACTCACTAATTCTGGAGTCCACATGATTGGTTTATCAAGCCTACACATTCCCTAGCTATCTCCTAACTTTGCGATCCACTCATACAGTTTGAAAGGAAAGGATGCAAAGAAAATTTTGTGGATTTCCCTATACAAGTAGCGCTCCAACCACTGCTCCTTAGATGCTCGTGGATTTCGATTTTCCTGCGACGCAAACTCGTGAATCTTCTTGTCCAACCACTCTTCAATTTCTTTCTTTGTTGGATTCCAGTGGCACGACATCAGACATCCCTTATGTAGATCTCGGTCTCGACAATGGAACCATTTGTTGGCTTGTATGGGCCTGACCCAGGTTCAGAAGTGATTTAGCCAAGAAAATCTTGGTACTACTGGCCCTTTTGGCAATAGTCCGTGGAGCGCGGACTGAGGTATCACCCGAAGTAGTATGGGAGGGTGCTAGAACCAGGTTTCCGCACCTTGGGGATGTTTGATGAGCTTCTGGAGGTCCATGGTTTGACCCTGCACGCACATCACTATGTGCACTTGTTATTCCTTCGCAACCTGTGATGCTGCTTCCACGCAGCTCTACTCAGGGCACAACCCGTATTATACCCAAGTTCCTTGCTATTTAATCTATTATTACTTGGTTACTTAACTTATTTGTGTAAGGCTAGTGATTATTACAACATATCCAGTAGTCATATCAGTGCACGCTATAAATAAAATGGTATAAATGTAAGGAAGGAAATACACAAGAAGATACATAGAAATAGGAATCGACTTCTCTTTATTATGCTTCGTTCAATATTACAGACTCAACACCACCCTTCACACTCAGCTGTAGGGGTCCATGCACTTAGCTGCAGATTCTACTAGGCCTCTGCGCACTCAACTGCAGAGCCTCTTCCTACTACTACGACCCAATACACTTAGACTCTTACTCTATGCTCTATCTCTACTCCTTCACTTCTTAGCTACCTCCTTTACAACTTATAGCCTCACTCTATTTATACAATCCCATGGTCCATGGACCATGGGTAGGCCGACATGACATTACATTACCTTACAATAATTAGGGCATACAACCCTATGACTTAACCTATACTTCGCACTCCGCGTCCGTAATTCGTGGAGCCTTACAATACATTTGACCAAAACTTGGGCTTTGAGCCCCAAAACATGTTGTTGGGGGAATTCCATGCCCAACACCTGAGATCTACGCATATCCTTATTTCATCCTTCTGCTTCTTTTCCTGAAATACCATTGGGCTCACCCAATCATATTCTTCCACTGGTTCAATAATACTTGCTGCAAGCATTTTATCCAACTCTAAGCGGACCTTTTATTTATACTTTGGATTGAGGCATAAGGCCTTTGCTTGATTGGACATGCGTCTGGTTTCAACATAATTCTCATAACTCCCAGGTCCTCTATCATCCCATTTAAGTCTGAGAACTTCGTAGGGAACAAGTCCTAGTATTCACGGAGCAACTCAGCGACCTTATCCATCACAGCATCATCCGAATAGTCCCCTATCTTCAAAAACTTCGGCTCCGCCTTTGTCCCAATGTTCACTTGTCTTATTTTCAACGGCGCGGTTATATCAAGATTTTCTATCTACGACCCCTCAACTTCGTGGTATCCTTCTATTTCTGGGGTATTAATGTTCCTCAGATCCTCATCTTCCTCTTTAGCGGTCACATTGTAGCACTCCAACCCGTGGCGCAGCTGGGTTGTCCAATTTGGTTGAATCAAATCCAAGGGATCCTACAGAATTCTCAAAGTTGAATGTCATCAAGAATCCTTGTCTAAAAATATCCCTTTCGTTCGTGCCATGGTAGAGCTCTTTCTTCAAGTACTAATTCATAAGTATTACATCCAATGTGTGACATAATAGATGCACCCACTCTGGTTGCGGTTCTGCTCCATAACCATCGATCCATTTGGCTAATTGATCATGCAGATCACTCACGAGGATCACTCCTTCCATCTTGTTTCTCTGTCAATCATACCTTTGGGCAACGAAACCGCACCCTCATTATTCTTCTATATTTGCACCATCCATCAAAGTTGTCTTTATGCGTACCCTACCATCTTGCAGGTGCAGTGCCAAGTCAAAGGCTTGGAATTGATGCTTCTCTGGCGCTTCCCTTTCAAATGCTACTAGAAATTTATCAACGTCAGTTAAACCATCATAATAAGGAATAATTCTTACCTCCGATGATACACAACGCAACGATTTGGTCATCATGTTATATTGTAGCATAGACACTTCGTGCAATCTATTATGATATTGTTCCAATTCCTCATCTGAATCTGATGTGCAAGAGCTTTCACAGTCCAATGCAATATGTCCATCAGTTATTGGATTCACCCAGTCTTGATTTCGCGTTGTTATCTTATAAATCTGATCCAAATCATCATCGCTTTCACAATCACAGACTGGTTTAGTGTAGCACAGTCTTTCTACAGGGTCCAACGGTACTACTACATGGAGTGATTTTCTTTCGAATGACATTGTTTGCTTCTTCAAATTGATCACCCCATTCATGTCAATAGCCCAGTCGATCCCAAGGAGCGCAGGGTAGGGATTATTGTCATCCACAATCTCTATCACTTCAAAATCAGCCAACATGCTCGCGCCTTCAATATCGACTATCACTCCCTGTAATATTCCCATGGGGATAATCTTTTGTTGATTTGCCATCCTCAATTGAATAGGAGACCACTGCAGCGTAGGTCTCCCCATTCTCTCCCATGTTTTTTTAGGCAAAACATTCACGTCGGACTGTAGATCTAGAATAACTTGGTCCATTTCATATTCCCCTATTTGCATGGTGAGCCTCATCTCACACCCTGTTCTTGCCTTATGCTTACCAATTTTCCTCACCACGCATGATCCCTTAAGAGTATTACCAGCACATTTATTGATCAACTCCTATAATCCCTTTATGGCCTTTCTATCTTGTAGTAGCATCATATACGTCTCCAAAAATGTAGTAAGTATGGATGGGTCCATTTCCTCAGACTGCTTATCCTGACATCCTGAGGTATAAGCCTCAGCAAAGCTTTTATTTTCTTCCATGAAGGTTTCCTTCGAGCGCTCCAAATCAAATCCAACCTCCTTTTCTGGAGCTTTGCAGACCCATTCACCTTCTTCAAGCTTCTTTCCTCTGTCTTCACCCGTCTTCATTCCACTTTGTAGCACGATGTTCACATTAGGATCCTCTTCGTCGGGTTCAACCCTCATCATCTATAGATTTTGGGTAGGTTGCTGAGGCTGCGCCCCTTTTTCACATATCTTAGCTAGTAATACAGGGCAGTCTTCTATCACATAGTCAAAATGAGTGCAATATCAACATGATAGACGCGTCGGGTTCATACATTCTCATGCGTAATGTCCTGGTCCCCCACAGTTGTAGCAAATCACCTGTCCTCGACCTCTACCAGGTACTCCTCCACCTCGGCCTCATCTGCGCCCCTCATATCCTCCTCACACACCCCCAACGCCTTGATACCAAGGCTGAGTTTCCACCTGAACTCTATATGCAAGCGTTCTATACATCATTAACCCATAGATATGGAAATTACGCTCATCATGACCCACCGATTGACAGAAGTTGCAGAAGAGCTGTTGTGGTGTCTGTAGAAATTTTTGCAGCAGGTCATAATTGTCTGTCACATGCTTTCTAGCTACCTAACAGATAACACACCATAGTGCAGGCCTTGTACCTGGCCCTGCTTGAGCTTCCATCCTCAAAGGCATCAACCTTCCTGCTACAACATAATTCGTGAATACTGGGTAGTGATCTTTGTCATGCCCTTGACATTTTCATTTTAGGCACCAAACTTCTTTGCGCACCTCTGGTTGAACTACTCTACCCTTCTTCAAACTTTGAAACTCTAGGCAAAGGTTCTGCAACTATGTGTGAATCTAATGAACTCCCAAATTAGCATCTTGCATCGATGTCTCATGCAATCTCATTGCAATATCCATGGCTTCTGCTTGGGTCCCAATCTTTTGCTGTGATAAAGCAGCCCTCAGATGAGGCAAGAGCGAGGCCATAAACCATTCACGGTGCTACACATCCGTAAGATTCATGTTGGCTTCGTGGATCGTGCACTTCAATCTCTGATCTAGATCCCAGGGTGTCTCGCCAAGCTTCATCATGATCTCCTTGAATCCCACAATTGATTGTGCTTCAGAATTAGGCCTACTGAATTACTTATTCAGCGTGGTCTGAATATTTTCTAATCAAGCCATCGGGTTATCAATGCAGTACTTAATGTACTATGTCAGTGCGCATTCCTAGAAGGTAGTGACCAATGTTTCTTTCTTCATCTGATCATCCATTATACCCTGAGCCTCCCATACGGCCTTCGTGATGAACCAAAACTGGTCCGGGTCCTCATTTCTCGAACCCTTGAAAATGGGCAACTTTACTACATTCACCATATTGAATGGTGGCGGAGGTGGTGGCAGTGTGGGCAAAGGTGTATGATGTGGAGGTGAATGCGAAGGTGGGGCAGGTGGATGGGGTATTCATGGGAACCCTCGTCTTATTAACTGAACAATGCTCTACGGTGAAGGTTGTACTATTTCCTCGTCATCACTCAGAGGAGTTTCACTCAGTGGGCTATATTCAAGGCCTGTTCTCCCTCTATCCCTGAAGATCTTTCCACTTCGTGTAGCTCCAAACATCAAGGTAACTGCATAACCCACTTTTCACACAAGAGCATCTTAATCCAAGTATTTAAAGACCTTAAATACTTACCTTGCGGTCCCTTGAAGAAGCAACTCTCTAATTCGCTATAACTTACTAAAGTATTGACCGCGAACTCTGTCACGAATCTTACTACAATACGATCAAGCCAATGATCAATATTGCATGTGATCTTATCTTCTGAGGCTTCCAATCTCTGCACTAACTTCGAGGTCCACATTATCGGACAGTCAATCCTCCACCTTCCTTGGTTGTCTGCCAATTTAGCGATCCACTGGTATAATTCAATCGGGAAGGAATAGAAGAAGATTTCATGTATCTCTGTGTACAGGTATCTTTCCAACCACTGTTATTTCGTTAATCGTGGATTTCTATTTTCTTGCGCTGCGAATTCGTGGATCTTCCTATCCAACTAGTCTTCAATTTCCTTCTTAGTCAGATTCCAGTGATGCGACATCACACATCTCTTTATGCAGATCCCAATCCCGGCATCAGAACCATTTGTTGGCTTAGGGGGCCCTGATCTAGGTTCAACGTTAATTTATCCAAAAAAATCCCTATACTACTCTCTCTTTCGGCATCAATCCGCGGAACCTGAACTGAAGTCTCACCCAAAGCAGTATGGGGGGATGCTGGAACCAAGTTTCTGCACCCTGAGATGGTGGTGATGTCGTTTTATGCCCTAACTCCACCTTCGCATACTTTTTCCCTCCATTTTCACTCTCTCTCACTCCTTTTGTATCATTTATATTCACTAATCGTTATAAATGCACAAGGTGAACCCTCTTCCATTGTCTTCCTGGAATATTTAATTAATGAAGTAATAGTCATGGGGATTTTACCTATGCGAGTTACTAATCTTGACATTTCCGCAGATCTGGTGGTCAAAGGTTACAAGTGCAAATCACAGAAGCGATTCCGAGCTTCCAGCACCATATCGGCAAGCATTGTAACAACATAATGGATTTCAGGCCTATTCCAAACCTTTGTTGTCTTTCTCTCGGCAACTAGTTGGCAGTTTCAACGATTGTATGATGATAGACATTAGCTACCATATTGAGAGACAGTTTTCTCTATGTATTGTAAAAGAAAGGTTTCAATGTTGTGAATCGGGGTTAGCCATGCAAGAGATTGAGATTGTAACGAAATACTGATTGATTAATTGAATGCAAGTTACTTTGTTGTTCGCTCTATAAGCTGTGAATCCACCGCAACCCTGGTCAGGTAGTGTTAGCTACCTATACCAATAGGTTTCATATTTCATGATTGGCAAAGAAAGGTCCAAATATGCTCTGCTTTGGTGATGCAAAGATCCCATATTTCCAAGAGAAAACAATGTGTGTACATAGTTTGATGTTGCCTCAATTTGATGGATGGTCCAAAAGCCTAATCTGGATCATGCCATGTTTCAATTTTTCTGTTGTAGAATAGAGAAAGAAGTCTGTCCAAACTGTTTAATCTTGGCAGACCAGTAGCTTAGGTAGAGAATTGAGGTTCCCAACTGCTTAATCTGGGACCTTGGAAGCAATAAGGGTAGCCTTGGATAGAAAATCAAAAGGAAAAAGCCAAAGAAAAGAAAAGGCACATAGGGGTCTACAAGTCTAAGTGCACCCTCCATGAAGAAACAAAAAATGCTAGGCAAGTAGATGGGTAGGCAGATGGGGTTGCAGAAATGTCATTCCTTACAATTGAATGTGTGCTAACCTGTTCACAAAGGAATATCAATGGATTGAGAAGGTCTTCTTCTCCATCATGTTGCAGCAAAGCAAAGGAGCATGTCTAACTTCACATTTTCCCCTTTCACATTCATTACTAACATCCCTTCATCAGTTGAGATTCATGGAAGAATTTGAGGTTTTATGGTGGTTCTTATTCCTTTAAAAGCCACATTTCTTGTCTAAAAATCTTTTCATTTTGATCTACTCCCTAAGCTAAGTTATCTTCACATAAACTTAGTGATTTCACTCCTCATTCACCTTTTCCATCCATATTAACCCCTAACTTCTATTATCTAAATCCCCTATGTTACCCTTTCCCTACTATTATAACACTATGGTGTATAAACCCCAAGCATTGTATAAATATCCCTCCCCTTGGCATTATAGCCATATGTTCACTGTTAGGGATTAAATTGACATCTGGTTAGTTTGAGAACCCTAAGCCTTACCCCTCTTTCCCCTTCAGAAGTCATTTAACCCATCTAACCCTTCATTTGCTAAAAAACCTTGTAAAAAACCTCGTTTTTCACCCTTAACCTGCTCAATTGCAAAATACACATGAAAACCCACTTTTTCCGATTTATCCAAAGTCTGGGCGCTATGCGTGATTTTATAAAAAACATTGAAAAAACCACGCAAATGCGCCAATGTTCTAAGGTCCCCACCGGGCGCATTCACCAAAGAAAATATTATTTTAATCCCCGCCCGTACCCGTATCCACCTGGCAGCTCAATGATTCGTCGACCGTCGGATCGGGCCCTTTTCATCTGACGGCCCTCATGCATTTCGGACCGGCCCCGACGTCCATGAATTACCTTCCGAAATTTGTCAGAGGGTGACGTCAGGCCTCTGCCACGTGTCACCCCCAAATTGTATCGGAGCCTCCTCTGACAATTCCGCCTCCGTATAATAAGCGGTGCGATATGATACCGCTTACTGTTTCCGGTTTCTGCCAACCCGCCTTGCCAACGTCACTACCACGTCACTGCTACATCATCGCCGTGTCAACGCCCCCGTTAGCCATTTGCTCCACCTGTCCGCCACCTCACCATACCCATGGACCACTTACAGGCCGCCACATCACTCGATGACGTCATGCTGACATCATCCGACCTTGACCCCACCTGATGACGTCATGCTGACGTCATCCAAAAAAAGCGCCAATGTTCCAAAAAATCCATATTTTGGCCAAAAAGCCGTGTTTTTTGCACTTTTCGCAAAAACAACTGTTGTTTCCTCTGCATGTAATTTACATCCAAACTGTCACCAACCTGCTAAATTCGACCTGGATACCATTGGCGTGCCAAATCCACCTGCATTGTCACCATTGCCAAGCAAATTTACCAGGTATTTATCAAATTCACCTCCCCTGTGCTCGGTTGTGTCCAGAATTGTCTGAAACAAAGCTTAAAAGAGTGAAAAACACATAATTTACCGGCAAATCCCCTGTACCTAGTCTCCATTTGCAACTGTAAGGTCGAAATTCACCTGCTAAGCCTTGTTTACCCGAGTTTTCATAAAACCTGCATTCTGTTTGCGCAATTGTGAACGGGAAATCCAAACTGCACCAATTCGCTGTGAAAAAGAGTTTAAGGCCAAGCATTTGTCTCATCAAAGCTTTGAGCAGTATTTCAATTGCTGCAATTGACCATTCTATCCTCTGTTCCTCAGTAATTCACCTTTCTTTTTCAAAGAATACTCTTTTGTATTGCTCTGCACAGTGACACCAGATTATACAGCAGAATCCTAAACTAACTATGGATACTCCAGTAGCACCTGTAGCCTTGAATGTTGCCCCTTTAAATGCCCCTCAGAGAGAATTGGAATGGAAACCTCTAGCAGACCTGGATTATCAAATATCAGAGGAAATGCTGATGAATACCAAGTTCCACATCCACCTGCTAAATGAATTGAAGGCTAAACATGAGAGTGGAACAGATGTATTGGGCATATGGGACTCTTTTCTCCCTATCTTCAAGCTCCCTCAGGTCAACCAGTTTCCTGATTTAATCCACCTATGTGCCGAATGCTATGACCCTACTCAGAGGGCTGTGCTTGACCCTTCAGGCTCAGTTGTTTTCTATATCACCCCTGAAGCTATCAAAGAGATGCTGCACTTCAAGACTGAGAAGAAATTAGTTCCTTTATCACTAATAGATTTGATAAATCAAGGAGCTAGATTGACAGATGCTCAGGTCACCAAACTCAATCAGCTGTACATTGACTCTGACACTGTGAAGTATCCTCCTCTTAACCAAGTATACCTCAACCAATTGGGCAGAGATCTTGCAGACATGATTAGTCCCATTCTGGGCTATAATTCAATTGAATTTGTTGATGAAACTGTGCTGGTGATCATGCTCATGTTCTCTCCTGGCAAGTCTCCAATCTGCTAAGACAATGCCACCTACATCTCTGATAAAATACATGAGCAGTTGATGAACTTGGCAAGAGAAAAGGTGTTCAGATACACCTCTTACATCTACCACTTAATCCTATATTATCAACATGAAAAGTTTTCTTTTGCTGTGAAAAGAGTGGATGCCCAAGGCAATCCAAGGTCAGTGGTCTATTGGTCCTCTGCCTTCCACTACAGATCTCACTCTCCATATACTTACTGTGAGTTCATAGATCTCTTCATCCACCCAGCCATGTCTCTGCTGATGAGCTCACCTCCTCCAAGACTAACTGATGAGATGCAAAGGGTACTTCAGTTGTCTAAATTATACAGCATTGGGGACTGGTACTTCTACCAGAACCACACAGTTATAAGGATATATGGGTGTGAGTTGCCCCCATACAGATTGCCCAAATATGTGCCCATGAGATTGTTTGCCCTGGAATACTTCAGGCAATTTGGGAATGCTGATGTGCTACACTTTTCAGGCAGAGGCAAGAAAGCACAGCTCAAGGTCAGGAACCAATTAGGCCACTTTATCTACAACAAAAGGGAGGAAGGTTGGCAAGAGGCGGATAGAATGTTAGAATCCCTTGGCTTGCAAACCAGTTTCCTTTGGAAACCATATGACCCCGGTCACTTCATAAGCCTAAGAAGGGTCAAATATAGGCTGGCCAGTTATGACCACGTAAGGATTCCTCATATAGAAAAGTATGCAAATCAAACAAAGTGGAGGAGAGGAACCTTAGAGGAGCCTCTCACACAAGAAAAGTTAAATCAAAGAGCACTAAGAAATCTGAAAAAGGTGGCTGACCTAGAGCTTTTTTCACAGGTGTTTACTCTTCCAAGCACTCAAGTGGGAGTAGCTGCCCCTTCCTCCACAGCAAATCAGCAAGTAGCCAAAGCTACTGAGCAAACCTCTACCAAAGGCAAGGAAAAGGATATGGAACCAGAACAGCCACCTCATGAGGAGGTGCAGCAGCAACAGCAGCAGGTAGAGCAGCAAGAACAACAGGTACAACAGCCACAAGAGGGGCAGCAAGAGAAAGAGCAGCCACTACAGCAAGAAAAGGCAGCTGAGGCCCCAATTTTCACTGAGCAGCAGCCACCACAAATTGTGCCTCCTAGGCAGGAAACAACAACTGAAGCCTCAATCCTCCAAACCCCACAAAAGGAGGATATAAGTAGAAAGAGGGACAGAGAGACTCCCCTCACAACAACAACAACTCAAGGGGAGAAAAGACATAGAATGAATCCCCTTTCAGAAGAGGAAATGCCTATAGGGCAATCTTTGGGCATGGGCCCACCAAGTATGGAGGCCTCAGCAAGTTCCTTCCAACAGGAACAAGAGAGGATAGTGGGAGGAGAAGTCAGCTCCTCAAGCCAGCAGAGAGAAGGTGAACTGGGCATCAAACAACTGTTCATTGACATAAAGAGGAGGAATGAGCCAATAAAAATACAGCTATATAATCATTTGTTGAAAATGGCTCCCACTAACCAGCAAAGACTAATGTCTACATATGATGTCAATGAAGGAAAAATGATCATGAGTCACTTCATGCCAACTGCATTGCAACCACAGTCCCCTGCAGACTACTTGAGGACCAATCTTGAGGTCCTTGCCAAGGACATCCACCCGATGGATTAGATTGAACTACACAAGCAAACGGGTGAGATGGTGTATGCCTCCTTGGCAGACAAGACTTTGGTGAACTACAGGCTAGAAAATAGCCTAAACAACACCACTGCCCAACTGGAGTTGGAGAGAGCATCCTCTCAAGCAAAGGACAACAGGATCAGGGCCTTAGAAGATATAATCATAGAGATTGGGCATGATCCCAAGGACATCAAGGGCATACAAGCATTATTGAAATTGAGGGATGCAGACATGGCAGCATTGAGGAAAAGGATCAAAGTCCCAACAACTATTCACCCTCAAACGGAAGAAGTTGCCCAGCTGAGACATAATCAAGATGCGGCAGCTTTGCTGGTGTCTTTATACAAACAGCTGATCCAGACACAAGAGAAGTTGTGAGAATCAGAGGCTGCACAGGCAGCATTGCAAGCAGCATTACAGCAAAAGGAAGGAGGTCAAACATCTCAGCCTCCTCCAGAAATAATTAACCTTGAGGAAGCTCCTCCAACTATTGCTCCCCTCACTCAACAAACAGAACAGGCAACACCTTCTACCTCAGCACCAGCACCAACAACAAAGCAGGCCCCAAGCCTGGACATGCAAAAGCTGAGAAATGAAATTCAGGCCCTGGAAGCCCAAATGACATAACTAAATGAGGCCAGGGAGAATTTAGCCAAGGTAAATGAAAAATATGATAAATCAAAACAAAATGTGGCTGAGAAAGGAAGAGAGATAAAGGCTCTCAAAGAAAGGATAAAGGAGCTAGAGAAGGAGCTCACACTGGATAAAGTAGTGGCTGAGCTCAAGACAGTGCTATGGGCCAATATTGGCCAATCCATCACTGATCAATGGCAATATATTGAGACAATTCATGAGCAGATGGAGCTCATTGCAAAAGCACATAGGGAAATCCAAAGAGCTAGGGCATCTCTAGGCAATATGCCTGAGGTTGCCAATAGAATGATCAATGTGCTCAACAACAGAACAAGTGCTCAGTTGGCAACTATGGGAATCTCCAACAGGACTGAGACTATTTTGTTAATAAAGAGGGTCCTAACACTAAGAAGCTTGGTGCAGACACTAGAAAGAAGGACCCAGGACATGCAGACAGAGGTCAATAGATTCATGGACAAATTTGTGGCATTGCAAAACAGAGGTCTCCCAAGCTTACTCAACAGATCAGGAAGACTGCTTTCACATGAAAACTATGCCAAGAAAGTGAACACCTTTGCCACAAATCAGATCACAGAAAAGGCCAGCACCTCAGAGGAAACAGGGCCAGCAACAGGACAAAGTCTCTACAACAAGGTAGAGAACTTATTTTTTATTATGGATGAGATCAAACATCTGTTTGAAGTGCCTCCCAACTTCTACAAATACACAGAGGCAGATGAGACATTAGAGGCAATTCTGAGACATCAATTGCCCACACAGGAATACTGGACCAAAATGATACAGTTGATATTATAAACTAGAGCCTGTAAATCAAATTTTTCATTTAAATTCATAGGTGATCATGCACAGGAAAATTTGATAAAACCAGCATGCATGAAAAGGAAAAGGCTGGGCCAACTCAGCAGAACTAATCGGCCAATAAAGCAAGATTGACAGCTACAGGTGACAGGGCCAAAAAGCTACAGCATGACTTCCATAAAGGCACATTTTTCCAGAATTAAAGCAGAACGTTCAGACCGACTCAGTGGCCTCCAAAGGTCAAAATATCTTCTGACATACATAAAGAGCACTTATTTTGTATTCAATGATGTAATAAATTTCTTATCTACTATCTTGAAAAGTTGGTGAACGTATTCATTTCTAAAATGACTCAACGCTCCAGATATTTTGTATGACCGATTGTATATATTCCCCCCTCGCATAATCTTGCAGGGGTTGTTGTTGATCTCTCTTCAAGAGTTTCTTATGCTATAAATTTCCAGACTATTAATACAAAAGCTGATGGAATTTCCAAAGCTCTGCGTTATCTGAGTCATTGTGGTGTTTTGCTGAATGTTACAGGATTCCTGCGTGTTTCATGGCACAATAAGTCCTCTTCACACTCTCGTTATGCGTTTTTGTTATCTTTTCATAGGTCAGTCATGCTTCTATGTTTCATAGTTAATAGCAAAGAAAAAGAATAGTTCCTGGATTTATTCACACAATACCCTGAACTCAATCTATGCTATTATAAGTGTTTTCTTCAGTTATAGTCATAAAGTGTAATTCTCAATTGCTGCACTTTCAAACTATATGCTTTCACAGTGATTGTTGTTTCAGGAATTCAAGTTTGCTCCTGTGCAACATATCTCTTTCTCACACCCAGCTTAGTGGAAAATTCTTAATTGCCTTTCACTGGTTGAACACACCTCATAATCACAATTTCAGATTTGTTCCATGAGATATTTAAATGGCCCTGTAGTTTCAGCAGCTCAACTCAATATTTCAGACAACCTGTAGCCACAGACTCCATTGCCCAATGGACTAATACTGCCTGAAAACTTACACCTTAGATGCAGAAGACATCCCTCAACCAAAACATAAAACAAAACCCTGAAAATTATAGCTAGCCTAAAATACTATCAAAACAGAGACAAATCATAAAGAGAGAGCCCTCTCTGATTACAGTTTGGCTAGAAACTGTATTCCAAAGATTGGTTAGTGGTTACCCCGGTCGTATTCCCTTGGGAGTCAAAGGGAACAACCTGGGTGTTAACAGGTAGTTAGGCCCACTCTTCTGATCAGTTGTTGTGTTATTTATATATGTTGCTATTTCATTTGTGTTGGTTTATTTCAATTGTTGTTACAGTCCTTTAATTAATTGTTGTGAATGCTTTTTATAGTTCTGCAATTTATTCTTATTTATTTTCATAATGGTTCTTTCATTAACTCAATTATTGAATCTAAGATTGGTGATTGATTGTGTCATTTCTACCTGCATATATTTTTCGTGTTACCTTGAAATAATGTATGCACCCGGATTGATGAATTAAAGTGGAAAAGGGTTGAATAGGTATTCATCCTCGGACACCAACATTTTGGGGCCATTTTTAGGGAGGTTAACAAGGTGCAAGAACATGATCTACATTGATCTATGAATCAATCTATTGTCTTAGGGAGGGAATTGGTTACCCTGCTCGAATTCCTGAGCATAGTGTTCCATTTTCTTTTATTTTTTATTGCTTTTTGTTTTTTTGATTTCCTAGAAGCCAATCTCTCGTTATCGGGGGAGGATTGTTACCCTCCTCTAGATCCTGAGCCTTGGCTGTTATTTTTGGTTTTTCCTTTTGTTTTCCTTTCAATTTTTACATAGGGGCCACTCTCTCGTCCTAGGGAGGGGAAGAGTTTTCGCACCCTGCTCTAGTTCTTGAGCTTTAGTTTCGTTTCTGCTGATTTATTGTTTTCAAATCTTCCTCTTGTCCTGGGGAGGGAAAAGAGTTTTTTTCCCTGCTCCAGGTCTTGACCTATAAAATTTTTAATATTTTCTTTTCAATAAATGTATGAACGAGGGTTCAAATAAAAGGTGTAGAGGACCCCAAAGGCAAGTGTTAGGTTCCCATTTTGTCTATTTTTGACTGTATATTTTGCCATTCTATTACCCTCTTCAACCCTTAAGTGAAAGCCTTTGCTAGGTGTTTTGGCTTAATTACTCCAAAAGGTATAGAATAACTTTCCTCATTACTACATGTTTAATTTAACACGTAATCATGCTATCTTTATAATTATTTTTTGAAGATGATTAAAGTGTTGACTAATTGCTGAAACTGCCTAACTAGCAGGATCACATTCTGTCGTTGCTGAAACAGCGGACACAGCTCAAACAGTGAAGCTGAAATAGCAAGAACAGCATGAACCTCGACGCTGAAACACCACGAACAGCATGCACATTTTGAGGAACAGTTAGGATTTGTGTAACAAATCTGCATCGGCAAAAGAGTCTGACCGAGTACTATATTGGTCATGATCTTCATGGCTGTAACAATATTTTGTTATCGAAAACTGGCTTCCTTATTTTTGGCACAAAAGGGTTGAAACTGAATGTATGGAAATCTGTTGTAATAGATGTCTCCTCTATAAAGAGGAGACATCTACATTAGAAAGGGGGGTAACAACTGGTAACACAGAACTGGTAGTGAAGTGATAGAACTGAATCTCTTTCTGTAATATGGTTTATTGGCAGATGAATACAATCCTGTCCTGAGCACTTTATTTTAACTCCTGTGTTCTGGGGAATCTTGTGAGAGGGACAGGGCCCACCTTCATCACAAGATTCACCCATCTTCTTTCTGTTGTGTGGTGTGTGTGTGATTTCTATCTACATTACAGTTACTGCTTCTGCTAATATTTACTTTTGCTAAACTCTGTTTTCCTTTTAGCTGATTACTGTTGTATATGAAGACTTCACCGGTGATTAGGATTCACAGAGTGTATGTGTGAACTGATCAACAGAGGCAGGTGCTGAAAGTCCTTACTCTGAGGATAGGGTCCTGATCCTTTGTTGCAGGACAACCATCACTTCCTTTTGCAGACTTGTTTCTTTTAAGATATTTGTTCTTACTTTATTTTCTGCAATAGGTTGTAACTACTATGATTGCTGTGACACAGAGTATGGATTTCATAAGATAGTAGACTGTTTATACTACAGCTTTTAATACCATTAAGATTGAGTGCATACAGTACGTAGTCACCTTTGAAATAATCAGACTTTCCCGGATTGATAACTAATGTGGCACTCGACTGTTTAATCATTAAACAATTAAAGTGACCAACATTTTGGCGTCGTTGCCGGGGAAGGCGACTAGAGATTTTAAGGGTATTAACATTCTTTCTTTAGGAATGCAGGATGCATGAGAGGACGCAAGAAGGTTAACCATTCAGGCGGCAAAGGCAAGGGAGGAGGAAGAAAAACTTTTATTGACGATATTATTTCAAAAGCTGAGACATCCCAGAGGTTAAGCTCTAGGAGGCCACAGATCCAACACTCTTCCCAGACAGATTTTCAGACAGAGGAAGTAGTGGGGCCAGAAAGGGTCATAGGATTATCAGAATATACTGAGGAACCGGTGGAAGAAGATGAACGATCAGTGGAAGAACCAATAGAGGAAGTTAAGGTGGAGGAACCAGTGCAGGACATTGAAATTCCAACAGAAACTTCTGAAGACCGGGCAAGCGCATCAGGAAAACAACCAATGGAAGATAACAACGAAGGACTTTTCGGAGGAGGCCGTAGAATAGAGGGAAGGGGAGAAAATTCTCTCTCTACCTTAGAATTCCCCATTGGAGATCTCCCCAGAGGAGCAACTCCTATGAAGAATATCCCACTTTCGGCATTACCCAACTTCCACGGGTTATCCACAGAAGATCCTGATGAATTTCTTTTTGAATTTGATATACTGTGTAGAAGTTATGACTATGTTAATTCTGCCCAGAAATTAAAATTGTTTCCAGCCACATTAAAGGGGAACGCATTAAGATGGTTCATGAGCCTGGGAGCTCATGTGATTACAACATGGGACCAGATGAAGGAGAAATTTTTGGCTAAATACCAAGATTATTGTCGAACAAGAGAAAGGAAGGAGGAATTATTCAAGATGACTCAGAAGGAGGACGAAAGCCTGGAAGATTTCGTGGAAAGGCTACAATATAACTTACAGTGATCTGATCATCCTGATATGAGTAAGGACATTCTCAAGTCAATACTGCTAAGAGGGGTACGAGATGATTGTTTAGATATGTTAAATATGCTTGGAAAAGGAGACATATCTAAGGAATCCTATGATGAGATTATCAATCTCTGTAAAAGATGTTCAAGAGGAGCAGCAAGTAGACCAAAGAGCAAGGACAGTACATACTCAAGAGTCCAGAAATCAGCAAGTGGAGGAGCAACACGGGCCGAAATAGGTAACTTACTTGAAGAATTTAAAACTAAAATGTTGAGCTCTTTTGCTTCACAAATTGATACCTTGCAGGTTAGAAAGAAGCAGGCAGAAGCAGAAGCTGCTCTGGCGATTTTCTGTTCTAAATGCAGGGAGAAACACCCACTAAGGGAATGCCCCCTGGACAAGGTACCAATTTGCACTATCTGTGAAAAGGACCATGAGACCCAGCAATGCCCTTCTTTGCCAAGAATAAAAGTAGCACTACAGCCAACCGAAGAAGAGGCTGAAGCAGTGTACCTCCTCACACAGAGAAGACAATGGCAACCACGAGGACCAGGTACGAATTCTAACATGTCGTTTAATCGTTGGAATAATCATCCTCCTTTTCAAAAAAATTACCCATCCTTCAACCAAATGTAGTACCCACACTTTAATCAAATGAATTTTCCACCCATGCAGCAACCAAGCCCTCCTTTTGTTGATCCGATGATGTGGAACCCCTGGCCTTTACAACAACCCTATCAATGGAACCCGAATTGGGCAACTCCACAGATCCCATTTCCAAACCAATTACCTCAGTATCAGCAATCTCTCTCCCTACCATCAAATGCCCCACCTAATAATCAGACAATAAGACCTCAGCTGCCTGTACAACCTAACCCCAACCCGAATAATAATAAAGCTCTGCAAGTAATTGATGTTCAAAACCAACTGGTTTCCCCTTTGCAATGCAATGACATCCATTTACGCTCAGGAAGAATACTTGAACCCATTATTGATGACATCACTTCCGATTCTGATAAAGAAGAAATCGGAAAAGAAAAGTCATCTAATGCTGAAACAGTTGGATCATCTTCTAATGACAATGCTGAAACAGTTGAAACGTCCTCTAAAAAGACTGCTGAAACAACAGAACCACCATTCCCTGAACGTTTGGCTCTTACCAAAACACTTGAGCCACCTGCTTTTAATTTGTTAGGAGAACTGCAGAATCTATATGTTAAAATTCCACTTTTGCAAGCACTAAGAGATGTACCGATTTATGCTAGAACTGTTAGAGATATTTGTATTAAGAAACCTGGTAGAAAAGCTAAGGACCCCCTCACAGTTCATGTGATGGGTGATCTAGTTGCTTTAATGTCAGAGAAAAACCCTCCTGTAAAATATGGTGACCCTGGTCACCCTACAGTTACAGTTCAGGTTGGTAAAACCTTTGTCTCTAGAGTTCTGGTAGATCTCGGTGCTGCAATAAACATCATGACACTTGAAACAGCACAGTTATTGCAGTTAAAATTTTTTATTAGGGAAACCCCAACCATTCTAGAACTGGCTGACCGCTCCACAATCAAACCTGAAGGAGTCATTGAAGACCTGATAATTTCAGTTGAATCTTGGAACTACCCAGCTGATTTTGTGGTGTTACAAACCAAAAATAAGTTGGGGGGTCATCCATTGATTTTGGGGAGACCTTGGCTGGCTACAGCAGATGCCTTTATTAGCTGTAGGTCGGGTTCAATGACAATTTCTAATGGATGTGAAACCAAGCAGCTCACTCTGTACCCTCATGCTACACCTATGATTAATAATGATAATTCAGTATGGTTAGATTATGAGGATGATGAAACTCAACCCATTTTGACTATCAGACAAGCCCTAACTTTTAAAGATTCAACCGAACACGAATTAATTAGTAGTTTTATTTCTGAACCTTCTTTGGTTAACTCTGAAATACATGATCACTTGACTTCAATCTTGGAATCTGAATCACAGCAGAATCTTAAAACTGAAGACTTATCTCAGACATCAGCTGGCACCTCCTCCAGAAGTATAGCAGTTGAAATCGAGCTTGGCAAAACATTAAATATAAACCCTAACTTAACAGATGCTGAAACACAACAGTTAATGAAGTTACTCCACGAAAATAAACAAGCATTTGCATGGGATTACACAGATATGAAGGGAATTTCTTCTGAATTATGTACTCATCGAATTTATATTAAAGAAGGATCCCGCCCAGTCTGCCAACCCCAACGACGAATGAATCCCAATTTAAGGGAAATTGTGAAAGAAGAACTTCAAAAAATGTTGAATGCAGGATTCATATATCCTATATCTGATAGTGAATGGGTTTCACCATTAGTGATAGTACCTAATAAAAATGGAAAATGGAGAGTATGTGTAGATTATAGAGCTCTAAATAAGGCTACTCAGAAGGACCATTTTCCCTTACCATTTATTGATCAGGTGCTAGATAATTTGGCAGGTAAGAGATTCTTTTCCTTTTTGGATGGATTTAGTGGTTATAATCAGATCAAGATTGCACCCCAAGACCAAGACAAGACCACTTTCACTAGTCCATGGGGAACGTTTGCCTATAAAGTTCTTCCATTTGGACTATGTAATGCCCTAGCAACATTTCAAAGGGCAGTGATAGGGATTTTTTCTGACATGCTTAATGATTCCTTAGAAATATTTATGGATGACTTTACTTCTTATGGTGTGACTTTTGAAGATGCCTTACAAAATCTTGAAAAAGTACTTAAACGTTGCATAGAAGCACATCTTGCCTTAAGTACTGAGAAATGTCATATGATGATGAATCAAGGTATTGTTTTGGGACACTTCATTTCATTCCTAGGAATTCAAGTTGATCCAGCTAAGGTGCAAGTAATTCAGACTCTACCTATCCCAAAAACACAAACTGATGTAAGAAGTTTTTTTAGGACATGTTGGATATTATAGAAGATTTATCAAGGATTTTTCTAAAATAGCTTCTCCTTTGTTTGTGTTACTTATCAAAAGTGTTGAATTTAAGTGGACTGATGGTTGTCAAAAAGCATTTAACGAACTTAAACATCAGTTGTCTACAGCTCCTATTTTAAGAGGACCTGATTGGGCACTCCCCTTTCATATATCCTCTGATGCCTCAGACACTGCAATAGGAGCTGTCTTGGGTCAAGAAGAAAACAATCTTCCTTATGCTATCTATTTTATTAGTAAAAATATGACCCCCGCTGAACTTAATTATACAGTCACCGAAAAAGAATTTTTAGAAATTATTTATGCTATTAATAAGTTTCGGCATTATATTACTGGTTACACTACTTTTGTGCATACTGATCACTCGGCCATTAAATATTTAATGAACAAATCAGTTACAAATGATCGAGTTACCAGATGGTTATTATTATTACAAGAATTTGATATCACAATTGTAGATCGTCCAGGTAAAGAAAAATGTAGTTGCTGATTTTCTTTCTCGGTTAAAAACTGATGAAAATATTCTAGTAGATGATTCTTTTCCTGATGAATATCTATTTGCAGTATCTGCTCACTCACCTTGGTATGCAGATATTGCCAACTACTTAGTTGTAGGAAAACTACCATCACACCTATCACACAGAGAAAAAAGAAAGATCGTTCAGTAGAGTGCTAGGTACAACTGGATAAGTGGGTGTCTCTTTCATACAGGACTTGATCAGGAAATTCGAAGATGCATCAGAGAAGATGAAGTTTATGATATATTAAAGGCTTGCCATGATGGCCCTTGTGGAGGGCATTTTGCAGATAAAAGAACAACACACAAAGTTCTCAGAATGGGTTACTATTGGCCCCCACTTTTTAAGGATGCAAAGAAATATGTCAGGGCCTGTGACAGCTGTCAGAGAATGGGTCAGCCTAATCATAGGGATGAAATGCCACTTAACCCCCAGGTAATATTTGAACCTTTTGAAAGATGGGCACTGGATTTTATAGGTCCCATCAATCCTCCATCCAATCAAAGAGTCTATATACTGGTCTGCACAGATTATATGACTAAGTGGGTAGAAGCTAAGGCACTTATCAAAGCTAATGAAGAATCAGTATTAACTTTTCTATTTGAAGAGATCTTTGTTAGGTTTGGTTTGCCTAGAGAAATAGTCACAGATGGAGGACCTCCTTTTAATTCTCATGGCTTCAAAGATATACTTCAAAAATATCACATTAAGCATAAAATGACAACACCTTATCACCCCCAAGCAAATGGGCAAGTGGAAAGTACAAATAAAGTCATAGAATCCATTTTAACAAAGACAGTCAAGGAGAATAGAAGGGACTGGTTTCAAAGGTTGCCTGAAGCATTATGGGCTTACAGAACTACTTGGAGGAACACTACGGGTTTTTCACCTTATGAATTAGTCTATGGTAAAAATGTTGTTTTTCCTGTGGAATTTGAGATCAAAACCTTAAGGACTGCTTTAACTGTTAACCTCGATTTGACTGATGCACAGATAGCTAGGTTGCAGCAGCTTCAGGAATTGGACGAAAAAAGGTTGGATGCCATCCATCAAACAACCATGATACAACAGCAAAGAACTAGGTGGCATGACAAAACTATTAAGCACAAGCAGTTCCAAAAAGGTAATTGGGCTTTGCTGTATGACTCCCGTTTTGAAAATTTTCAGGGGAAATTAAGAACAAGGTGGCTAGGACCTTATGAAGTAGATGTTGTTTCTCCAAATGGAATAGTTAGACTCCTAACGATTGATGATAGCAGAATACCATTATTAGTGAATGGGTATCGACTCCGTTTGTATCAATGGCCTATTTCTAAAGAAGATTTCAAAGCTACTTGCATGACAGATATACACTACACCTTTTTGGGGGAGTCTGCTACCCCTCAATGCACTTAATTTCCTGTTTATGTATTTATTTTTAGATTAGATTTCTTAACTAATAATCCCTGTCAAGGGTTGCCGTGTTACAATTAATTATTTTTCAGATCTTAGCTTTGGATGGTGGCTGAAAAAGAAAAATTCCAATGTAAAAGGAACTAATCTGCAGATTGGAAAAGCATTGTCATTTTGGATCATACACCATTTCCCATTGCTGATACACCATTTTCCGTTGCTGATATATCATTTCCCATTGCTAATACACCATTTCCTGTTGCTGATACACCATTTTCCGTTGCTGATACACCATTTCCCATTGCTAATACACCATTTTCCATTGCTGATATATCATTTCCCATTGCTAATACACCATTTCCCGTTGCTGATACACCATTTTCCATTGTTGATACACCATTTCCCATTGCTGATACACCATTTTCCATTGCTGATATATCATTTCCCATTACTGATACACCATTTTCCCGTTACTGATACACTATTTTCCTATTACCGATACACCAAATCCCACTGCTTAAATGCCAATCTTTTCTATTTTTTTCTAAAGATCCCCATCCTCATTCCCGAGGATGAGTTATTACTTCAAAAACAAATATATCATTTTTGATCAGCCATTTATCCTGTTAATAATACCTCTTCACTACTGCTTCTTGTAAATAATAAAAACCCCGAGGATAAAAACCCTCACACCTTACAAATCTTTGTTGATCATTAACCTATTAAGGACGAGGTAACACTTTTCGGTGCAGCAACCAAAGGTAATTGTAAAGGTACGCATGATATGTGTGAATATTAAATTGTAGATAATGAGGAGATAGTTGACATGACCACCAAAAGCGTCGTACTGCCAACCATATCATTCAGCCGCAGTTGGGGGGATTACCGAAATATTGCAATCATTATAGGACACGCCTATCGCCGCCATCCCTATTCCTCCCGGTTGTGTCTAATCCACCCCGCTTATGCCTGACCACGTCATAATTCTATTTTTGCAACGTTCTGCTCTATTTCAATTTCAGCAACTCGGCTCTACACTCTGTAGTTTGCCTAAAACAGTAACCATGGGTGGAGATGCTGTTAGACATGAACTGGGCTCGACGAAATTACTAGAATTTTATCCAGACGCATACCAAATCTTCCTTCAGGCAGGATGGGTGGACTATTTTAGAAGACTTCCGGAATTCGATTTGCAGCAAGTTCTTGAATTTGCATGCAACTTAAGGGAGGGGTATTCTACTGTCCAAGGGGTCAAAATACTAGTGACAGAAGAAAATATAGCACAAGTTTTGGGGCTTCCAACCAACGGCATTCGCTGGTTCAGCAGGAAGCATCTTATCCTCAATGCGCAGCAAGATTTCCTGCTACCCGGGGAGCAGGTGGAAGCAAAAGGCAGGGGTGTTGCGCTTCGGTCATTACCACCACCTTGGCCAAAAGTTGCAGAATTCGTCAAGCACTACTTCACTTGCGAGGGCCACTACCAGGTAGTCTACCAACATGACTTTGTCTTATTGAATCATTTGCAGCATGGTCGTCTAGTAAATATGCCTTATTATCTCCTTGGATGTCTGAAAAATATGGCACATTACACTGCGAACGCTAGGCATCAACTCCTCTGTCTCACACACCATCGCTTAGTCCAACTCCTGATAAATAGAGGCTTCGCTCTGCATAATCCACCTCCCCCCATTAACCCTCCCCAGCAAGATGAGGAAATTCCTCAGCAAAATGAAGGAAATTCCCAGCAGGAAGCTGAAACTCAGCAACCGGCAGCAGAAACACCCCAATTAAGTACTGAGAACCCGCTGCACTCCTCATCCCATGATGAAGCCGAACCATCCACTCCTATAGTTCACATTCCTACCGATGATTCAGACGAGGATACCCTCATCACTTTCCTAAAAAGAAAAAAACAGCAAAGAACTACATCCCCGTCGAAAAGAAGAACCAGAGCTTCAGTAAAGATAGCCACTAGTCCTGATGACTTGGTTGCCTATCTCGGAAACAAACGAGGTTGTTTGCAGCAACCGAGGCCGTTCCTCCTATTATCTTAAAACCTCGTATTTCCCATAGCCCTGAACCTTCGTCCCCTTCACCTTCAGATGCCGAAATTCAAAGTGTTCATGAATTTGTAACATCATTTCTTTCAACAGAGGCAGTCGTTCCACAAGAACTAGCTGCCAACAAATTCAATCCAAACATCCAAGCTGATGTAGGACATGTGGCTGTTACACAAGAACTAGCCACAGACCCAATAGGTGAAACACAAGAACCACCTGTTGGGGAGCAAAAATAAGACGACCTGCATGTGGCTGAAACACAAGAACCAGCCACAGACCCAATAGGTGAAACACAAGAACCACCTATTGGGGAGCAAAAAGAAGACGACCTGCATGTGGCTGAAACACAAGAACTAGCCATAGGCCCGATAGGTGAAACACAAGAACCACCTGTTGAGGAGCAAGAAGAAGGTGCCCTAGGTGAAACACAAGAACCACCTGAGGAGCAAGAAGAAGGTGCCCTAGGTGAAACTGATACACAAACAGACCCAATAAGTGAAACACAAGAACCACCTGTTGGGGACACATATGAGGAAGATAGTGCTGAACAACAATTTTCTTTCCCTTTGGAATCTGTAACTGTAGAAGCCCCAGTCACTCTAGCCTCCCTACAAGAAGAGAATGAGTTCTTAAAATCAGAAATTGAGGCCTATCAGAAAGAATTAGCAATGGCTAGGGAAGCCTATAAAGAAGAACTCAACCTGCACATATTAGCTCAAGTAGCATCTCAAGCCGAAAAGAGTATAGAGAAAGAACAATACAATGAATACATGTGCAGTGAATGTGGGGATATCTATACTCAGGCAGGATATAAAATAATTGCAGTCCCATTGACTAGAGCCAGTCCTCTTATATTTAAAAAGGAACACCCTGCTGTTCCACAGGAACCAGCAGGGTCTTCAAGGATTTCAGAGGAAGAAGTAGAACCACTCCGGCCTACCCAAATTATTGATGAGCAAAAACCTGAAGAGGAAGCAAAACCACTCCAGCCTACCCAAATTATTGATGAGCAGAAACCTGAAGAGGAAATAGAACCACTCCGGCCTACCCAAGTTATTGATGAGAAAGAACCTGAATCCAAATCTTTCACAACCGTGTGTTAGGACTCCAAATTGACCACTTTTGACCTTGTATTTTTGCTATAATATTACCCTCTTCAGTCCATAAGTTGAAAGCTTTTGATTATATAATGACCTAATCATTCCAAGGTATGAAGTAATTCTCCTCATTACTATATGTTTAATAATTCATTACATATTCATGTTACCTTTATAATTAATCTTTGGAGAAGTTAACCAAGTTGCTAAGTAACCGTTGAACTATCTAAAGTCTGCAGAAATTATAGTTCGTAGTTGCCGCAACACCAGAAACAACAACTACGTAGTTGCTGCAACACCAGAAACAGCAACTACGTAGTTACTGCAACACCAGCAACAACAACTATCTAAAGCAGGGAAAATGTTATTTTGCAACAACTGGAACACCGGAAATGACAAGCAGAAACACCAACTATCAGAAGATCGACAGAGTTCCATGCTGACACAGCACGATCAGCAACTGTCCAGAAAGAGTAAAACACAGTTACAGTTGCTGAAACACCAGGAACAACATGAGTTTACTAAATCAGCAACAATGGTGAAGCGGAAAAGGATAGTATGAGGATTCCAAGAAGACGGTTGAGGTTTGTTTACCAGCTGTGTAACAGTAAGAGACCCAAGAAAGAATACACCGTCACACTGTTGTAACGGCATCCTGTAACAAGGATGGATTTCTTATTTTTGACAAAAAGGTTAAACTGAATGAACCATGACAGTCTATTGTAATAGATGTCTCCTCTATAAAGAGGAGACATCTACATTAGAAGGGGGGGGAAGAAAGAAAACAAGTTGTAAGGGAAATTTTGAGAAACAAAAGCAAGTCTGAATCTTCATTGTAACTGGACATTTTGGAAGATGAATAAAAGGTTGTTCTGAGCATCTAATCTGGCATCTATGTTCTGGGAAATCTTGTGAGAGGGGCAGGGCCCACCTTCTTCACAAGATTCACCCATTTATTTTCTGTTAGTGTGTGAGTGTGTTTGAATTATGTAGCATTATCTCTGATAATTTCCTTTTGCTGATACTCTGTTTGGATTCTGTAGCATTACCTCTGATAATTTCCTTTTGTTGATACTCTGTTTTGTTAATTGCTTGATATTGTAAAAGAATACTTCACCGGTGATTAGGAATTGCAGTGTGTATTAGCAACCTGGTTACAGGGGCAGGTGCTGAACATCCTTACCCTGAGGATAGGGTCCTGATCCTCTGCTAACAGAGCAGCCATTATTTTTCTTTACAGATTTGTATTCTTAGTTAACTGCTTTCATTTCATCTCTGCAATATATTTTAACTGCTATAACATAGAGTAAGGAGTTTGACAGAAAATAGAATTGTGTATACTACAACTTTTAATGCTTTTAGAATTAAGTACATACAGTACGAGGTCACCTTTGAAATAAAAGGACTTTCCCGGGTTGACAAATTAATGTGGTACTCGATTGTTTAATCAATAAACAATTCAAGTAGCCAACATTTTGGCGCCGTTGCCGGGGAAGGCGACTAGAGATTTTAAAAGCATTAATGATTTCTTTTTAAGAATAACAGGTGCATGAGAGGACACAGGAAACCTAATTTCACAGGCAGCAAAGGCGGGGGAGGAAGAAAGACCTTCATTGACGAAATTATTTCAAAGGCCGAGACATCACAGAGTATGAGTTTCCAGAGACCTCAGATCCAGTATTCCTCACAAACAGATCGACAGACGGAGGAAGTACTAGGACTTGAAAGGAAGCTGGAAGTACCAGAGCACACTGAGGAACCGGTAGAAGAACCTGAAGAGACAGAAGATACTGAAGATAGAGCAAGCGATTCAGGAAAAATACCAATGGAGGATAACAGAGCAGAAGGAAGGGGGGAAAACTCACTCTCTACCCTGGGGTTCCCTATTGGGGAGCTCCCGAGAGGAGCAACCCCTATGAAGAACATTCCACTTTCAGCATTACCCAACTTATATGGGTTATCCTCTGAAGACCCGGATGAATTCCTCTTTGAATTTGATATACTATGTAGGAGTTATGATTATGTGAGCCCTAATCAGAAACTAAAACTGTTTCCAGCAACACTGAAAGGGAATGCGTTAAGGTGGTTTATGAGCTTAGGAGCTCAGGCAATCACTACCTGGGATCAGATGAAAGAAAGTTTTCTGGCCAAATATCAGGATTACTGCCGAACAAGAGAAAGGAAGGAAGAGTTGTTTAAAATGGTTCAGAAGGAGGACGAGAATCTGGAGGACTTTGTGGAAAGACTGCAGTATAATCTGCATCGGTCTGACCACCCTACCATGAGTAAATATATTCTGAAAACAATACTGTTGAAAGGGGTACGAGATGACTGCTTGGACATGTTAAATATTCTTGGAAAAGGGGATATTTCCAAAGGAACCATTTGATGAAATTATCAACCTCTATATGAGATGTTCAAGAGGAGCAGTAAGCAGACCGAAAAGCAGGGACAGCATATACTCAAGAGTCCAGAAGTCAGCAAGTGGAGGAGCAACAAGGGCTGAAATAGGTAATTTGTTGGAAGAATTTAAAACTGAAATGTTAAGCTCTTTTGCTTCACAAATTGATGCTCTGCAGGTAAAAAAGAAACAGGCAGAAGCAGAAGCTGCCCTAGCTATTTTTTGTTCTAAATGCAGAGAAAAACACCCACTCAAGGAATGCCCACTAGATAAGGTACCAGTCTGCACGATCTATGAAAAGGACCATGAGACCCAGTAATGCCCCTCTCTGTCAGGAATAAAAGCAGCACTGCAGTCAACTAAAGAAGAGGCTGAAGCAGTGTACCTAATGACACAGAGGAGGAAATGGCCACAAAGACAAGGTATGAATTCTAACACAGCATTTAGTCATTTGAATAATAATTCTCCTTTTCAAACGAATTACCCACCCATGAACCAAATGCAGTACCCACCCTTTAATACGATGAAATTTCTACCCATGCAGCAACCAAGTCTTCCTTTTCCTGATCCTACCATGTGGAATCCTTGGGCTCCCCAGCAATCGTACTTTAATCAATGGAATCCGAACTGGGCAGCCCAGCAGATGCCATTTCCTCAACATCAACAATCTGTTTCCTTACCATCCAATACTCCTCCGAATAACCAAGTAATTAGACCACAGCTGCCTATGCAACCTAACCCCAACCCAAATAACAATAAAGCTCTGCATGTAATTGATGTTCAAAATCAGCCTGTATCCCCTATGCAATGTAACGATATCCATCTCCGTTCAGGGAGAATTGTTGAACCCATCATTGATGACATTACTGACTCTGATAAAGAGGAAGTTGGAAAAGAAAAACCAGCTAACAATAATGCTGAAACAGTTGAATCAGTATCTAACAACAATGCTCAAACAGCAGATCCGCCATTCCCTGAACGTCTGGCTCTCACCAAAATGCTTGAGCAACCTGCTTTTAACCTTTTAGGCGAACTGCAGAATTTATATGTTAAAATTCCATTGTTGCAAGCGCTAAGATATGTTCCCATTTATGATAGGACTGTTAGAGATATCTATATGAAAAAACCTGGAAGAAAAACTAAGGACCCCCTCACAGTTCATGTGATGGGAGAACTGACTACTTTAATGATAGAAAAAGATCCTCCTGTGAAATATGGTGACCCTGGTCACCCTACAGTAACAGTTCAGGTTGGAAAAACTTTTTTCTCTAAAGTTCTAGTAGATTTAGGTGCTGCAATAAACATTATGACGCTTGAAACAGCACAATTGCTGCAGTTAAAAAACTTTATTAGGGAAACTCCAACCATTCTAGAGCTGGCTGATTGCTCTACAATTAAACCTGAAGGAGTCATTGAAGACCTAATAATTTCTGTAGAATCCTGGAATTACCCAGCTGATTTTGTGGTGTTACAAACTAAAACAAAGTTGGGGGGTCATCCACTGATTCTAGGAATACCTTGACTAGCTACAGCAGATGCTTTCATCAGCTGTAGATCAGGATCAATGACCATCTCTAATGGGAAGGAAACCAAACAGCTTACCCTTTATCCTCATGCTACACCCATGATTAATAATGACAACTCTGTATGGGTAGATTATGAGGATGAAGAAACCCAACCTATCCTGACTATCGGACAACCTTTAACTTTCAAAGATTCTACCGAAGATGAATTAATCAATAGCTTCATTTCTGAACCTTCTTCGGTCAGCCCATAAATGTATAATCACTTCAATGCAATCTTGGACTCTGAATCTCAGCAGAACATGAAAACTGAAAATTTATCTCAGACAATAGTAGGCAGCTCCTCCAAAAGTACAACAATAGAAATTGAGCCTAGAAAAACATTAAATATAAATCCTAACTTAACTAATAATGAAAAACAACAGTTAATAAAGTTAATCTGGGAGAATAAAGAAGCATTTGCATGGGATTATACAGACAAGAAGGGGGTTTCTCCTGAGCTATGCACCCACCGCATTTATATTAAAGAAGGATCCCGCCAAGTCTATCAACCCCAGCGACGGATGAATCCCAATATAAGGGAAATTGTGAAGGAAGAACTTCAAAAACTGTTGAATGCAGGATTTATATATCCTATATCTGATAGTGAATGGGTTTCCCCACTTGTAATTGTACCCAAGAAAAATGGCAAATGGAGAGTATGTGTGGATTACAGAGCCCTAAATAAAGCCACCCAGAAAGACCATTTCCCTTTACCATTCATTGATCAGGTATTAGATAATTTGGCAGGTAAGAAATTCTTTTCATTTTTGGACGGATTTAGTGGATACAATCAGATTAAGATTGCACCCTAAGACCAGGACAAGACCACGTTTACTAGCCCATGGGGGACCTTTGCTTACAAGGTTCTTCCATTCGGGCTATGTAATGCTCCAGCAACATTTCAAAGAGCAGTGATAGGGATTTTTTCTGATATGCTAAATGATTCCTTAGAAATATTTATGGATGACTTTACTCCTTATGGAGTGACTTTTGAGGATGCACTGCAGAACCTTGAAAAAATACTTAAGCGATGTATAGAAGCACACCTTGCCTTAAGCACTGAAAAATGTCATATGATGATGAATCAAGGTATTTTATTGGGTCACTTCATCTCATTCCTAGGAATTCAAGTTGAACCAGCCAAAATACAGGTAATTCAGACCCTCCCTATCCCCAAAACACAAACTGATGTAAGAAGCTTTTTAGGACATGTTGGATACTATAGAAGATTTATCAAGAATTTTCCAAAATAGCTTCTCCTCTATTTGTGTTATTAACAAAAAATTCTGAATTTAAGTGGACTGATGATTGTGAAAAAGCATTTAATGAACTTAAACATCAGTTGTCTACAGCTCCCATTTTGAGAGGACCTGATTGGGCACTACCCTTTCATATATCCTCTAATGCTTCAGATGCTGCAATTGGAGCTGTCTTGGGCCAAGAAGAAAATAGTCTTCCCTATGCTATTTATTTTATTAGTAAGAATATGACACCAGCTAAACTAAATTATACAGTCACTGAGAAGGAATTCCTAGCAATCATTTATGCTATCAATAAGTTTCGACATTATATTACTGGCTACATTACTTTTGTGCATACTGATCACTCGGCCATTAAATATCTAATGAATAAATCAGTTACAAATTCTCGAGTTACCAGATGGTTATTATTATTACAAGAATTTGACATCACAATTGTAGATAGGCCAGGAAAAGAAAATGTAGTTTATGATTTCCTTTCTCGATTAAAAACTGATGAAAATATTCCAGTAGATGATTCTTTTCCTGATGAATATTTATTTGCAGTATCTGCTCACTCACCTTGGTATGCAAACATTGCCAACTATTTAGTTGCAAGAAAATTACCATCGCACCTATCACACAGGGAAAAAAGAAAGATCATTCAGCAAAGTGCTAGGTACAGCTGGATAAGCGGGTGTCTTTTCCACACAGGACTCGATCAAGAAATCTGGAGATGCATTCGTGAAGATGAAATTTATGATATGTTAAAAGCTTGTCACGATGGCCCTTGTGGAGGGCATTTTGCAGATAAAAGAACAGCACAAAAGGTACTCAGAATGGGTTATTATTGGCCCCCACTCTTCAAAGATGCAAAGAAATATGTGAAGACCTGTGATAGTTGTCAAAGAATGGGCCAGCCTAATCACAGGGATGAAATGCCACTCAAACCCCAAGTAATTCTCGAACCTCTTGAGAGATGGGCATTAGATTTTATAGGTCCCATTAATCCCCCATCCAATCAAAGAGTGTATATACTAGTGTGCACAGATTATATGACTAAATGGGTAGAAGCTAAGGCACTCCTTAAAGCTAATGAAGAATCAGTACTAACATTTTTATTTGAAGAGATCTTTGTTAAGTTTGGATTGCCTAGAGAACTAGTCATGGATGGAGGACCTCCTTTCAACTCTCATGGCTTCAAGGATACACTTCAGAAATATCATATTAAGCACAAAATTACTACACCTTATCACCCCCAGGCAAATGGGTAGGTAGAAAGCACCAATAAAGTCATAGAAGCCATCTTGACAAAAACAATAAAGGAGAATAGAAGGGACGGGTTTCAAAGGTTGCCTGAGGCATTATGGGCCTATAGAACTACGTGGAGGAATACTACTGACTTTTCACCTTATGAATTAGTTTTTAGAAAAAATGTTGTTTTCCCTGTAGAGTTTGAAATCAAAACTTTAAGAACTGCTTTAGTTGTTAACCTTGACTTGACTGATGCACAGACAACCAGGTTGCAGCAGCTTCAGGAATTGGACAAGAAGAGACTGGATGCCATCCATCAAACAACCGTGATATAGCAACAAAGAAGTAGGTGGCATGACAGAACCATCAAGAAAAAGCAGTTTCAGAAAGGTAACTGGGCTCTACTCTATGATTCCCGTTTTGAGAATTTCCAAGGTAAGTTAAGAACAAGGTGGTTAGGGCCTTATGAAGTAGATGCTATTTTTCCAAATGGGACAGTCATACTTTTAATGATTGATGATAGCAGAACACCACTACTAGTGAATGGGTATTGACTCCGTTTGTATCAGCGGCCTGTTTCTAAAGAAGATTTTAAAGCTACTTGCATGACGGATATACACTATGCTTTCCTGGGGGAACTTGCTGTCCCTCAAGGCACTTAAATCTCTGTTCATTTATTTATTTTTTATATTAGATATTCTTTTCAACCAATAATCCCTGCCAAGGGTTGCCATATTACAATTCATTATTTTGCAGATCTTAGTTTTGGAAAATGGCTAAGAACAAAAACTTCAAAAGAATCACTTTGCGGACTTGGGAATGTTTTTTGGACCATAAATTAGTCTTTCATCATTTCCCGTTGCTGCAACACCACTCTTATTGCTGCAACACCATTTCCCGTTGCTGCAACACCACTCTTGTTGCTGCAACACCATTTCCCGTTTCTGCAACACCATTTCCTATTGTTGCAACCCAACTCCCCGTTGCTGCAACACCAACTCTTGTTGTTGCAACACCATTTCCTGTTGTTGCGACACCATTTCCCGTTGCTGCAACACCACTCTTGTTGCTGCAACACCATTTCCCGTTGTTGCGACACCATTTCCCATTTCTGCAACACCACTCTTGTTGCTACAACACCATTTCCCGTTGTTGCAACACCAACTCTTGTTGCTGCAACACCATTTCCTATGGTTGCAACCCACTCCCCGTTGCTGCAACACCAACTCCTGTTGCTGCAACACCAACTCCCGTTGCTGCAACACCATCTCCCGTTGCTGCAACACCAATTCCCGTTGCTGCAACACCAACTCCTGTTGCTGGAACACCACTTACCGATACTGTAATGCCTTTTTCAGTATTTCTCTCATTTATACTAAAAAAAGCACCAATTTCTCCACTTCAGTTCCCAAGAAATGAATTATTATTTGCATAAAATATACCATTTCCTACCAAAAGAACCAGCCATACACTATGATGATTACAATCCTCCACTATTACTTCCCGTCAGTAATAAAAACCACCGGTATTCTCATACTTTTAGACCCGCTTTAATCATTATTAATCCAGCAAAAGACAAGACAAGACTTTTCGACGCAACAACTAAAAAGGTAAAATATAAAGGTACGCATGATTATGCATGGATATTAAATAATAGTTAATGTGGAGACGTTGATAAGACTATCGTATAATTGTACTTCCAATCATATCACTTAGTCGTAGCTTTGGGGGGGGGATTACCAAAGCACTATCATAATTGTATAGCACGCCAACTGCCTCCGCACTTAACTCTCCTGGTAATATGTAAAAGTCACCTCATCGTGTCATGTTACCATTTGCAACGGTTTACTCTGGATTGAACTCGGAAACTCGGCTCTGTACTGAGAATTCTCACTGAAACAGCAGCTATGGGAGGAAATCTCATCACATGCGAACCTGGCACAACAATACTTCTTGAGCTCTATCTCGAGGCCTACCAAATCTTCCTGCAAGCGGGATGGCTAGATTATTTTAGGAGACTTCCAGATTTTGACGCACAACAAGTCCTTGAGTTTGCATGCAATTTAATAGAGGGGTTTTCCGTCATTCAGGGGGTACAAATTCCAGTCACAGAGGAAGTCATAGCCCAAGCTACCGGGCTACCAGCTAATGGCACGCACTGGTTCAGTAGGAAGCACCTGATCCTCAATGCGCAGCAGGATTTTCTTCAACCAGGCGAGCAGGTGGAACCCAAGGGCAGAGGCGTAGCACTTCAATCACTACCTCAACCATGGCCGAAAGTTGCTGAGTTTGTAAAGCAATACCTAACGTGCGAAGGCTGGTACCAGGTAATTTACCAGCACGATTTCATCTTGTTGAATCACTTGAGGCATGGTCAGTTGATAAATATGCCATACTATCTATTGGGATGTCTTAAAAATATGTCACGTTACACTGTCAAAGCAAAGCGTCCGCTCCATTCCTTGAAACACCACCGTCTAGCTCAATTATTGATAAATAAAGGCCTTGCCTTAAATAACCCCCCTCCCCTCATTAATCCCCACCAAGAGGAAGAAATCCCTCAGCCAAAGCAGGAAATTCCTCATCAGGAAGAGGAAATTCCTCACCAAGTTGAGGACATACCTCAGCAGGATGAAGAAATTCCTCACCAGACAGAGGATACTTCAGAGCAAATACCCGAAGAAATTCCTCAGCAAACAAAGGATATTTCAGAGCAAATACCCGAAGAAATTCCTTAGCAAACAGAGGATATTTCAGAGCAAATACCCCAAGAAATTCCCCAGCAAACTCCCCCACAAGTTGCTGAAAATGTACAATCAGCAGTAGAAATACCCATGCAAACAACCCCATCCCCCAATAAAATCGACCCATCCACTCCCATACTTGGTATTTCTATCGACGACTCTGATGATAACATCCCTATTACCCTTCTCAAACGAAAGAAGCAGTAGAAAAATGAAACCCCACCGAAAAGAAGAAGAACTAGAGCTTCGGCCAAGGCAGCTGTTATTTCCGCCACTGCCCCTATTTTAAAGAAAGCTAGCCGAAAAAGAAAAATATCTGAATTCCCTGCTTCTCTACCCAAGCAAAGGACTTGGTCGTCTGTAACAGCTCAACCCCCTAGCCGCACTCTCCCCAGCTCTCCACCCATCATGTTAAGAACCCGTACTCCCACCAGCCCTGAAAACTCCCCTTCCTCACCTTCTGGGACTGAGATGCAGAGTGTTCACAGTTTCGTGACATTATCTTTTGAGGCAGTTGTCACACAAGAACTAGCTGCCGACACCCAAGGTAATATTGGCCAAGTGGCTACAACACAAGAAACAGTCACTACCCCACCAGGTGACACACAAGAACCGCCTGTTGGGGGTATAAATGTTCAAATGAATGCTGAAACACAACCTCTGCCTCCACTGGAACCTGCAGTTCCACAAGCTCAACCTACCATATCTGCCCTGCAGGAAGAAATTGAATTTCTGAAATCCCAAATTCAGGATTATCAGGAGGAAATAATAAGGGTCAAAGAAGCTTATCAAAATGAATGCAACCTGCACATTTTAGCACAGGTAGCATCTGTAGTGGAGAAGAGTAAAGAGAGTGAATATATGTGCACCAAGTGTGGTGAGCTATACACTCAAGCAGGATACAAGATAGTTGTAGTACCAGTGACTGGAGTCATTCCAGAACCTTCTGCTGTTGTAGTTGAAATGAAAGAACCTGCTGTTACACAAATTGCAGAAGGAAAAACGGAACCACCACAACCCTCTGCTGATATAGAGCAACCTGCTGCAACACAAGAACCAGCAGGCTCTCCAAAAACTGTGCAGGAGCAAACAGAGCAACTTGCTGCAACACAAGAACCAGCAGGCTCTCCAAAAACTGTGCAGGAGGAAACAGAGCAACCTACTACAACACAAGAACCAGCAGTCTCTCCAAAAACTGTGCAGGAGAAAACAGAGCAACCTGCTGCAACACAAGAACTAGCAAGCTCTCCAAAAACTATGCAGGAGGAAACAGAGCAACCTGCTGCAACACAAGAACCAGTAGGCTCTCCAAAAACTATGCAGGAGGAAACAGAGCAACCTGCTGCAACACAAGAACCAGCAGGCTCTCCAAAAATAATGCAGGTGGAAACAGAGCAACCTGCTGTAACACAAGAACCAGCACGATCTCCAAAAAGTGTAAAGAAAGAAGTAGAAGAACTTGCTGTAACACAAGAACCAGCAGGCTCCCCAAAAATTACAGAACAAGAAAGAGAAGAACTTGCTGTTATGCAGGAATCAGCAGCAAATGACCAAGAAGACATAAAATCACCCCGGCCTACCCAAACTATTATGGAACAAGAAGAAGAAGCATTGGCTGTTACACAGGAATCAGCAGGAAATGGAGAAGAAGACATAAAATCACCCCGGCCTACCCAAATTGTTATGGAACAAGAGGAAGAAGAATTGGCTGTTACACAGGAATTAGCAGGAAATGGAGAAGAAGACATAAAATCACCCCGGCCTACCCAAACTGTTATGGAACAAGAAGAAGAAGCATTGGTTGTTACACAGGAATCAGCAGGAAATGGAGAAGAAGACATAAAATCACCCCAGCCTACCCAAATTGTTATGGAACAAGAGGAAGGAGAATTGGCTGTCACACAGGAATCAACAGGAAATGGAGAAGAAGACATAAAATCACCCCGGCCTACCCAAACTATTATGGAACAAGAAGAAGAAGCATTGGATGTTACACAGGAATCAACAGGAAATGGAGAAGAAGACATAAAATAACCCCGGACTACCCAAATTGTTATGGAACAAGAGGAAGAAGAATTGGCTGTTACACAGGAATCAGCAGGAAATGGAGAAGAAGACATCGAACCACCCCGGCCTACTCCAATTATCATAGAACAGAAAATTCTGGTTGATGCCTTTACACAAACTGAATCTCCCTCTGTCAGTGATGCATGCATAGAGACCGCTAGTTTTCAGGAGTTAAAGGGAATATGGTGGAAAGAATATGAGCTATCACAAGGGAAAGCATTCCAATAGCAAAAGGGAATCTGGTTCAATTATGCATATAAGAATTGGGAAGCACTTGAGCAGTCTAGAGCTCAGTACAAAGAAATTAAGGAACTAAAAGCCAGACTGTCCCAGATCTTTGATTTGGTTCAAAGAATACTTACTACAAGAAAACCTTCCTTCAACTATGCAGCATTTTTGAGGGAACGACTAACATTCTTACAGATAAAGGCAGTTAGAGATGGCAGACCTCATCAGGTGATTACATCAGAACAATTTATTGAAACCTTTGCAAAAGCACCCAAGAATGATCATAATTTGTTGTGTGAGCTTTATCTCCACAACGAAGCTATGTCTGAAGACAGAAAAATGAATATACTACCTCTTGTTGGTGACATACAACTCAGAGCTTTCATTTCGTTTCTAGCTAACGAACTCACTTGGCAAAACGCTTTCATCTCAGCACAACACAATGAACAGAACTGCCTCCTTTGGATTAGGGCTGAACCCCAAAATGTAGCTACTTTCATTGCACAGCACCAAAGAATGTTAAGTGAACCTGGAATGACTGATCACATTCGGCAACTACAAGCAGTGGTCTTGCGAGATTGCCAACACTATGTGAAAACAAAGGCACCTTTGGCTATTAAAGCCAACAACCTATTATGGGAAAACTGTCCCAAGGAAAGACAGGAGTATCGTCCCTACAATCCCCCTAATCTACAGGCAGCAATTTCAAGGGTACCTTACTATGTTAGATGTATGGAACAATGTGCTGAAAATGGATTGGCTACAGATTTAAATTTCCCCTCTTATGGTTATCTGGTCAGCAATACAAGGGTCAGTTTGGATCATCCAAAAAGGAAGAGGTGGCAGCATGGAGGCAACTAGAGACTGTCTATGGGTTCAGAGACAAGTTTGATAACACTTTCCATAGCTACTGTATAAGTAATTTACACTGTTCATCCCAATTTTCCGACTCAGATTCAGAGTAAGCATTGCATGAGGACATGCAACTCTTTCAGTTGGGGGGATGTTAGGACTCCAAATTGACCACTTTTGACCTTGTATTTTTGCTATAATATTACCCTCTTCAGTCCATAAGTTGAAAGCTTTTGATTATATAATGACCTAATCATTCCAAGGTATGAAGTAACTCTCCTCATTAATATATGTTTAATCATTCATTACATATTCATGTTATCTTTATAATTAATCTTTGGAGAAGTTAACCAAGTTGCTAAGTAACCGTTGAACTGTCTAAAGTCTGCAGAAATTATAGTTCGTAGTTGCTACAACACCACAAACAACAACTACGTAGTTGCTGCAACACCAGAAACAGCAACTACGCAGTTGTTGCAACACCAGCAACAACAACTATCTAAAGCAGGGAAAACGTTATTTTGCAACAAATGGAACACTGGAAATGACAAGCGGAAACATCAACTATCAGAAGATCGGCAGAGTTCCATGCTGACACAGCATGATCAGCAACTGTCCAGAAAGAGTAAAACACAGTTACAGTTGCTGAAACACCAGGAACAACATGATTTTACTAAATCAGCAACAATGGTGAAGCGGCAAAGGATAGTACAAGGATTCCAAGAAGACGGTTGAGGTTTGTTTACCAGCTGTGTAACAGTAAGAGACCCAAGAAAGAATACACTGTCACACTGTTGTAACGGCATCCTGTAACAAGGATGGATTTCTTATTTTTGACAAAAAGGTTAAACTGAATGAACCATGATGGTCTATTGTAATAGATGTCTCCTCTATAAAGAGGAGACATCTACATTAGAAGGGGGGGGAAGAAAGAAAACAAGTTGTAAGGGAAATTTTGAAAAACAAAAGCAAGTCTGAATCTTCATTGTAACTGGACATTTTGGCAGATGAATAAAAGGTTGTTCTGAGCATCTAATCCGACATCTGTGTTCTGGGGAATCTTGTGAGAGGGACAGGGCCCAAATTCTTCACAAGATTCACCCATTTATTTTCTGTTAGTGTGTGAGTGTGTATGAATTCTGTAGCATTATCTCTGATAATTTCCTTTTGCTGATACTTTGTTTGGATTCTGTAGCATTACCTATGATAATTTCCTTTTGCTGATACTCTGTTTTGTTAATTTCTTGATATTGTAAAAGAATACTTCACCGGTGATTAGGAATTGCAGTGTGTATTAGCAACCTAGTTACAGGGGCAGGTGCTAAACATCCTTACCTTGAGGATAGGGTCCTGATCCTCTGCTAACAAAGCAGCCATTATTTTTCATTGCAGATTTGTATTCTTAGTTAACTTCTTTCATTTCATCTCTGCAATATATTTTAATTGCTATAACATAGAGTAAGGAGTTTGACAGAAAATAGAATTGTGTATACTACAGCTTTTAATGCTTTTAGAATTAAGTACATACAGTACGAGGTCACCTTTGAAATAAAAGGACTTTCCCGGGTTGACAAATTAATGTGGCACTCGACTGTTTAATCAATAAACAATTCAAGTAGCCAACACCGTGCATATACAAACTGAACCTCCCCGTGTTAGTGATGCTCATGCACAGACTTCTACTTTTCAAGAATTAAGCTACACATGGAAAGTAGAATATGAGCTTTCCCAAGGAAAGGCATTTCAACAGCAGAAATAATTATGGTTTAATTATGCCTATAGGAATGGGGAAGCAATGGAATAGTCTCGTGCACAGTACAAAGAAAATAAGCAATTAAAAGCCAGACTGTCCCTCATCCTTGATTTGGTCCAGCGCTTGCTGGCTTCAAGAAAGCCTTCTTTTAATTACTGTGTATTCTTGAGAGAACGCTTGGCGTTCCTTCAATTGAAAGCAATAAAGGATGGCAGACCACACTAGGTCTCTACACCACAGCAATTCATTGAAACTTTTTCAGAAGCACCAACCAATGATTAGAATTTGCTATGCGAATTCTATCTTCATAACGAGGCTATGCCTGAAGATAGAAAAATTAATTTACTTCCTATTTGTGGTGATATTCAAATAAGAGCTTTTATTTCCTTTTTGGCCAATCAATTCACTTGGCAGAATGCCTTCATGTCTGCACAGCACAATGAGGAGAACTGTCTTCTCTGGATTCGCCCAGAACCACAGAATGCGGCCATTTTCCTCATGGACCATCAACGGAATCTACAAGAGACAGGCATGACCGATCACATTAGGAACCTGCAAGCAGCAGTCTTGAAGGACTGCCAGCACTATGTCAAAGCTAAAGGACCTTTGGCCATAAAAGCAAATGAATTTTTCTGGGAACAGTGTCCTAAAGAAAGAAGGGAATACCATCCCTACAATCCCCTCAATCTGCAGGCAGCAATCTCAAGGATACCTGCTTATGTACAATGCGTGAGACAATGTGCTGAACGGTGGATTGGGTACCGTTTTCATTTCCCTCTTTTATGGATTCCTGGAGAACAATACAAGGCTCAATTTTCATTGACTAAAAAGGAAGAATTGGCAGCATGGAAAAATATTCAGAATGCCCAAGGGTTTAGAGACATGGCTGACAGCACTTTCTACACTTACTGTATAAGCAATCTACACTATTTCTGATTCCGATTCAGATTAGGCGTTGCATGTGGACATGCAACATGTTCAGTTGGGGGGATGTTAGGTTCCCATTTTGTATTACCCTCTTCAACCCTTAAGTGAAAGCCTTTGCTAGGTGTTTTGGCTTAATTACTCCAAAAGGTACAGAATAACTTTCCTCATTACTACATGTTTAATTTAACACGTAATCATGCTATCTTTATAATTATTTCCTGAAGATGATTAAAGTGTTGACTAATTGCTGAAACTGCCTAACTGGCAGGATCACATTCTGTCGTTGCTGAAACAGCGGACACAGCTCAAACAGTGAAGCTGAAACAGCAAGAACAGCATGAACCTTGACGTTGAAACACCACGAACAGCATGCACATTTTGAGGAACAGTTAGGATTTGTGTAACAAATCTGCATCGGCAAAAGAGTCTGACCGAGTACTATATTGGTCATGATCTTCATGGCTGTAACAATATTTTGTTATCAAAAACTGGCTTCCTTATTTTTGGCACAAAAGGGTTGAAACTGAATGTATGGAAATCTGTTGTAATAGATGTCTCCTCTATAAAGAGGAGACATCTACATTAGAAAGGGGGGTAACAACTGGTAACACAGAACTGGTAGTGAAGTGACAGAACTGAATCTCTTTCTGTAATATGGTTTATTGGCCGATGAATACAATCCTATCCTGAGCACTTTATTTTAACTCCTATGTTCTGGGGAATCTTGTGAGAGGGACAGAGCCAACCTTCATCACAAGATTCACCCATCTTCTTTCTGTTGTGTGGTGTGTGTGTGTGATTTCTATCTACATTACAGTTACTGCTTCTGCTAATATTTACTTTTGCTAAACTCGGTTTTCCTTCTAGCTCATTACTGTTGTATATGAAGACTTCACCGGTGATTAGGATTCACAGAGTGTATGTGTGAATTGATCAACAGAGGTAGGTGTTGAAAGTCCTTACTCTGAGGATAGGGTCCTGATCCTTTTTTGTAGGACAACCATCACTTCCTTTTGCAGGCTTGTTTCTTTTAAGATATTTGTTCTTACTTTATTTTCTGCAATAGGCTGTAACTATTATGATTGCTGTGACACAGAGTATGGATTTCATAAGATAATAGACTGTTTATACTACAGCTTTTAATACCATTAAGATTGAGTGCATACAGTACGTAGTCACCTTTGAAATAATCAGACTTTCCCGGATTGATAACTAATGTGGCACTCGACTGTTTAATCATTAAACAATTAAAGTGACCAACAACAAGGAAGGAAGGATTTGGGGAGGAATAACTATATACAGGAAATTATCACAAAAGCCGCATTTGAAGCTTCTTCACGAGCTGCTGCTAGGGTGAAGGTTCACACAAGATTTGAAGGACATTCTGTGGAGCAATCTATACAGGCTCTAGAGGTGAAAGTATCCCTTTCAACAACTACAGGAGAAGTAGGAAGCAAGGAATTCGAGAAAGCAAAGACACTTCCTCTAGTATCAGACAAGGAGGAAGTTGCCAGTAGAGGATCAGAAGAAGAACTCCACTCAAGAATTGAAGAAGGAAATCCCAGAGGATTTTATTCACCTCAAAATCAGGAGAGCATTGTTAAAGTTTCACAACCACTAGTTGTTACACAACAGGAACCTATTGAAGTTCCAAGTGAGTATTGGAGGATATTTATGGCACCCGCAACATATTCAATTGAATTCCCAATTGGGGAAATTACGGGTGATGCACCAATGAAGCCTATTCCACTGACCACACTACCAAAATTCCATGGGCTTTCCATGGAGGAGCCAGAAACTTTCCTATTCGAGTTTGATATCGTTTATAAAGGGTATGATTATGTCAATGATGCTTAGAAGCTAAAATTTTTCCCTTCTACATTAAAAGGGACAATATTGTGATGGTTTATGGGTCTAGGAGGAAAGACCACTTCTACCTGGGATGACATGAAGAAGGATTTCCTGGAAAAATATCAGGATTACTGTAAATCCTAGGAAATTAAGGAAGAAAATTTCAAATTCATGCAAAAGGAGGATGAAAATATGGAGGACCATGTGGAGCATTTTAAGTATACCCTCCAAAGATCTGGCCACAGTGACCTAGATAAGGAGTGAAAAATATTTTTCTCCATGCCCTGAGGGAAGAATCTTTGGAGATGTTAAACATATTAGGTAAAGGAGATTATCTAAGGAAGACTTTGACACCATCTGTGAACTTTGTATTTAATGTTCAAGGGGAGCTACAAGGAATAAACAAGGAATCTGAACTTTCAAAGCATCAAGCGGGGGAATCACAAAAGCAGAAATTAGGAATCAATTAGATAATTTGAAAACTGATATCCTAAGTACATTATCCTCCCAAATGGACACATTACAGGAAAATCAGAAATAGATGGAGTTGGAAAAAACTATGGCTATTTTCTGCCCACGGTGTAAAAAGAAACACCCACTGAAGGAGTGCCCTCTGGACACTATAGAGACATGTGTTATCTGTGAACAGAGTCACTCCATCGGTGCATGTCCATATCTTCCAACACTAAAGGTAGTATTTTAGGGGGTGAATGAAGAACCAGATCAGCTATGATTCGTGGGGACTAGAAAACCATGGTAGCCACGATCATCAGTCTTAAATCTAGGTATGTTTCGGGATCCTTTTCAATATTATAATATGGATCCTCAATTAGTTCCTTTTTTACCTCAATATTATCAATACCCACCTTGGCAGCCATGGTGTCCTCAACCTAATTCAAGTTCTTCATGGTCTGAAGGTTGGCGTAATCCTATTCCCCCTACTGCTCAATTTCCTCAACCTACACAGTAGCAACAACAATTATAGCTGCCCTTTAACATTCCCTCCAATAATCCTCCTCTTCAGCCTCAACTTCCTATTCAGTGAAACCCAAATCCAAACAATAATGGCGCTCAACAAGTACACACCCTCAACCTTCCTTCATAGAACATTTCTACCGCAGTGTTTAATGAGATAAATCTGCGATCTGGTCAGGTAGTAAATGCTCCTACATTGCCTCGTTATTATTGAACATCTTGATGATGAGAATCCAGAATCCCAAGTAGTCAGGGATGAAACAACCCAACGATCTGTGGAATATTCTCCTTCTCATTTGACTGTTACTCATGCCTGTCAAACCAATCCTCCTTATCCAGAACTATTAGCCTTGAGTAAACAGTTCCTTCAATTGGAATTTGATCTTTTAGTAGAATTGCAGAATTTGTTTATAAAAACCCCCTGCTTCAAGCCATGAAATATGTACCAATTTACGCTAAAACTATAAGAGAATATTGTTCTAAGAGACCTAGGAAGAAAACAAAATATCTGCTTACAATTCACGTTATGAGGAGGTTATTTGACATTATTCTGGGAAAGGCTATGCCTGTAAAATATGGGAATCTTCGGAACCCAATTCTAACAGTTCAGATTAATGGGGTAGATATTCCGAATGTGCTGGTAAACTTGGGTGCTGTGATTAATGTAATTACTTCTAAAACCATGTTTACAATGGGATTGTGTGGTCTTAATCCAACCCCTACAGTCTTAGAATTAGCCAACAGATCTACAATTAGACCAATAGGGAATTGGAAGACATAACAATTTTAGTGGATTCTTGGCGCTATCCCATTGACCTCCTAGTCTTACATACGCAGTCCCCAACTGGTGGTCGTCCCCTTATTTTAGGACAGCCTTGGCTTACAACCGATGATGCCTATATCGAATGTCAATTAGGTAACATGATAATTTCTAATGGGGAAAATATGAAAAATCTTATTCTCTATCCTCCTGCTAAACCAAGCTCACAGAAAAAGCCAAAGCAAAACTCTTTGTCTTTGGATGGGATCGAAACTAAATAGCAGGAACTCCATCTAGTGCTTACCATGGGGCAAGCCCTCTGCTTTAAGAATGAGACAGGGGATGATACTATCAACACTTTTATTAGTAGCACTCATGCTGTTGCAGATGAAACTCGACAATTTTTGGAATCAATCATGAGCTGTGAAACACATGAAACTATCAGATCTGAAATTGAAGGAGAGGACATTCCTATAACAACACTTTCTGATAGTATACCAGTGGAGATTGAGCTAGGGAGGACATTTAATATCGACCCAAATCTTTAACCATCCCAGAATAAACATATCTTAAAGATCCTTTGAGAATAGAAAGAAGATTTCGCCTAGGATTATACTGATATTAAAGGTATCCCTGCCGATTTGTGTACTCATCATATCTACATTAAAGAAGATTGTCGACCCGTGAGACAACCCCAAAGAAGGATGAACCCTGCCTTGAAGAACATTGTCAAAGAGGAGCTCCAGAAGTTATTGGATGTAGGATTTATTTACCCAATCTCAGATAGCCAGTGGGTATCCCCGCTGGTCATCATTCCTAAAAAGAATGGTAAATGGAAGATTTGTGTAGACTATAGGGAGTTGAATAAAGCAACCTTGAAATATCATTTTCCTCTACCATTTATCAACCAAGTCCTTGATACCCTGGCTGGGAAGAGGTTTTTCTCTTTCTTGGACAGGTTTAGCGGGTATAACCAAATCCAAATAGCTCCTGAGGATCAGGACAAGACTACCTTTACATGCCCTTGGGGAACATTTGCTTACCGAGTCCTTCTATTTGGTCTTTGTAATGCACTTTCTACCTTTCAAAGGGAAATACTAGTGATTTTTTATGATTTACTTGATGACAGTGTTGAAATTTATATGGATGATTTTACACCATATGGGGGGTCATTCGAAGAGGGGTTGGAAAACTTGGAGAAAGTCCTTAAAAGGTGTAAACAAATGCATGTTTCTCTGAGTACAACGAAATGTCATATGATGAGAGAAGAGGGAGTAGTGCTGGGACATTTGCTTTCGGCTGCTGGAATACAAGTTGATCCTGCCAAGGTAAAGGTAATTTTGCATTTTCCTGTTCCCAAGACACCGACTTAGGTACGTAGTTTTATTGGTTGTGTTGGTTACTATAGGCATTTTATAGAAAAATTTTCCAAGATCGCATTTCCACTTTTTCAGCTGTTAACTAAAGATGCAGAATTTTTGTGGACAGATGATTGTGAAGTAGCTTTTGAGAAGATCAAGGAACTAATCTGCCAAGCTCCAATCTTACGTGGTCCCAACTGGGAACTCCCATTTCATATCCATACAGATGCCTCTCAAACGGCTGTAGGGGTAGTGTTGGGACAACAAGAAGACAAGAAGCCGTATGCGGTCTATTACGTCAGCAAGAATTTAACATCTACTGAGCTAAACTATACGGTAACAGAGAAGGAATTCATGGCTGTCATCTATGCTATTAATAAATTTTGACACTATATTACTGGGTATCCTACCTATGTACACACTGATCACACGACAATCAGGTATTTGATGAACAAATTTGAACTCCTAGCCATATAACAAGCTGGCTGTTATTACTTCAAGAATTTGATATCATCATTATAGATAAACTAGGCAAGGATAACGTACTTGATGATTTTCTATCTAGATTAAATGTTGATAGTGAAGGAGAACCTGTAGAAGATAAATTTCCAGATGAGCATTTATTTCAATTTCTATTAATACCCCTTGGTATGCATACATTCTAACTATTTTGCTACAGGAAAAATACCTCAGCATTTGTCATACAAGGAACAGTGGAGGATTATTCATCACAGTGCCCGTTACTCATGGATAGCAAGATATCTCTTTTATACAGGGGGTGATCAGCAGATCCGTCGTTGTGTATCAGAAAGTGACATCTATGAGGTTTTGAAAGCTGCTCATCATGGCCCTTATAGAGGGCATTTTGCAGACAAGAAAACTGGCCACAAGGTGTTATAGATGGGATATTATTGGCCCTTTATCTTAAGTGATGCACGGAATTATGTTCAAAGATGTGATAGCTTCCAACAGATGGGCCATCCTCGTCGCTCAGATGAAATTCCATTACAACCACAGGTAGTTCTTGATCCCTTCAAAAGATGGGCTATTGACTTTGTGGGTCCATTTAACCCACCTTCACATCAGAAATTCCACATTCTAGTCTGCATATATTATGTGATGAAGTGGGTAGAAGCCAAGGCTGTAACAAAATAAACAGAGAAGGTTGTCTCAGATTTTTTTTTGAAGAAATCTTCGCAAGATATGGTACTCCAAGAGATATAATTTCAGATGGAGGAGCACAGTTCACGTCACACATGATAGAAAAGCTTATGGAAAAATATGGGATCAAGCATAGGATAACAACCCCATATCATCCTCAAGCGAACGGTCAAGTGGAGAGAACAAACAAAGTATTGGAAAATATTCAGATGAAGACCGTGGCAAATCATCGCATGGATTGGGCTGAAAAGCTCCCCAAAGCTCTTTGGGCATATAGAACAACATGGCGGAACACAACAGGATTCTCACCATTTGAACTTGTCTATGGTAAATCCCCATTATTCCCAGTGGAATTTGAAATCTGTACGCTCATAACGGCTCTAGAAGTAGGATTGGACCTCTTAGAAGCCAAGAAACACTGGCTAGAACAACTAAATGAACTAGATGAAATTCGTTTAATGGATGTCTATAGGACTTCTTCCATACAACAACAGAGAGCAAAATGGTATGATAAATTTATTAAAAATAAGGTGTTTCATAGAGGGGATTGGGCATTACTGTATGATTCTCATTTTAAGGATTTTAAGGGAAAGCTTTGCTCGCGATGGATGGGCCCATATGAGGTGGATGTGGTATTTGAAAATGGGACTGTCAGATTGGTTACAATCGATGATTCCCATGTTTCTTTTGTGTGAATGGACATCGACTTAGAATTTACCATCACCCAGCCTCCAGATAAGCCTTCATCAAACATCTCTCTGAAAAATCTGGATTGAAAGTTGTTGGTGCAGAAGATACCTCCTCTGCACCCTTGAACTAAAACACACACACACACACACACACACATATATATATATTATATATATATATATATATTGTTGTTACTACTCACTTGTTTGTCTTTTTGCAGCAGCTACTATTGAGGTGCAATAATTTGTTGAGTATGGAGCATGATTGTTTAGAGGTCTTTGTTTCAGACGGATGTATACCCCAGGAAGTTTGTACACCCCTCCACGCGGGGGGGTGTGGGGGGGACTTGTGCCCCTTGTGGGGGTTTAGGGGGGCCGATCCCCCCCAGCTGGGGGGTCCGAGGGCCAGTGGTCCCTCAGTGGGGGTTTCGGGGGCAACGCCCCCAAAGCTAAAAACAAATGTAAAATTGCCTTGTAAAAGTATAGTAATTTCTAGTCAATTTGGGCCATTCATTAGGTAGATGATCTGATGGTAGAACTTATGTTTAGTTTAGGGCTTTTTTCCCTAGAAGGCAACCCCTCTCTTTGTATGAGGGTATTGTATTGAGTTTTTGTAATAGATGTGTATTCTCCGAGAGAAACAGAGAGGTGAGACTGTGAGAGAAAACATAGGATATTACAGCAGATTTGATGTAGGTTGTGTCTCTTCATATTTCTAGATAATAGAAAGGAAGGACTGGCTATTCGAGGTGGACGTAGCCCAAACTGGGTGAACCACATATATCCGTATCTCTCTTTTTTTATGCGTTTTCTGTGTTTATATTTCTGCAATATTTTATGTGTTCCATTGCTCCGTAATATATAATATTCTAACATAATTGAGGAGCTAAAAATATCTTGAGCAACTAGGGAAGTCACTCCACTGACACTGATCTTCTTAGAAAAGTTCCTAGTATCGGATGATGTTACTCCTGGGGTGCTGTTACTCAGTTTTTGCTGTTACTCCCGAAAATTTTCTAATTATTAGATGCTGTTACTCCTGGGGTGTTGTTACTTCACTCTTGTTGTCACTCTCAGAAATTTTCTAAGTATCAGATGTTGTTACTCCGTTTTTGTTGATACTCTCGGAAATTTTCCAAGTATCAAATGTTGTTACTCCTGGGTTGTTGTTACTAGAATGTTGCTACTCCTTGGTTTCTGTTACTCCACCGATGTTGTTACTTGATTGTTGTTACTCCTTGGATGTTGTTACTCATCAGTTGTTGTTACTCTGCCGATGTTGTTACTCTGCTATTGTTGTTACTCCGCCAATGTTGTTACTCCTCGGTTGTTGTTACTGCGCCGATGTTGTTACTCGGTTGTTGTTACTCCATCATTGTTGTTACTCCGTCGTTACTCTGGTAACTGTCACTTCTCTCAGGTAGGTTACCAAGTACGTCTCCATTGAATTTTACGGATTTAATTAAATATTTCGTGGACAAGACATTGACATGCCATGGATGACTATTTATAAGTTGGGGGGGGGGGGGGGGGGGGGGGGGGGGGGCGGTGCCGTCATAATTAAATGACGACATAATTAAGCCGCACTAATGATTAATCCATTACCATCATTAAACCTTGTGCGATGGTACACTCCACGATCTCCGTCATTATTTCCCATAATCATTGGCATGCATTTGGATTTGAAACATGTAGCTTCTCATTTAATGTAGAATAATTACCACATCATTCATTGCATTCACCATAATCCACCATGATTCTCTTCATTTCCCGAGAAATCACCTATCGTTTTACCATCGCCCCACCTCATTCATTTTTTTACAATGTTGTTACTGCAAGAACTTCGTCGTTGTCACTCCTCCCAATAGTTTATTACATCCAAAGTGTTGTTATAGTTTCTACAGGATGGGCGAACTAGATGTGCGTCATGAACCCAATGATACAATCCTGGTCTGCAACAATGCAGATGTATTGCGAGTCTTTGTAGAGGCAGGATGGGATATCTATTTCAACAGATTGCAAGGGTTCGACGAGGGGATCACGGTAGAATTCGAAATTGATTTGGATGAGAATTTCTCGTGAGTTAGAGGATTAGAAATCAATGTCACATAGGAGGCCATTGCAGAATTCAGTGGGTTAACACAACAGGGACAAAAGTGGTTCTCAAGGAAGGCCCCGCTACCCCAATTCCTGGAATTATTTTTGCAAGCTGGAGAAAGTGATGTTCTGAAGGGAAGGGGGTATGACCGTAAGTCCTTGCCGCATCCATGGCGTGAGGTAGCAGGATTTGTCATGAAATATATAAGAAGGGTGGTTTACCACCCTGTTCAAATACCACTTCAAAATTCTAGCCCATCTTCGATTTCCACAGGAAAAAGTTCATTCTCTGAACATGCCTTTCTTCTTGATGAAGAGTCTTCATTTTATGGCATAGTCTGCTCAACGCTCACGCCAATTGTTGGTGGTCCTCACAAACCATGGACCGATTCAACTACTGGTCATGCATGCATTGACCCGATTGCAAGTACCTTGGGCACAATTCCTTGAGATGACAGAGGAGGAAGTAGCAACAGTTATAACTGCTAGAGAGGAAGAGCCTGAGGAATTGGAGGAGAAAGAACCAACATCTCCTGTTGGTACAGCAGGAGGAGAGGAAGAACTAGAAGGATCAGAGGAAGAACCAAAATCTCTTGCTGGTACAATAAGAGGGGAGGAAGAACTGGAGGGATTAGAGGAAAGACCGGCATCTCCTGCTGGTACAATAAGAGGAGAAGAGTAGCCCGAGGAAATGGAGAAAGAAGAAGAGGAACCGAAAGAGATGGAAGTGGAAGTGGAAGAAACAGTTGGTTACACAGTCGAGGCTGAGACACAAGAACCAACCTCGTCTGTGGAACCTGTTAATGCAGAGATGGAAATGGAAGAAACTATGGAACCGATTATTGCAAACATGGAAGTGGAAGAAAAATTTGGTGACATACTCGAGGCTATCACACAAGAACCAGCACCGTCCGTGGAACCTATTAATGAAGGAATGGAAGTGGAGGAAATAGTTGGTGATATAGTCGAGGTTGCTACACAAGAACAGGCCTCACCTGTGGAACCTATCGATGAAGATATGAAGATAATGGATGAAGTTGATGCTATTTGCAGGAATCAACATTCATTAATGAAGCACAAAGAGAAGAAGTTCCGATCAAAGAGCTAGTGAGTGATGTTGTTAAGCCAGGACCAGCATCACTTGCCCAAACAGATGTGGATGTTGAAATGAGTAGGGGTGTCACATAAGAACCACCACCAACTCAGGCAGGGCAAGAAAATATGTAAGAGACAAACCCTGAGGTTGACGTTGTTCCACAAGAACTAGCGTTGACCGTAGGACAAGCGGAACCACATGAAGAAGGCTCAGCCCAATTGAGGAATGAAGGCGAGGAGGAAAAAGAGTTGGAGGTAGCAGATGGGATCGATATAGACTAGGTGGAGGACATTCCCCACTCTCTGTTTCAGGCCACAATACCAAGAGGAGCGAGCAAGGTTCGTTCCCCCTGTAATTTAATAAAAGAAATTGATGTTCCTCCCATATTGAAGTACATCAGCCCAAAGGAGGGTGCTACCATTGTTGGCTCATTACCTACAGATTCCTAGCAAGAGCTTCCTGAAGAACATTCTGAGAAAGAAATTTTTACAACATGATTGGGGCAAAGGGAAATCAAAGAGGGTAATCAAAGAGGGCATTGTCCAGGTAATAGATTTTCCTGAATTAAGACGATTTGAGGAAGAAAGTGCTCTCGTGGACAGGAAACCAAGTAAAGAAGACCTGGTAAAGGAACCAGATGATGCCTCTAAAGGAAATACACCACCACCTAAACCAGCTACGGGGTTGGGAAATGAATTCACAGTTAAAAAAGAATGGGTAGAACAATGTGAAAGAAGGAGACCACCTCTCAAGGAGAGGTATCAACTTCAATTCAGAGAAACCATGAGGCTAAAGATGGAGGTTCGAAAGCTGAGGAAGCAGGTATCTTGACTGAAAAATAAGGAAAAGAAATATAAATGGAAGGCTGTAAGGCCCAAGGTTGAGGTCTCCTTAGCAAATTTACAAATAGAAGATGTTCCCACAACTTCTGCTGCTACACAGATTGGTCCTAAAGAAGAGGTGTTCGAGACCTGAGAATTCTTCCTAGCGGCTGAAATTCAAAGACTGAAATTTACTATGAATGAACTAAAGAAAGAGATAGCGAGGGTTCGAGAGAAGGCCGTCGTGATTTTCATTGAGTATGTAGACCAGCTAGACAAAGAAAAGCAGAGGCAGGAGAAACAACAGAGAAAGATAAGGGATTTAGAAGGGTAGATATAGTTATTGAAGGCAGATAAGGAACATATGTTTACCCTAGCACAGGAAGTAATGGCCTGTCGGTGTCCTGCCCACAGTTACAGTTTGTTTCTTCATGAGAAGTTATTTTTATTGTGCCTAGAAAGCATCTATAAGGAGATCAGCCATGATATTGAAGACCCGATATAATTCCTTCGTATTATAAGAATTCTTGATATCTTGAACCAACACTTGATGTGTGAGCTCTACATGCATGGTTATTTCTTGAGGGATGATGAGAGCTTTAGCATGGTTCCGTTTGTGGGAGATGCTCACTTGAGAGCCCTCATCTCCTACACCATTAACCAGGTTAAATGGAGGAAGGCTTGTGATACTTTTGAAGGGAATCAACCTATAGAGCCACTGATGATAAGAAGGGAGAATGGTTAGTCAGTGACTATTTATAACAAGCACTCCACCGTTCTACAGATTGAGGGGTCTAAGGAACGAATGTTGGCAACACAGAGATGGTGTATTGACCTCTGTGTCAGACATATAATCACTTTCTAGGACGAAGCCCTTGACAGTTGTCAAAGGAGATGGATGATGTCATCCTCAGCTGTCAGAAACCGAGAACCTTTTGGAGCACCCAATTTTGCACGAGCATTAGAAAGGGTGCCACGTTTTGTTGCATTTATACTTGTGGGGTCTGGTGGATGGGGCTGAGGTTTCAATTTCCCGTCATTTGGTTGCCAGCAGAACATTACACTCTAGCATACAACGTGAGCAATGATTGGTGGAAGGATGTCCTTATGACAGAAGGATATAAACCTCCAGGGATAGAGATGGCCAAGGAGTATGACGTTGTTCAGCTTCACTTTGACCACAGGAGGTCCAACTCAGATCTAAAGAGATGACGAGCTGCATGAGGGCATGCAGAAAGACTAGTTGGGGGGAGATGTTGGGTGCCAAATCTGCATACTTTTTCCCTCCATTTTCACTCTCTATCACTCCTTTTGTATCATTTATATTCACTAATTGTTATAAACGCACAAGGTAAACCGTCTTCCATTGTCTTCTTGGAATATTTAGCTAATGAAGTAATAGTCATGGAGATTTTACCTATGCGAGTTACTAATCTTGACATTTCCACATATTTAGTGGTCAAAGGTTACAGGTGCAGATCACAGAAGCGATTCCGAACTTCCAACACCATATCGGCAAGAGTTTTAACAACATAATAGATTTCAAGCCCATTCCAGACCTTTCTTGTCTTTCTTGCGGCAACTAGTTGACAATTTCAATGATTGTATAATGATAGACATTAGCTACCATATTGAGAGACAATTTTCTCTATGTATTGTATAAGAAAGGTTTCAATATTGTGAATCGGGGTTATCCATGCCAGAGATTGAGATTGTAACAAAAGACTGATTGATTAATTGAATACAAGTTACTTTGTTGTTCACTCTATAAGCTGTGAATCCACCGCAGCCCTGGTCGGGGAGTTGGGCCCACTCTTCTGCTGCTACGTTATTTCTGTGTGTTTTTATTTCATTTGTGTTGGTTTATTTTGATTGATGTTACATTCCTTTAATTAATTGTTGTGAATTCTTTTTATAGTTTTTCAATCTATTCTTATTCACTGTCACAGTGGTTCTTTCATTAACTCAGTTATTGAATCTAAGATTGGTGTTGATTGCGTCATTGCTACCTGCATATATTTTGTGTGTTACCTTGAAATAATGTACGTACCCGGATTGATGAATTAATGTGGAAAAGTTTTGAATAGGTATTCACACTCAAACAACAACAAGGTCTACAACTATCATTCGCGGACCCTAACCGGGCGAATCAACCACTCACGCGCTTCTGTAATTACTCTTACTTCCGTGTTTACCCAGATCAACTTAAGTATCTGATAAATTCAATATGCATTAATATATTCTTCATGTAAACAGATATTACCACTTGCATTCAGATAACAATGTAAAACATATAGATTCACACAACAATATAGCATTTAATCATGAAACCATTATTCAACATAACATAACTGCATTTATTCATAACAGAAGTAAATAGATCAAACACATATATTTCCAGAGTAATCTTCTTTATTAGTACTTCATATCTTCTTACAGACTCTAACTACCCTGCGCACTCAGCTACAGGGGTCCACGCACTCAGTTGCGGACTTCTACCCCGGTCATCTGCGCATAGAGCTACAGAGATTCCCTTCTACTCTAAGACTCTTCGATCTTTTCACTAATGACTCATTACATTCATCATTGTTACTTCTACTTCTTCCAAAAACTGCCTTAGACTCTTCTAAGACTCTCCTTTTTATACAATCCCATGGTCCACAGACCATGGGTAGATCTTCTAAAGCCGACACAACTTACATAAAAGAAGGGAGGAAACCATTTTTGACACTTTACATCTACACGCTCCGTGACCACAAATTGTAGAGACTTTACACTTTACATACAAAAACTTGGGCTTTCTACCCCAAAACTTAGGCTTTCAATCCCAAAATCGACCCTAGGGGACCTTGTGCCAATAGAAACATCATTTCAAAAGATGGAATCAGAATAGATACTAGCATAATTGAAGCTATTTTAAAAATAAATCCCCATAGAAATGTAAAGGAAGTCCAATCCTTCATTTTCCAAATCAATTTTCTAAGGAGATTTATTCCTACTTTAGCATAACTTCTAAGAAATATAACAAATAGGTTGAGAAAATGTACTAAGATAAAGGGGAGCAGAGAGGTAAAACAATAATTTGATCTGGTAAAACAAGTGTTAACCGAAGATCTTGTGTTAATCAACTTTGATTTCATAAAATATTTTCTCATTTGCATCTGATCATACTATTGCAGCAGTTCTCTTGTAGAAAAATAATGAAGGACATGAAAAACCTATTGCTTTCTTTAGAAAAGCCTTAAGAGATGTTGCATTGAAATAAAACATCATGGAAAAGCAAGCATTTTTGTTAGCCAAAGAAATTAAATATTTTAGGGTTTATATTCTTCATTCACATATAATTTCTTTTGTTTCGAACATTGTGGTAAAAGACATACTGACCCAAAATGATCTTGATGGGAAAAGGTGTAAATGGATTTCCATTATCCTAGAATATGAAATTGAAATTAAACCTACCAAACTCATTAAGGGTCAAGGGTTAGCTAAATTGATGGCTGAATCGAATTTACATGCTTTGGATATAAATTTTCTAGCTATACTTGACGAACAAGGAGAGCAGGTGACTCCACAAGTAACAGAGGATTTTGCAACCTCTCCCTGGTATGCAGACCTTATTTTTGTTTTACATCATTTACAAGCTCCTCTTGGTTTGACCAAGACTAAAGCTAGATTTCTTAAACTCAAAGCTATGAAATTTTGTATTCTAGACAATAATTTGTATTGGAAAGATGCTGGAGGAATTTTACTAAATTTCTTGTTGAAAGATGAAGCAGATAAAGTAATGCAGGAATTTCATGAAGGAGATTGTGGAGGACACTTGTACTGGAAGACCACTGCCAACAAGATCCTAAGATCTGGTTTTTACTGGCCAACCTTATTTTCATATGTCCATAAGAAAGTCACCTCATGTCACAAATGCCAGATATTTGAAGGCAAAAGGAAACTGTTTCCTTTACCCTTGAAGCCCATATCAACTGAAACTCCTTTTCAACAGTGGGGTTTGGATTTCATTGGAGAAATTCATCCTTCCTCCTTGGCCCAACACAAATGGATTCTTACAACCACCGATTATTTTACCAAATGGATTGAAGCTATACCTACCAAGAAGCTTTTGATAGAGTGATTATTAAATTCTTAGAAAATAATATTCTTTCAAGATTTAGATGTCCTAGGAAAATCATTACATATAATATAGAAAAATTAAAATCAAAGAAGATGGTGGAGTTTTGAAACAAATATCAAATAACCTTAGGACACTACTACCTATTACCCCCAGGGAAATGGATTAGAAGAGTCTTCCAACAAAATTCTGGTTAATATCATCAAGAAATTGTTGCAAGATAACAAGAAATCATGGCATAACAAATTGGTAAATGCATTATGGGCTGACAGAATCACCACTAAGAAATCAATTGGCATGTCTCCATACCAAGTGGTTTATGGAATGGATGTTGTTTTTCCAACTTCATTAGGTATCCTTGTTTTGAAAATGATGCAAGAATTGCAAGTGGAACCTAATGACCTTCAAAGAAGAATAAATCAAACAATTCAACTGCAGTAATCAAGAGAAGAAGTTTACAATAGAACCCAATTGGTCCAGGAAAACATCAAGAAGATTTATGATAGAAGAACTAAAGCCGATGATTTTTAGATAGGGGACAATGTCTTGAAATGGGATTCAAGAAGAGAAGAAAAAGGTAAGCATGGAAAATTTTATAATTTATGGATGGGACCTTACAAAATCCATGCTTACAGGGGCAATAATGCATTTTTCTGAAGGACATTGATGGAACAAAGCTGCCTGATGGACCTGTCAATGGAAGAATGTTAAAACATTATGTTTTCCAAGAATAGAAGCATTTCTCACCAAAATCATTGTAAATATCATTTTCTTTGTACTGTTATGATTGGGTAGCTCATGTCAAAAAGTTGAAGCCCAAAGAGAAGGCCCTAAGCTTTTGGTCATGTTTTCCACCATAACTACAACAACAACAAAACAAATCAGATGCAGAAAAAATACTGAAGGAGATGATTCAAGGCTACTGGTCAACAATTATTGAAACCTCACAAGGAGAGTTCCATCCCTAGCTAGAGCCACTTTCATAGGATCAAATGATTATTGAATATTTTCTTTCGGTATATCAAATTGTAAATAATATTGCATGTTGCAAATGATTTCCAAAAAGAAAAAATAAAAATAAAAATAAAAAATGAAAAGAGGGTATATAAAAAGAAAAATAGAATAAAAGAATAAAAAAAAAAAGATGAAAAGAACCCCATGAAAAGAAAAAAGAGTGAAAGTGATGCAAATTCAAATGCCACTAGGAGAAAAATAGTTTTGTTTTGAAAAATAAATTAGGAATTGTGTGCATCTTGTTTTAAATGCCACAATCACAGATCTTTGTTTGAATCATACAGTATAATCATGGTCAAACACATTTGAATTTTTGTTGTTAGACTAGAGAATAATTTAACCAAACTGTTTAAACTTGGTTAAAATTAGGTAGATATGTGAAGAAATTGATCCAATTGTTTAAGCTCGATTAATAGTTTAAAGTTTGTAGGTTAGAACTTAGATTAGGATAAATCTCTCCTTCAAAGGAAAATAAGAAGGGTTTGCACATTTAAATTCACCCTTGGTTGGTAGAAGATAGGCCTTGCTTTCAAAATTAGGATGAAAAACATTAAAATTGTATTATGCATGATTTAAAGTGATATAGTCTTTGATCAAATTATTGGCGCTTATAAACAAAAAATGGAAAGGGACAACATGTTTTGTCATTTAGGGGAAAGGTGGTGGGCTTGATCTACACTATGATTCATTGGAAATGCTAATCGATGGTTGCAATACCTTTTGCCCCCCCTGCCCTTCCTAACTTTATCAGCGGAGGGGAGGTCCGAAAAGGTGGTTTCACTTCCCCAACCCCACCTTACATGTCACTCACGTGTTCTTTTGCACCACCCCCCCCCAATACCGCATACCACCCTCCCCACTCCGAAAACTACCTAACCCTCTCCTTCCTGAGAACAGTTCCCCACACCTACACCAGTAATCCCTCTATGACACCTATCCGACTGTTTCCCCTACTTGTTATTCATTTAATCCTCCATTAAATTACCATTAAAACCGCCAATGTTCCTATGCCTTGAGGGGACGATTCCTCAATCATAAAGAGCTCGTCATCCATTCTTGTTACACCCTTTGCTGAATCTGATCTTGTAGATGTTCTTTTGCATTTTCTCAAATCTCAATAAATACATGCAAAATTTTCCTAACCTTGAGTAGAAAACTAGGGTGCAGTGGCACCATCTTCACCATCGTCGCCAACCTCCATTGTCAAAATTTTCCTGGGTAAATTGCACAACTCTTCAGCCTTTTCCAAATTGCTTCAAAATTCCCAATATGGCTCCCAAGAGAAAAACCAATGTTAATAGTGAAAATCCTATGATTCCCCCATCAGTTGACCTTGATCACATCCCCCTGGCTGACAGAGACTATAAAATCTCAGAGCCGAAGTGTGAATTTGATTTATTTGAATTACACAGCTGGCTCAAAGACATATTCCTTGACCAAAGCGATGAAATTGGCCTCTAGGAATCCAATTTACCCCTCTACATGTTTCCCCAAACCCATCACTTCCCCAAATTTGTCCTCAAATGCCAAGCTTGTTACTTGCCAAACCAGAGAGCCATTGTGGCCCACAATGGTGAAATTCTATTCACAATCACCCCTCAGTCAATTAACCAAATGTTGTAGATCCCTCAGAATGATTCCACTATTCCTTTCTCAATGGAAGCCGTGAATGAATTATATCAGAAGTTGACCTTTTCCCAGAGATCCAAGATTTTTGAAATCTTCCTACCTAAAGATGTCCAACTCCCAAAAAATAATCCACCATATCCCTCCTCCATTTTTCCAGACAAAGCTAAGCAAATCATTTCCATACTCTCATGTTTGCTGGGGTATTATTCAGATGAATGGGTAGATGAACCTATTTTAGGTTTTCTGTCCATTTTCTCCAATGAAGAAAATCCCTCAGTAATTTTCAATTTTAGCCAGTTCCTTGCTGACAGCATTCATGAACAATTCCTTAAGCTTAAAACTAAAGGAATGTTCAAATATGCCTCTATTCTTGTGTATATGTTTCTATTTTATCAAGCAGACAAGTTCCCATTTGCAGTACAAAAACTAAATGAACAAGGGGAGCCACACTCAGTCATTTTTTGGACTTCCATGCCAAGAAGGAATTCAGAAGAATACAACTTCAAAGACTTTATTGATCAATTTATTCATCTAGCTACATGTTTGTTGAGAAATGAGATAGAACCCAGGGTCAGTGCAGAGATTCAGAAGATTTTATACCTAAGTGAGCAGGTTAGAATAGGTGACTGGTATTTATACCAGAATTACACCAAAATAAGAGTGTATGGGTGTGAGCTTCCACCTTATAAACTGCCCAAGTATCTCCCAATGAGAATTTTTTCTTTAGAATACATCAGGAAAATGATATACTCAGATGAGGTCCATTTCGTGTCAACTAAGAAGAAATCACAATTCAAAATAAAGGCTCAGATAGGACCATTTATTTGCAACAACAGGAAAGTAGGAGAGGAAGTAGATAACCTCCTAAAACAGATGAATTTTCCCTTGAGCTTCACTTGGTCATATGACCCATTTGGTATGATATCTAAACTAAGAGTGGAATAAAAAACCACTCCATATGTTCACACTCAGAGGCCTGAAATCGAGAAATACATGAACCAAGATGAGTGGGAAGAAAATACTCTACAGGAAATAGAGGAGCATCTTCTTTCTATCTCTAATTCACAAACTACCACACCTTAGGAAAAGTAGAGAAAAGGACAGGGAAGACGACTCTCCTTCAGTCACAAATGTTTCAACCAAATAATTCAAAATTTTCACCAAGAAAGCAAGGACAAATCCTAAGATAGATTTTTTAAAAGAAGGAGTAGGGCAAGCTCCTATAGTACTCAAAGCTCCACATTTTTTGGGTAGGGATAACATATTTTCAGGATCTCCATTCTCTTTAGTCTCATAAGAGAATCCAGATACAGCTTAAACATCAAAATTAATCCAAGGTCAAATGGAAACAAACATCTTTGACAAGTATAAGGAGATAAAACGTAGAAATGAGCTTCTCAAAGTCAGCACTTATGATCAATTTCATAAACAAACTTCCTCTACCCAACATAGGCTCTTGTTAGCCTTCGACACCAAGAAAGGAAGAATGTAGATGGCATTCTTGTAGGCATAGGTCCTCCACCCTAAATCTGCAGCAGATTACAAGCAAACTACATTTGAGTTTGATGCAAAGGATGTCCATCCTATAGATCATATGGACATGCACAGGAAGACTGGGAGATGATCTATTCTACATTGAAAAGTATTGCAATGGCTGCTTCCAAATTGTAGGTATCCCTTACTAATATCCATGAAAAGGCTTCTTCTTTAGCAAAATATAATAAGACAAAATCCTTGGAAGACTTGGTCATTAAGATAGGATATGACCCAAGCAATGTTAAGGCAACAGAAGAAATAATTAAGAAGAAGAATGCAACAACCAAGGATCCACAAGAAAAATAAGTAGGGGAGACAAAGAGCCAAAAAGAAGACATGATCAGATTAATTATGGAGAAAAATGCACAGATAAGGGACATGGAAGCAGAAATGGACAAGATGATCAAGGAGAAAGAACAGAATGCACAGCTAGCTATAATCCCACTTGATGCAGTACCTCTTGCAACAATAGTGCAAACATGAGCTTCTACATCAACTACAGTAGAAACAACTACAAAAACTATAGTAAGAGTTTCTACATCTACAACACCCCCTACACCAACTTCTGATGACCCAAGTAAATTAGTAAAAGCCATGGAATACATGTCTTTACAAGGGGAGGAAATCAAGAAACTACAAGGACAAGTGAGGACTCTATAGGAACATAAAGAGAGAATTGAGAATTCTGAATTGAGAGAGGTACATAAATCCCAAATACTAATGTGAAGGATACGCCAATTGGAAAATGAATCTTCCACGGCTCGTACCTTAGCTCAGGCTAAGGAGAATATATGGATAGATATCAACAAATCAATGACAGAGATCTGGCCATTAATACAGATTATTTTTTAGTAGAAGGAGTTGATTCAGAAATCCAGAGGAGCCATTCAAGAAATTAGGGAAATGCTAGGGGACAAGCCAACTAAAGCCACAAACCTCATCAAATTTCTAAATTCTAAAAACAGATACGAGTTGGAAGAATTGGAAATAGAAGACAGAACCGAGACCATATTAGAAATCAAGAAAGTATTGACCAAGAGAAATCTTATGTTGTAGTTGGAGAAAAAGTGTCAAGTTCTAGAGAATGGTGTCCAGATATTCTTCAACAAGTTTAAGGTCCTCAGTCATAAGGGACTTCCAGGTTTGCTGGTGTTGAATGACACATTAATGACATTGCCCGATTACAGCCAGAAATTGATGGCCATTGCCAGAGACAGTGCCAAATTTGCAGGAATACAGGGGAGTATAATAGGGAAAGCCTTCCTACAAGCATTGGAATTTGATTTATACATCCAACATGAAATCAAATACATTTTTATTACTAAGCCCACCTTTGCCAATTATACAGAGGTAGATGAAGTTTACAGGAAGTTACTCAATTTGTCCATTCCAAGTGAAAACAGATGGAAAAATTATGCGAGTTACTTGAGTAAAAATTCAATTATTCTTCAGTAGCAAGACAAATAGCGCAACAAAAGTCAAGGGCCATATCAACAATAGTCTCCACAAAAATAGTGCCAACAATCCAAGCAGTTCAAGTTTTCCTATATTTTTGTAAATTAGAGATATAATTAGTTTATAAATTCCTAAATTACATCCTGATTGGTTATGACAGGATATTTTGTAAATAAACTTATAAATACTTCTCCTTTTGAAGTATTAAGGGTTGGTTTTTGCATCTGAGAAAGCTATTGTACATTTTCGAGCTTCAGTGGACTTATCAGTAATACAGAAAGCTCTTTCACAGGATTCTTGTGTCAAATTGTTGGTGAAGTGCATCTATCATTTATGTGTTTATTATTCTTTGTTTACCATACTCATGTGTTTTCATAATCTGAATTATTCAATAGAAAGTTGAAGAACAAAATTTGTTTTGATGTACACTCTAATTCTGGCTTTGAATAATTTTAATGTTTTCGACTGATATTAAGTAAATGAATTCTTAATTTCTCTTTACTTAATGGAAATCCTTTCTCTTCTTCTTATTCACTTCATTTAAAATTAAAGAATCCAATTAGTTTGGCTGCCTTTCCCTGTGAAATCTATCTACAAAATATTGAAATAGATCCATCTTTTAAGTCATAAACTCCATAGCGCAATGTTAATCTAGACATCAATAAACCATGCAATTCAAACCAATTCATAAACCAAACCTTGAACTTTTATAACTAACCTAATATCCAAAAGAAAACAAATTTGAATATGACAGAGAGATCCCTCTCTGAAGTTGGTAGGGCTAGATCCCAGCTTCCAAAGTGGTTTTATGGTTACCTTTGTAATTTCTCTAGCAACCTGAGAAATTACAGAGTGTTATCAATGAGTTTAGAAGGTTGTCTTGGGAATGTCCACTTAATTGATGTGTAATTGGTGATAGCTTGAGCAATGGTATAGCTTGGTAAAGAATTTAGCACCATGCAGTTCATCAAGAATATCATCAACAACCGGAATAGGAACTTTCTCCTTGATAGTGAGCTTGTTAAGGGCTTGTAATTAAGGACACATGTGCCATTCTCCATCTTTCTTTAGAACCATGATCATGTTCACCCTAGAGGGTGGAAGCTCTTTAGGTTTTTTCAAAAACACGTTGTGAACCGAATTTAAATAGGAATGCAACAAACTATAGATATAACCATAAAAACAAAGATGCAGCAGAAATAACACTTCTTTTCATTAATACCAAATACTAAAATATGCTTACAAACATAATGGAAATAGGACTAGCTCGAGCAATGGTAGCTTATCTCTAAGAAGAGATGTGGCGGCTACATTCCTCTGAACTCTGTTAAATTGAGGATCAAGGGCCTATTTATTATTGGAAAAGATGAGAAAACCCTAAACAACCAAAACCCTAACCCTAGGAGATGTAATTCCAAGCGTTTGTGGGCCCCATAGGGGTTAGTTGGGTAGCCAACTTACCGAGGTCATAACTTGGTCATATTATCTCTGTTTGGTGCATACAATACCTTGTTGGAAAGGGATCTCCGATTAATATAGGTTTTTCCATAGGCCCTTTCCTATAATTGCAAGCTTACTATGGACTTCAAACAATTTTTTTTTTAGGAGGTCAAAACTGCTCTGGAAGTTCAAGACCCGAAAAACTACTAAAAATAGTAAATGCTAAAATAAACAAGGAAACAAATGAAACTAACTGGAGGTCTAGGTGGGATAGGTGATTGGCCACCAATATTCACCTAGATCATTCCTCCCCCCTCAGGAATAAATGGTCCCCATTGCGTACAGAGCCTCCATGAGGTGAGGAAATTTCTTTTGAACCTGGTGCTTGGTGAGCCACTTGCCTTGCTGCTAGAGTTGGCCAGCCTTTACAACTCAATATAGTTGCATATTCTACTGGTGAGTGTTCTTGACTTGTGTATCCATAATTTAATCAATTATTTCCTATTTCATGTAGTCTCGATTTAACTCTATTGGTTTGAGAAGCTCTGTAATGTCTGATGTGTCCAGTAATGGTACGAAGTATGGTTGAAGGTGGTCCACATTAAACATTGGTTGCAGACCGAGGAATGGGTGAATGCTGAGCTCAAAAGCATTGTCTCCCATAGCCTCGGTAATTTTGTAAGAACCATATCGGAGTGGTCTGAGCTTCCACTGGGCTCTGGTAAGGTATTCCTTCTGCAAATGCAGCCAGAATTTATCACCCACCTAAAACTTGTGTGGCACCCAATGTTGTTCATGTTGCTACTTATGCTTGCCATTTGACTTTTGCAGGATGTCATGAACCTAGTGGCTAATGTGTTTGATGTGTTCAATAAATCTGTTTATTTTATCTGCCAAGGATGATACATGTGTGGATTATATCTTTGTAGTCGCTTGAGGCATGGCGACATCAATCAAACACAACGATTGAAATCATAGATCCACTTGAAATGGACCTCAACCAGTCGATCTATGGAGATATCTATTATAACTATTTTTCACATATGGAAGACTCTAATCCTAGTTTCGAGGATGCTTGGAGTTGTACATGCGAAGTATCTGCACTATCATCCTGTTGACAACCTCATTCTGGCCATTAGTTTGGGATGGAAGGCAATCGACTTGGTGAGCTGGTTTCCAATAGTTTCCAGAGGCTTGACAAGAATGTGCTCAAGAAATTTCTATCCCGATCTGATATAATGGTCTATGGGATCCCAAAATGTACCCATACTTATTCAAAGAAGAGTTTGGCAGTGTCCTCTACTATGATACTCTTTTTGAAGACTATCAATAAATCCATCTTAGAAAATCTATCCATGACCACAAATACATAGTCATTACCATGTTTGGTAGAAGGGAGGCTAGACATATAGTCCATGGAGATGAATTCCCATGGTTGGTTGGGAGTAGGCAGAGGAGTATACAAGCATTTCTTCTTGATGGATGGCTTGGCGATGGCACAGCCAGTGTAGGATCTAATATATTTCCCAACATCCAATCGGAGTTTGGGTTAGTAGAAGTGATTTTGTATTACAACCACAATTTTCTCCACGCTAAAGTGTCTTTCGATCCAACTGTAGTGTGCCTCCCAAATCAGTTTGGCACGCTTGCTTGAAGGAACACAATTGTGGCCCATCTAGCATAATAATGCATCCTAGAGTTGGAAATCAGGAACTTGCTTCCCATCTACTATCATTTGTTATATGGAGGTGAATTTCAGATCATTTTTGTATAGTTTTGGCCATCCATATGTCTCGTGACCACAAGATTTGAGAGTAGTAGTCAGTGCTACAAATGGGGGCCGGCTGAGGTAGTCTGCAACATTATCAGTGTTGCCCTTTCTGTACTTAATGTTCAAGTGGAATTGTATCCTTCCCTAGAATGTAGTGCTTCCACTATTGGTAAGCCTGCATGATAGAATACATTTCTTTATCATAGGTGGGATACTTCCAAATTTTATCAAAAAGTGTCTCACTTTGATAGGCCGTTGGATGCTCATGTTGGGTGAGGACTGAACCAATAGCATAGTTTGAGGCATCTGTCTTGATTTCAAATGGCTACTGCAGGTATGACAGTGTGAGTACCGGTGCAAAGTAGAGGTAATGCTTCAACTCAATAAACGCCTTCTATTGGGACTCAGACAAGGAAAAAATTTCTTTCAGCCAGCTCTTATTAATCTAACTCAAAGGCCAAGTGATATGGGAGAATCTCAACATGAACCTCCAGTAAATATTTGCAAGGCCCAAAAATCTACGAAGCTCTATTACTATGGTCGGGATTGGCCAATCCCAAATGAATTGGACCTTGGTTGGGTCCACATTCATGCCACGCTCATCTATGATGTACCCTAAGTATTGGACTTCGCTCATGCCAAAGGTGCACATATCCAAGTTGGCACACAGTTTGTCCTGCTGAAGGGTTTGAAGGACCTCCCAAATGTGTTGCAAGTGTTCTACCCAACTCTTGCTAAAGATGAGGATGTCATCCAGAGAAACCACCGTGAATGAGTTGGTGAAGGGCCATAAGATCTCATCCATTAGCCTCATAAAAGTAGTCGGGTCATTTGTCAACCCAAAGGGCATAACCAACCATTCAAAAAGGCCTTCCTTGGATTTAAAGGAAATCTTCCATACATCTTTGGTCTTGTCCTTAGTGAAGCCACCCGATGGTGTATGGTTGCAAATGTGTTGTAGTCGATAGGCCCAACCACTTCACAACCTCTGCTAAAATGAGGTTCTTCTGGCTCTCGTTGTCGACAACGAATTGTAGCAGAGAACCCTTCACCCACATATGTGAGTGGAATAGGCGCTCCCCCTCTTCTGGATCTTCAGGCTCAGTCTTCTGGATCTTGGTGGTGGCCATAGTGGCATTGGGCTCCATGTCAATGATTTGATTCCCTTTTTCATTCCTTATCGGGTTTTGACTCAAAGTCAAAACATGCATAAGAATCAGAAGCCTTCATCTTGGCCACTAGTGATTGCTTGGCCTGATACTCACTTGTGTTGTGAGTGGAGCTCTTATGGAACTCACACCACTTCCCCATGTCCTTCTTTGTCTTCGTAGTGGTGTTCTTGGCTTGCGGCTTTAGTAGGCTATCTTGAGTCGATCCACCTTGGATTTTTCATTTGCTATGCGGTTTGGGGGGCCTTTCCCTTACTTTGGATTCATATATCCAAAGTCTTGCTTTTTCTCTTTAAGCTTCTGCTCAATCTTTACAACGTATCAGTACGTCGTGCCAAACGAGGAGATGTCCAGGAAATCCATCTCATCCTGGATGTACCTGTGTAGGTAGTCATGGTACTTGAGTATCAAATTTTTCTCAGAATCCTTGATACCCAACTTTGTGTGAAGGGTATGAAAAACATTGGTAAACTCCAACACGTCTTGGCCCCTTCCCTATTGCTATGTGGTTCACTTTATGTATTTATCTGCATAACTCCTCACAGAGTAGTACTACTCCTTGATGGCATCCCAAAATGAATATGAGGTGGGTGTGACCAAAAATAGTGAGGGCATACTTTCATCCTTCTGATCGTAGTAGGTTTCCCACCAGTCCTTGATGTGGGGGGTGACTTTGAGAAGAGAAAAAAGAAATATTTTCCCGGCTGGAAAAATTATGAACAAAACAATATCCGTCTAGCATATTTAACCATTTATCTATGACATCCACATCTATCTGACCCTCAAATATGAGAATGTCAAAGTTAACTTGTATGTTAAAGGGTGTGGCACTTCCAAAGTAGTTGTTGGATGTAGATGCATCGCCCCTCGGTAGTTGCTGAAGAATTTGGGAAAAGTTGTCCATCACCACGTTCCTTTGTCACTCGAGAGCTTCTTCGAGCAAGATTTTGATAGGATCGCTTGCCCCCTTGTCTTTATTTTCTTCCACCATGGGAGGCCATCAGGATTTATGAGGCTGGCAAAGGTTTGACCAATTCAAGCCCTAACTCCTTATATCCCTACCTCTTTGGGGACATGCAAAGAAAAACAGAGAATGAGTATACCGCTCTGATACCACTGATCCAAATTTAAACAAGAACACAACAAACTATAGATATAACCATAAACACAAAGATGCAGCAGAAATAACACTTCATTTAATTAATAACAAATACTGAAATATGCTTACAATTAGAATGGAAATAAGACTAGCTCAGGTGATAGTAGCTTATCTCTGAGAAGATATGTGGCAGCTACATGCCTCTGAACTCTATTAAAATGAGGCTCAAGGGCCTATTTATTATTGGAAAGCATGAGAAAACCATAAACAAACAAAACCCTAACCCTAGGAGATGTAACACCAAGAGTTTGTGGGCCTTGTTAGAGTTAGTTGGGCAACCAATCTCCGGGGTCATAACTTGGTCATATTATCTCTGTTTGGCACGTACGATACCTTGTTGGACATGTTTCTCCGAGTACTATAGTTTTTTCCATAGGCCCTTGGTTATGGCTATGGGCTTGTTGTGGACCTACGAAAACACCATTTAGAGGGTCAAAACTACTTTGGAAGTTCAGGACCCAAAAAACTACCAAAGATAGTAAAGGTTGAAATAAACAAGGAAACAAATGAAACTAACTAGAGGTCTAGGTGGGATAGGTGGGTGGCCACCAATATCCCCCTGGATCATGCTGGTGGCGATCTAAGACATTTTTCATCTCTGAATGAATATGAGGAGTAGTGGATTCAATGGCCTCAATGGCATTAAATTGGACTACTACTCCATAATGGCCCTTTTTAAAAGCTTTTCCATTTGATGAAAGTTGATGATAGTCTGAGAAATTTTATTGGAGTCCCCTCAATGTATGAGTGTGGTATTTATGCTTAAAGATCATATATAACTTCTAAAAATTGATTGTGATAGGGCCTAGTGTGTGAATCCATTTAGGACCAAGGACAATGTTGCAACCACCCATTTCAATGGAAAACATTTGGGTTTTTAGGTGGTAATCCCCCATCTGAAGCTTACTATTTTCACAATGTCCTTCACATTTCATGGTCCCCCCTTGAACGATAACGACTTGGAAATTAGATACCACTCATACAAAGTAATTAACAACTTTTGTGACTCTCTTATGGACAAATTTATGAGTGATTCCACTGTCAATCAATACTACTACTGGCCGATGTTTAATAAAACCTTGGATTTTGCGAGTTTGGGGTGACAAAATTCCATCCAAGGCATGTTGTGATACAATCGAATCATCAAGCGTAGCTGTGAGATCATTGTCTAGGTCAGTTTTGGTTTCACCTACTTCTTCCGAAGGCACCTTAGGGGATGCAGCTTCATCTGCTGAGATGTTATCAGTAGCATCAATTTGAAATAATTTTGGTTCCTTGCATTTATGTCTGAGGGACTATGTTAGGTCCTTATACTAATAGTGTAACTTCTTATTGTTATTAGTGCAACCCCCTTATTGTATTATTGTGCCCATATATTCCCCATGTTGTTATTATTATACCCCATGGAAGCCCACTATTGTTATTGTTGTGCCCCTACAATATTATTGTTATGTAGGCTCTGATTGTATTGGGACCCCTTATACTCCTATTTATAGTAAGGAGGTCTTGTCATTTGTATCATCCAAGAATTGTTCATTTGTGTAATGTAAAGGAGGTTTCCCCCTCGAAGAGGCTGATTTTTAAGTCGTTGATCTATCTTTTCTATCTTTTTGTGAGATGGTTTCATAACATTTGGTATGAGAGATTTGGATTCTAGGGTTTCGTTGCTCCAAACACATCATCGTGGAATTTTCAATATAACTTTTTCTCTACAAAGTTTCAGAAGCTGAAAAAAAAACCATTTGATCCAAAATTGTTCTGAACCTTGGGTCCAAATTTCAGAGCTTGTTTCACTATATTTTCGAGGATATGTTCCAAGACATTTAGGATTTTTGCATGCTCCCAAATTACATCCCATACAAGTGATCTAGGGAAAATTGTCATAACTTTCTCTCTGGGCATCAAGAACCTTAGGGGATACAACTTCATCTATTGAGATGTTATCAGTAGTATCAATTTGAAAGAATTTTGGTTCCTTGCATTTATGTTTGAGGGACTATGTTAGGTCCCTATACTACTAGTGTAACCCCTTATTGTTATTAGTGCAACCCCCTTATTGTATTATAGTGCCCATATAGTCCCCATGTTGTTATTATTATACCCCATAGAAGCCCACTATTGTTATTGTTGTGCCCCTACAATATTATTGTTTTGTAGGCTCTAATTGTATTGGGATCCCTTAGACTCCTATATATAGAAAGGAGGTCTTGTCATTTGTATCATCTAATAATTGTTCATTTGTGTAATGTAAAAGAGGTTGCCCCCTTGAAGAGGCTGATTTTTAAGTTGTTGATCTATCTTTTCTTTGTTTTTGTGAGCTCATTTGGTATAAGAGCTTTGGATTCAAGGGTTTCGCTGCTCCAAATAGGTCATCGTGACATTTTCAATATAATTTTTTCTCTACAAAGTTTTAGAAGCTAAAAAAACCCCATTTGATACGAAATCGTTCTGAACCTTGGGTCTAAATTTCAGATCTTGTTTCGCTATATTTTTAGAGATATGGTCCAAGACATTTAGGGTTTTTGCAAGCTCTTGAATTACATCCCAAATAGGTGACATGGGGAAAATCTTCATAACTTTCTCTCTAGGCATCACATTGAAATTTTGTAAAACATTATAGAAAGAGGATGGCCTGTAGTTTTTGTATCGTTTTCAGGTCCTATGGTTGAAAAAGTGACACATGGAACTTCGTACAAGTTCGCTCTACTGAACCAGTCAATAATCAGGTCATCGTGTGAAATTTGGCATAACTCTTCCTTGGAGAATTCAATCTTGATCAGACTTGTAGAGTTGGAAAGAGGACTCAGAGGGCTACCACAGGATGCAATTTCAGACCTTGGAGATCTGAAATTACAGAGATACAACAGATTCAATATCGAGCTCCTACAAAGTGAAAAAAGGTGTGTAGTTTTTTTAAGGTTTTGCATAAGTTTGGTTGAAAAATTATTTTGAAGGAATTCAAAGGGCGTGGAATCTAAGATGGATGGTATAGAAAATAAACTTAAAGGCAAAATGGAAGATTTGAAGGCATATTTGACAAATTTTCTACAATAAATGGCTACTAATGGTGAAACGGTAGTGAAGGAAACTCATGATGAGAACAAAAGAAATGTTAATCATGATTTCATAGACTCTA